>OZ014530.1:146912797-147240647 GCA_963966105.1 Volucella zonaria | reverse complement strand
GAAATTGTCCACTCTTATTAGGTTCGCTCTATTGTACAAGACCTCATTGGGATAGAATTTTATGTACTCGGACTCTGGTGTTTTGTATAAGCGAAGACAAGTCCTAAGACAAGCCCTCTCAAACACCCTAATCTTTTCCAATAAGCTTGCTCTCACGTTGAACCACACGGGACAACCAAATACAAGCATAGGCCGGATAAGGGCCATGTAGCAGATCACCTTCACCCTCGCATCGAGTTGGCTGTTATAAAACAGTCTCTTTGTAAGGGCAAAAGCACCTTTGGCTCTGTCCAGAGCAATATCTATATGTTTGTTAAAATACAGATATTGGTCTAGCCAGATCCCAAGGTACCTGACTACATTTCGACAAGTAAGTGGCTGCCCGTGCTGTCCCACGATTGAAAACTTCCGCCAATTCTTTCTGGTATCCCTAGAGGCCCCAGACAAAGGCGTCCTAAACAAAATGGTTTTTGATTTTCAATTTCCAGTCGTCGCAATATCGCTTAATTTTGTCGAAGTCACGTTGCAAAAGTATGTTAATGACCTCAATCTTTGGACCTGATCTGTACGCGATTAAGTCGTCTGCGTACGCTATGGCATGGTGAAGTGAACCTATCAGATCACTTGTGTAAATACTGAATAGGATCGGCGAATTCACCGCACCTTGTTGCAGACCGTTTTTAATGTTAAATGTGCCAGCAGAAGTCACATCGCCATTCTTCACGATGAACTGCCTACTGGAGAGCATATCAAACAGAATATACAGCAGTGGTTTACTAATGCCCAACCTGTCCAGCTTGAAAAAGAGTCCCTCTAACCATACGGTATCGAAGGCCTTTTCGAAGTCAATCAGGCAGGCACCAGTGCACTGTTTCTTGCCTTTATTCCATTGGATATCGGAAACCAGTTTAGACGCAGCATGAATGATATCATGCCCAGCCTTGAAACCGAATTGATTATCTGGAACTATATGTTTGTCCTCAACCCACTTAGTCAGGACTCTATTGATCACCTTCTCGAAAACCTTACTGATGTTTGGAAGAAGACTTATCGAGCGGAGATTCGCCGGATTGGAAGTATCTTTATTCCTTTTGGGAATGGGATGTACCACCGCAGTTTTCAAGTGTGCTGGATAATGTGCATTATTCATTGCATTATTAAACAGGGTGGTCCACCGCTTCTAGTGAGAGATGTCGAAGCACAATGTTCGGTATTTCATCGGTTCCCACTGATTTGTTACTTCTAAGTGATTCGAAGATCGTTTGGAGCTCCACCTTCGAAATGAAAGGGGGTAATACCCTATCGTCGGCGATGACATTATTTGCCATATTCTCGTCACTGAACTGGGTGAAACCCGAGCTATCGAATCGCCAATTCACTATTTCATTTCGAAGGTAGAAATTGTGCACAAGGACGCGATTTTCCAGGTCGTGATTGGGGCCAATGATGTCATTCGCCTTGTACACTTCCTGGAAAGTCGCTCCTATAGCCTCTACCTTATCCTGCGGATCCTCGATCACAAAGAAGTTGTCATCATCAACTGCCTCATTTGGATCGATACCTGCTGCTATAAGTATGTGCTCGTTGTCCGTTGTTGGGGCGATTTTAAGACACGAAAGGTCGTTCTGATTATTTCTCCGAAATATTTTATTTATTTGCGGGAACATATTCGGGTTGTTGGTGTTTACAGCCCGAATTTTATTGTTCCAATACAAACTTACGTTGCGGAATAAGTCTTCGTTGTCAGTATGTTGATACCGAGGTATTGTTTTGTCCATTGTTCGTTTAATTGTCTCGTCCATTAGTTTTAGATACCTGTCAATCTCCTCGTTTGACAGATTTCTATTGGACGGTAGGTAGAGCGAATTCGAGGAGAGTGCTCTGGAGAAGTGCGTCCAACTCACCCTGCTATAGTTGAAGGAATGCCTTTGAACAAACTCATCCAATTCCGCAATTTCGTTCGGAACGGTTATTTTGGTACTGAGACCGCAATGGTCACTGTCATACACGAAAGTACGTAGACAGTTTATGGTATGTTGGTTAATGCACGTCAGGTGTATTCGGGTGTCGAACAGCAGAAGATCCAAATAGGACCCGTGTCTGGGAAACGGCGGACTATCCGTCGTTTTGAGGCACCAATTGAATAGTAGGTTCCCTCTAGTATTTGGTGTGTTATTTCCCCAATCTCTAAGTTTGGCGTTGAAATCCCCGCCAATAATGAAGTAGTTCTCCTCCAATTCCAGTCTTAGGAATCGAAAAAGTGTCTCGAGCTCTGAGATGAATAAGGTGGCTTGAGTAGCTTTAAGTGCATAAACAGACACCATGTATAACCGCTTTCCACTACGGAGAGGGATGTACATGATGCATGCTTCCAGCACCTGGAACCTACGTACTACACGACTGTATATTCTTTTGAAACGAAGTCCTTTTCTAACAAAGATCGCAACACCACCTCCTTGAATGGAGTTGGGTCGGTTTCTCCGTAATATTTTATATCTTCTGTGCCTCATTTTGTGTCTTTTGGTAAGCTCAGTTTCGCTAACCAAAAGCACATCAGGGGCTTGGTCTTTAAGCAACTTAAACAGTGTGGCTCTTCGTTCGAACCTAATCAGTGAATTAACATTCACTGCAAGAACCTTCAGGGTTTGCTCCGCCATGTACGTACCCATTACGACTGGAGGTGCGTTAGGCCCGGCAGCAGCGCGTATATTTGATCTACCCGCTTAGCCTGTTCCTGTATTTGACGCTGAAGCTGAGCCATCTGCCCCTGAATAGAGAGCAAGATAGCCAGCATGTCAGGTACAGGTTCCGGTGCTCTAGGCGCTTGGGCCTGAGAAGCTACCTTTGCTTGTTGTACCGTATTTCCCCTACCTGCCGCCATTTGGGCGTAGGTAACGTGGGGAGTAACGGCTGGTGTTTGTGCCTGCACGAGTGGACGTTTAACTTCCACTTTCTGCTGCCGAGCCAGATTTACTCGCTTTATGTATTGGAGTTTGGGACAACCCCGATAATTTGCGGTGTGTCCCGTGTTCCTACACAAAGCACAAGAGAGTTGGCTTTTTTCAGACGCTCCGTCCTTACCTAGAGCGCATTCCTCGGATTTGTGGTTCTTTCCGCACTTCACACATCGAGGCTGCATTTCGCAGTTCGACGCGGCGTGCCCGAACCTTTGGCAGCGAACATGTTTTCGCTCCTCTTTAATTTTTCCCAGTGTACAACCTGGTAGTCTAGGATTTTGATACTCCTTAGACCATCCAGTTTGCTGTCGGGACTTAACTGAACCAGGAAGAACGGTAGTTTCCGCTTCTCCCTTTTGGCTCTAGCCGTGACAAATGGCTTGACCCCCACGAATTTGAGCCCTTGGCACTCCTTCTCTTTCAGCAGTGCAAGGAGCTCCTCCGGATCGGTTGACGGTTCTAACCCCCTCAGCAGCATTGTCTGCAGCTTTTCACCCTTAGGGGTGTAGGAGAAGAACTCCGTCGTCGAATCCCTCAAAAGGTTTTTAATTTTATGGTAGCGCTCCACTGTATTGCAGTGGATCGCATGCCTGTCTAAACTAAGTCTATTAACAAAAAAATTATTGCCTATGGCCGACTTACATAATTCTATGGTGTCTTCAACTCCATCTTGAATGTGTTGATTGGAGGTACTCTCTGTGTGTGGACTTTTTGTTGTTGTTGTTTCTGTTGCTGCTGTTGTTGTTTCTGTTGCTGCTGCTGTTGTTGTTGTTGTTGCTGTTTTTGCTGCTGCTGCTGTTGATTCTGCGGCTTGTGCTGCGGTTGCTGTTGTTGTTGCTGCGGTTGTGCTTTTTGTTGTTGTTTTTGTTGTGTCTGTGCCGGTTTTTTCGTTGGCACTGGTTTTTGTTGTTGTAGGGGCTGTTATTTTTGTTTAGCCTCGCTAATTGTGGGCTGTTGCTGAGAGCTCAGGAGTTGTTGTTGTTGCTCCTTTAGTCTCCTCGCCACTTGTTTGGCTTTAATAGCCAGCACTTTTTTCTTCAGCTGTTTAATGGTGCTTGCATGCACTAGCACCTCTTCTTCTTCATCCTCTGACTCAGTGGCCGCCAGAGATTGGAAGGTATTCTCACCACCCAAATAGTGACCTTCCCGGCCATCAGACACGTATGGGTATTCGTCGAGGTCTGACTCAGCTGCCGCCTTTGTTGACGTTGTTGGCGCCTCTTCCCTTACTCTACCCGGTAGCTTTTCGGTAGAAGCTGAAAGGGAGGGGCGCTTTACAAGATTCGGAGTTGGCTTCAACCTCCTCCTTCTCTTCTTCGAACTGATGTCAGATGACATCGTACCATCTGCTGGTCCCGCTATTGGAATAGCGGACCTTTCGATGTCACTCATCGCCGATCTCACTTTTTATATTGTATTTAGTCAATATTTTATGGTTTTTTGCACTTTTAAAAATAAAAAGTCAATGCAACTTTTTCGGGAATCGAACATAGGACCCCTGCTTTGTCGGTCTGACACCACAGTTCAGTTTCAGTTTAAATGCATTTTTATTTATTTTACTTAATTTACTCTTACATGCTAGACAGAAAAATGCTTAAAAATTAGCTTAAAAAACTTACAAATAATCTTATTCTAACATACTGGCCCCATGCGGGCACTCTAAGTTAAACCTAACACTTAAACTATGTCTTTCGACGGATCTTACAGTCTATATTTATTTTTATATATAACGAAACTAAAACTAAGAAAATCAATTTTAAGTAAAAACTTAGTATACGGACATTTTATTTTTTTATAAAACTTAAACCTAAAAACCTACATACTACCTAAAAGATATATCTTAATCTACTTAAACTACTTACGTCTAATATGCACATATTTTTTTTTTTAATTCTTTTATTTTTTTATTTTTTTTTTGGTTTTTTATATTTTTTTCTTACAATCTAACTTAAACCTACCTAAAACTATGTAAGCCGGCCATGGCTAAAAAAACAAGACTTAGGCTGGACCACTCTGCTTCACATGAAGCTATCTATTGCTGGAGGAGTTCGACGACGAAGCATCCTCGCCTTCATCAAGCCACCAAAATTGCTGGTGCTGCTGAGCAACATCCCTCCTGTCACGACTCCCTACCGCCCTACTGAACCGGAGACGCTCCGCACTGCCATGTGCGACGTCTCTGTCGTAGTTGAGTCGCCTGTCCGCAGCTGTTCGAGCGACGTGGAAGATTAGCGGCACCGCCAATCTTTCCTGGATCAGACCTTTGCTATCTAGGTAGAGAAACGCTTCTGGAGGAATAAAGCCGTCAAGGCGAGCTCTCTCGTGATACATATAATTGGGGTAGTAAGCCCCTGAGATCAGGTTGTTCGATGAGGTCATTGCTCTCGCAATGTGCCTTCGAGTCAACTTAATGACGAAATTGTCCACTCTTATCAGGTTCGCCGTATTGTACAAGACCTCATTAGGATAGAATTTTATGTACTCAGACTCTGGTGTTCTGTATAAGCGAAGACAAGTCCTAAGACAAGCCCTCTCAAACACCCGAATCTTTTCCAATAAACTTGCTCTCACGTTGAACCACACGGGACACCCAAATACAATCATGGGCCTGATAAGGGCCATGTAACAGATTACCTTCACCCTCGCATTGAGTTGGCTGCTATAAAACAGTCTCTTTGTAAGGGCAAAAGCACCTCTGGCTCTGGCCAGAGCAACATCTATATGTTTGTTAAAATACAGATATTGATCTAGCCAGATCCCAAGGTATCTGACTACATTTCGACAAGCAAGTGGCTGTCCATGTTGTCCGATGATAGAGAACTTTCGCCAATTCTTTCTGGTATCCCTAGAGGCCCCAGACAAAGGCGTCCTAAACAGAATGGTTTCCGATTTCTGGAAGTTGATTTTCAACTTCCAGTCATCGCAATATTGTTTAATTTTATCGAAGTCACGCTGCAAAAGTATGTTAATGACCTCAATCTTTGGACCCGATCTGTACGCGATTAAGTCGTCTGCGTACGCTATGGCATGGTGAAGTGAACCTATCAGATCACTTGTGTAAATGTTGAATAGGATCGGCGAATTTACCGCCCCTGTTGCAGACCGTTTTTAATGTTAAATGTTCCAGCAGAAGTCACATCGCCATTCTTCACGATGAACTGTCTACTGGAGAGCATATCAAAAAGAATATACAGCAGTGGTTTACTAATGCCCAACCTGTCCAGCTTGAAAAAGAGTCCCTCTAACCATACGGTATCGAAGGCCTTCTCCAAGTCAATCAGGCAGGCACCAGTGCACTGGTTCTTGCCTTTGTTCCATTGGATATCAGAAACCAGTTTCGACACAGCATGAATGATAGCATGCCCCGCCTTGAAACCGAACTGATTATCCGGAACGATATGTTTGTCCTCAACCCACTTAGTCAGGACTCTATTGATTACCTTCTCGAAAACCTTACTGATGTTTGGAAGAAGACTGATCGAGCGGAGATTCGCCGGATTGGAAGTATCTTTATCCCTTTTAGGTATGGGATGTACCACCGCAGTTTTCCAATGCGCTGGATAATGTGCATTATTCATTGCATTATTAAACAAGGTGGTATAAATGTTCACCGCTTCTAGAGGGAGATGTCGAAGCACGATGTTCGGTATTTCATCGGTTCCCACTGATTTCTTACTTCTAAGCGATTCGAAGATCGTTTGGAGCTCCTCCTTCGAAATGAAAGGGGGTAGTACCCTATCGTTGGCGATGACGTTATTGGACCTATTCTCGTCACTAAACTGGGTGAAGCCCGAGTTCTCGAACCGCCAATTCTCTATTTCATTTCGAAGGTAGAAATTGTGCACAAGGACTCGATTCTCCAGGTCGTGGTTTGGGCCAATGATAACATTCGCCTTGTATACTTCCTGGAAAGTCGCTCCTATAGCCTCTACCTGCTCCTGCGGATCCTCGATCACAAAGAAGTTGTCATCATCAACGGCCTCACTTGGATCAATGCCTGCTGCTACAAGTATTTGTTCGTTGTTCGTCGTTCGGGTGATTCTAAGACATTGAAGGTCGTTCTGATTATTTCTCCGAAATATTTTATTTATTTGCGGGAACATATTCGGGTTGCTGGTGTTTACAGCCCGAATTTTATTGTTCCAATACAAACTTACAGAATTTCTGTAATTTTCCTTTATTAATGTCTGGAGGTTTTTAATCGACGACTTCAATGTCATGATCTCCGGGTTATGTCTGTCAGTAAACTGTCTGTACAAGGTTTTTAGTCTTGACAGCAGTCTACTTTTTTGTCGGTGCAGTGCGTCAATAGTTGAGTTGCGGAATAAGTCTTCGTCGTCAGTGTGTTGATACCGAGGTATCGTTTTGTCCATTGTTCGTTTGATTGTATCGTCCATTAGTCTAAGATACCTGTCAATCTCCTCGTTTGACAGATTTCTGTTGGACGGTGGGTAGAGCGAATTCGAGGAGAGTGCTCTCGTCAGTGTTCTGGTGAAGTGTGTCCAACGCACCCTACTATAATTGTAGGAATGCCTTTGAACAAACTCATCCAATTCCGCAATTTCGTTGGGAACAGTTATTTCGGTGCTCAGACCGCAATGGTCACTGTCATACACGAAAGTGCGCAGACAGTTTGTAGTTTGTTGGTTAGTACATGTCAGTTGTATTCGTGAGTCGAACAGGAGAAGATCCAAATAGGACCCGTGTCTGGGAAACGACGGACTATCCGTCGCCTTAAGCCCGAGTCGATACATTATGCTATGTTGACTCCACCAATTGAATAGTAGGTTCCCTCTAGTATTTGGTGTATTATTTCCCCAATCACTATGTTTGGTTGAAATCTCCGCCGATTATAAAATAGTTGTCTTCCAATTCCAGCCTCAGGAATCGAAAAAGTGTCTCGAGCTCTGAGATGAATAAGGTGGATTGAGTAGCCTTAGGTGCATAGACAGACACCATGTACAGCCGCTTTCCACTACGGAGGGGAATATACACGATGCATGCTTCCAGCACCTGGAACCTACGTACTACACGACTGTATACTCTTTTAAAACGTATACCTTTTCTTACGAATATCGCGACGCCACCTCCCTGAATGGAGTTGGGTCGGTTTCTCCGTATTATTTTGTATCTTCTGTGCCTCATTTTATGTCTTTTGGTAAGCTTAGTTTCGCTAACCAAAAGCACATCAGGGGCTTGGTCTTTAAGTAACTTAAATAGTGCGGCTCGTCGCTCTAACCTAATCAGTGAATTCACATTCACTGCAAGGACCTTCATGGTCTGCTCCGTCACGTGCGTACCCATTACGACAAAAGGTGCGTTAGACCAGGCAGCAGCGCGTAAACTTGATCCACCCGCGCGGTCTGTTCAGTTAAATGACGTTGTAGCTGAGCCATCTGCCCCTGGATAGAGAGCAAGATAGCTAGCATGTCAGGTACTGGTTCCGGTGCTCTAGGCGCTGGGGCCTGAGAAGCAACCTTTGCTTGCTGTACCGTATTTCCCCTACCTGCCGCCATTTGGGCGTAGGTAACATGGGGAGTAACGGCTGGAGTTTGTAAATGCACGGGTGGACGTTTAACTTCCACCTTCTGCTGCCGGGCCAGATTTATTCTTTTGATGTACTGGAATTTAGGACAACCCCGATAATTTGCGGTGTGTCCCGTGTTCCTACACAAAGCACAAGAGAGCTGGCTCTTTTCTGACGTTCCGTCCTTACCCAGAACGCATTCCTCTGACTTGTGGTTCTTTCCACACTTCACACATCGAGGCTGCATTTCGCAGTTCGACGCGGCGTGCCCGAACCTTTGGCAGCGAACACATTGTAAAATGTTTTCGCTCCTCTTTAATTTCTCCCAGTGTACAACCTGGTAGTCTAGGACTTTGATACTCCTTAGACCATCCAGTTTGCTGTCGGGACTTAGCTGGACCAGGAAAATGGGCAGTTGCCGCTTCTCTCTTTTAGCTCTGGCTGTGGTGAAAGGCTTGACCCCCACGAATTGGAGCCCTTCGCACTTCTTCTCTTTCAGCAGTGCAAGGAGCTCCTCCGGATCAGTCGACGGCTCTAACCCCCTCAGCAGCATTGTTTGCAGCTTTTCACCCTTCGGGGTGTAGGAGAAGAATTCCGTCGTCGAATCCTTCAGTAAATTTTTTATTTTATGATAGCGCTCCACTGTGTTACAATGGATCGCATGCCTATCTAACGATAATCTTTTTATAAAAAAATTGTTGCCTATGGCCGACTTACATAATTCCTTGGTTTCCTTTAGCTCCATCTTAAAAGTATTTATCGGTGGAACCCTTTGTTTTGAAATTTGTTGCTGCTGCCGTTGTTGTGGCTGCTGCCGTTGTTGTGGCTGTTGCCGTTGTTGTTGCTGCTGCCGTTGTTGTTGTGGTTGCTGCTGCTGCTGCTGCTGCTGCTGTTTTTGCTGTTGAAGTTTTTGTGGCTGCTGTTGTTGTTGCATCTGCTGTTTATGCTGTTGCCGTTGTTGTGGCTGCTCTTGTTGTTGTTGCTGGTGTTTATTCAGCTTTTGTTGGTGTTGCTTCAGCACTTGTGATATTGTTTTTGTTTGCTGTTGTTGTTCAGTTTGTTTGTGAGCCAGCTGCGTCTGCTGTTGCTGTTGCTCTTCCCTCATCCGTCTTGCCGTTTGCATGTTTTTTATTGCTAGCACTCTTTGTTGTAGCCTTTTGATGCTGCTACTTATAGCTTCAATTTCTTCATCTTCATCTTCTGACTCGGTTGGAGCCAAAGAAGCGAAGCTGTTCTCTTTCAGATAGTGGCTTTCACCACCATCTGAGACATATGGGTAGTCGTCAATAACTTGCTCGGGACGTTTATTTGCTGCTGTTGTTGATGTTGGTTGCACCCCTTCCTTCACTCCACCAAGCAGCTTTTCGGCGGAAGTTTGTCGGATGGGACGTTGCACCAAGTTAGGAATTGGCCTTAGCTTCCTCCTTCTCTTTGCTTTTGGTGTTTGGCTTGATGTGCTCGAAGCCTCACCAGATGTTTCCGCAGATCCCGCTATTGACATAGCGGTCCGCTCTCCGCAATCCATCACTTTGTATTTATTACAGTAAATAGTATGTAACACTTTCCTCGCATAACACACAATGAAAATTAAAAAGAAAAAAGTACCTCTGCCCGACTCGGAGTCGAACCTACAACCTTTGTTGTCTCAAGCGAACACACTACCACTGTGCTACTTGGAGCCTATATGGGATTTGTCAAATGTTTTAGTTAAGGGTTGATTTCAGTATTTATTTTTATTTTAACAAAAGCCGAAACACATCCGCACACTACGAAATTCCGTGAACGACTGGTCTGACACCACTACCACTGGGCCACCGAAGCACTTGATAGAAATGTTTTTGTAGCGCTTTTAATGAAAACTTGTTTATTTCACTTAGAAAGCCGAAACGCGTCAATTCCTCACGGAGGTCTATGAACGACTGACATACTACACATATTTCGATTAATTTAATTGTAATTGGCTTTGTTTTTCTTTTCTTTTTTCAGTGTAGTGAAAAAATTGAGAAAACAACAAAAAAAATTAATCGCTTACTTGACGACCGTTGGAATAAAAATTACAGCAGTTGCAGGAAAAAATTAAACAATCCGTTGTTAAGATCAAAACGTCATACATATACAAAAGTTTTATTTAAGATTTTTTTCTATAGCATTTCTTTGACATTTAAAAATAAATTTCCGTTTGTGGGACGATTTATTATAAATGCGTTCAATTGTTGTTCGAGACTGCATTCACAGTATTTTTGATAACGTCATTGGAGCCACCAGCATCTACATATAAATTTGCTTAGGTATGCAGGAGAGCTTAACGATATGTCAGTAGTTAGTGATTTCGCTTTGAAACCTATTTTATTCAAAGGAATTGTGTATGAATTCTTCTTAATTATGGGAATGATTGAATGGACGATGGCGAAGGACAGCTCTAAGGGGTTGAGTTGCACCTTTTTTTCTTTTTCAATGGTATTGCAGGCAACTCATCAGGTCAAGTAGATCAAATATCACTGAGATTTTCGATTTTCTAGAATTTTGTTCCAACGTTATATTAATTGATTCCAATGTTGTTTGCGAACAGATACTATGTACATAATCCAAACAGTAAAGATGGTTAGGCTCTTGGGTGTCAACAGCAGCAGGTTAAAGCGGGCAAATTATCTGCAAACGCGGTTGGGTTCGATAGAAACGCATCTGCAGACGCCGGAGAGGTATAATGTCGATAGCATGGGGGTGGCCGTGGTGTAGTGGTACTAGCTATCGCTTCTCACTCGGAAGGTCAAGGTTCGAATCCTAGCCACAACAAGTTTTCATTTGTGTAATTGGAACTCAGTCAGAAAAATCTGCGTGTGAAGGCATAACACTGACATGTAGATTTGGCTGTTGTAGGGTTTTCAAACACAAAAACAACCGTTAAAATTCACAACCTCACCATTCCGAGTGAAGAAAATCTCTCCGTCCTATTCGGACTCCCATCCCTGGAGAGTCAATATCGAAACCAAACACACCTGAGTTTCAAACCACTACATCACAAACTTTCCTTTCTCCTCCTTCTACCTTTCCGCCCGCGCCCTGGCAACAGTGTAAGGGTATTCATAACCCCTTAGGCGCGCGTAAATTATAAAAAAAAAAAAAAAAAAATCAAATTTTAGAAATATTTGTCGAATACTAGTGTCATTCAAGAAGTTCGATGCAACCACCAACAACGAAACCAGGGAGCACGGAAGCAGGAGCAGTGAATTTCAATTACAAATTCAGTGTTGGCGATGAGGACTTCTGCAGCATCTGGCCATCGTCAAGGATAACTATTTGCGGACATGAGCATAAAATGTTCAATTAAAATTATTATTTGGTAATAGAAGATTCTTATCAGTGATACAAGGAATTCTCGACTCATCCCAAGGGATCATCCACTTGTTGGAAAATCTAGGTTTGCCGGGACGCAATCGCCATTTTTATAATCCTGCAAAGATGTTTGAGTTTAGTGGTTATTTCTCTCCTCGAAAAGTGGAGTCGGGCGTCTCGAAAGAGGTTCCATTTTCAAAAATTTTGTCGAATTCCTAGAAAGTCGTTTTCGTACACTTGAAGGTGTCAAAGAAGAACTCTTATTGCAGGTCAGTATACGCTAACGGGGTGCAAACATTTTCTGCACGTTGATATGAGCGGTCGACGGCAAGCAGTTCGATCTATTAAGGTGTGTGAAAATTGACTGCTGTACAGTCACTTTAAACGCATATGTAGAAGCACCAAGTGTTGTTACTTCTGCAAACAATGCCATCACTCTTTGCTGTACGATGATACATGCAACGCAATGAAAGCATCCTAAGCTTTCATTACCAACACAAATATATCTACATCCATCTGCCAACTTTATTCAGCCTGCAAAGCAAGCAACTCCAATAATAACGCAAGTATGCAATCCAGGTCGGTTCAGCCAGGTCGTACCCAGTCAAACAGCTTCCATCTCAACAGATTTGGGGTTCTATTGGCTACAGCTTTGATCAATGTTAAGACATCGAATTCTCTTATGATGAGTGCATTAATCAATCGACGTTTTAAGGTATCCTTCCTAACAGAGTTAACAGTACAACGGATGAATGAAAAGGCCGACTTGGAATTCCAACCGACGACCCCAGTATTCGCTGACGCAATGCTAGCTTTGGCTGATTGGGCTTCTTCTTGCCCAACATATAACGGTTGAAAAATCGTCTCAACTAAAAAACTTACAAAAAACTTACTGGCTGATACCACTTCCACAAACCCTCAAAAATCCAGGGAGATGTAGGAATAAATCGGCAGTGCACAGGGCCTATTGCACGGAAGTCGCAGTTAGGTTGGACATTGCTGGGGTAGTTGGGAACCGCCTAAGCTTTTCCTCTCAGGTAAATCTATATGCATCATTAAGAGGGTTTTGGAAATCGAAGAACCATCAAATGAGAAACGCGGAGCTGAGGAGCTGAGGAGGGCAGGAAATATTAGGACCACTTTATAAACACCACCAAACATTTAGATGATGGCCGTTATAAGATATGTCTTCAATGTGCCCTACCCTTGCCCATACAAGACGTTTTCTAAGACTAAAATATATGTCAAAATGTATACAACTTGGATATATGACACCGGTGAACTGAAATGATCCGGTTTTGAAATCATCCTTTCACTTTTTTATTCCCCATCATGCTGCCTTTAAGGAATCCAGTACCACCACGAAGTTGAAAGTCGTACTTGACGCAACATTCGAAATATCTTTTGGTTGCTGATGTTGCTGGTAGGCCCCAAAACAGAGATTGATTGATAGCTATAGTACTAAGGTGGCGCAGGTATCAATTTACAATTATCTATCGCCAAATCCGAGTGGACCAAAGGGACGGAAACTACCTACTTATCGTATGAAGAGAAAATCCTCAGCAAAGTCTACAAACAAAAGAGCAGACACTCTTGAAAAAGCACAGCCCAAGCTAAAAATGGTGAGAGTGCAGTTAGCCTCTGCAGGTTTTCAACTCGATGGCCATATTACAACACATTCCACTAGAAGACAGATTCACTTCACTTTGGTGAATCCAATAATACAAAAACAGTGGATTTAAAATAGTTTGCAGTGTCGGACAGTTTTTCTTTCCATGTAATATCGAGCGATGATGCAGCATGTACGAAGAGGTCCATGCTGTCAGAAATCGCTCAACTTTAGGGGCCCTAAATGGGCGCATTGGTTGCATCTCTCCTTGCGTGGTAAAGGTCATCAGGTTGGTGAATCCAACAGTACAAAAACAGTGGATTTAAAATAGTTTGCAGTGTCGGGCAGTTTTTCTTTCAATGTAATATTGAGCGATGATGCAGCATGTACGAAGAAGTCTATGCTGTCAGAAATCACTCAACTTTAGGGGCCCTAAATGGGCGAATTGGTTGGATTTCTCCTTGCGTGGTAAAGGTCACTATAATGATGCAACGTCTGTGGGCAAAAGGTGTTGATTGGGATTTACCAATTCCCATAAAGGTAGGAAGAAACAAGCCTTCGGAAAACTTATGATACCCCGGTGGATCAATATGAATAGAGGCTGCAAAAATTGAAATCCATCGGATATGCTGCAGCAATCTATCTTCGCGTCATGGAGCAAGACGGCGTGCTACTTATATCCAAAACAAAGGTAGCTCCATTGGGAGAGTCACCATACCCCAGTTGGAACTTTGCAGAGCAACACTTTTGACAAAGCTTGTAAAATGTATTACCACATGCGCAATAAAGCTGAATACTTTAAAATGTGGAAGTGAACAATATGCTGGATTACAGCATCTTCCTCGAAATGGAAAACGATCATTGCGAACTAAGTGGCACAAATCCACCAAAAAGTGGTATAGATGCATGTGCCGTCGAAAGCTAATCCTGCTAATGTATCAGCAGAACGTCTCTTGTGTTTTAACGTAAACCATCTGTCATGTAGACTTTATGTTTACGGGATGCCCATACATCCATAGGGAGCAAGGATACGCCTTGCCATCGCATACCTACATTAATAGTATATTACCAAAGCAGAACTTGTGTTGGAGGCACAGCAAGAGGAATTTCACCGTCAGCTATTGTTAAAACCAAATGTGGTGGCATGGGCCGAGATTTTTACGACAGCAATGCGGAACAGTCTCGCCGGCGACTTGAAAAGACTGATACGTGGGTCGAAAGTAGAGGGGAAGGAGGTAGCAGAAACACGGGTAAACGAAGGTGCACAATGAGGTTATATCAATGCTGTTATGCCAATGAAGTACTATATAAAGCTAGTGGCAGGAAATTAGATACTCGCATTTGAGGAGCTCACGACACTCCCGGTGCAATTAGAAGTTGATCTTAATGCAAGACCTTTTTCAGATGATGTTAACACTTACGAGCTACTAACACCCGGCCATTTTCTAATTGGAGAGTCACTCGTCGCACCACCTTAGCCGTCATACCAGATGGTGCAAATTTCGTACATTGAAAGATTGAAACTGTTATAAGCCCTTACCCAATCATTTTGTACCTCTCAAGGGTACAACAGCATCGAAATCACACAACCACAGATAATGGAGGGGAATTTGGTCCTGGCCAAAAACGAACGATTGCCACCTGAAAGAGACGCTAGTCCGCGTCATAAAAATTCATTCTGGGAAGGACAATCTTGTGCAAGTGGTGGCATGAAAGACCCAAGCGATGGTACTGACCCGACCAATTGTAAACATAATCGCCCTTCCAAACAATCCAAATAGTAGAAACATTCGAATATAGCAGAACAACAATCCAATCAACTATTAACTAATGTAAAAAAAACTTCTATACCCTAATTATAATGTCTATACATAAAATAGTCGAATTCAACACAACTTATTATATGACTAAATCTACAGAATATCTAACGTTATGCAACATAACACAAACGCTTAAAATCTTCAACGCAGCATGAACCACTCAAGAGGCAGCAATTGTTAACTGCATCGCTTAACGAGACTACGAGAAAGGGTCCTGCCTTGACACTACTCGTACCTCAAGTAGCGCAGGAACTCGCGGCGGTAACTGCTCTCATAAGACCATATTTAGACGATTACTCATTAGTCTGTTATGTCGATAGCGCAAGAAATTATAAAAATCGACGAAAGCCACGTTCCACTGCCGAAACATTCGTGCCTATTTCATTTTATCATTATCAGTTCGATTATTGAGTACTTCACTTAATAATTAGTATTTGAATTAGGGATGCGGTGCAAATAGTATAGGAGCGAGCACTGCAGTATACACATGACGTCTCTGCCCTTCCAAATCGGAAGGTTCGGTGTTCGAATCCCAGCCTCGCCCGAAAGACATATCATCCATTTTTTCAGTTAACTAAAATCAAGTAAGACGAGTAGTTGACTAAAAATCAACATCAAGCCAACTTCCACTAAGAATTTAGTCTCCCTATTAAATGTTGGATGCCACCCATGAAGCGATATAACCACTGAGCCCAAAATCTTTCTTTCTCTCTCTATCCCATTTTCCAAAGAACTTAACACATGCTGAGGCATTATAAGTGTATTCATACCCACTTGAGTGTTAAGATCTTTTTAAAAAAAAAAAAAAGTAAGTTGACAGCAATTATCTAAACAGGGTCTATCAAATCAACAAGGAAACTTGTATGAATTCTGTAAAGGAAATAATAAAAACGCACAAACTTATAGTTTGAATTGTAGACTTTAATTTCTTCGGGGTTTTTATTCAGCTTACTTCAAACTTACTTTGGTTCAACAAAGCAACGACGCTTGTAGTTGATATGCACATAAATATGCAGAAAACAAAGAGACAACAGCTAGGGTTGACTTACTTAACTTTGATACATACATACATAATGGAATATTGTTACGAGCAAAGAGAATACGAAACGTGCAGAACTTTCCGTCGCCAATGATCTTGTTACGACATGCAAATTTTGGGTAGACCAAAAAGGGTTCTACATGACCTAGAGTTTACACTAGTTTAGAGTTTAAACAAGTTAAACTAGTGCGGTTTACATGTGTTAGTCTATCTGTACACGAGATAGCGAACTGGTAGCCAACCATTAGCTTTAATAGGAGACTAATTTTGCCTGCGATTAGGCTGCTAGTTGGCCTGCTAATAAAAAACCTAACACCATGCTCCGCACAACTGCAGTCTGGATATGAGAATATTTCTTTGAAGGGTGTCACCTTAGTTTTATCTAATACTATATTGCCAGACAATAACGCGTCAGGTAATGATCAACGACAGTATACATATTACAGAGGCATTACCCTACTAGACACAAGATACAAAATAATGACAAATGCAACAAAGTTAATAATAAAATAAAATAGGAGAATAATATAAAGTAAAGAGTAGAAAAAAATGCTACGAGTTCAAGATATATGCTTTTTATTGCATTCACACAAGCATTTGATAGCATCAAAAGAAACATAATGAACATAGGGACCCCTGAAAAACTCCGCAACTTGGTGTTGATGACGCTTAAGGAAACCAAAGCCAAAGACGCCATGCAAAATAAGCTATCGGAAACGTTTACTATAAACTCTGGGCTAAAACAAGGAGACGCATTATCTGCCTTTATGTATATTTAATATCGTACTACATTACGCAATAGGCAAACTTGAGAACAATGAAAACACCTTTTACAAATCCTACCAGATATGTGCCTATGCCGACGACATTCTAATAGTTAATAGAAAATACAAGGATACTTAGAAGGCAAGATTTAAAATAAACACAAGTAAAACCAAATACCTGAAACTCTCTAAAAACGAAAACAGATGACAAAGCCAAAACATAACAATACACCACCAGTGGGTGGCCGTGGCTCAAGGGGTAGTGGACCGGCATTCAAATCGGAAGGTTCTGTTTTCGAATCCCAACCGCGCCCGAAAGACATTCATTTTCAGATAACAAAAATCAAATAAGATGAGTAGTTGACTAGAAATTAACAACAAGCCAACTTCTACTAAGAATTTAGTCTCCCCATTAAATGTTGGATGCCACCCATGGAGCGAACTAACCACTGAGCCCAAACATCTTTCTATCTCTCTCTACAACATTTTCAAAAAACTTAACACATGCTGAGGCAGTATAAGTGTATTCATGCCCACTTCAGTGTTAAGTTTAAAAAAAAAAAAACAAAGCATTTTGGAAACAGTAGCAGGAAGAATGTCTCACCCGACTGCACAAACGCCAAAATGGCTGAAACCACACATGGCAATGCTAACTGAGCATGTTTAACTGCGACACATGTTACGAATCACGCGTGAGCTGTCAAATATAGAACACTGAAAAATCAAACGGCAAAAAAATCACCCTTTATATATTGTACAATATAAACGTATAAATAGTATAAACACTTCGTTAAATTCTTACTAATGGCTTTTATAGTTCTGTAAGGCTGTAAATAAGGCCTTTAAAATATTTGTAAAAATAATATGTCAAACAATATGTCGAAATAAAAAGGTTTTATTAAAAATACTTGTGCGTTCTTCACAATACGGTGGTTGAGGAAGGAATGAAAAAAGAAAAAGAAATACTCAAAAAGAAGTTAAAACAAAGTTAATGATATTGGAATAGAGATGCTTTACATTTGACAATCTTTAATATTGGTTAAGATGTAAACACAATTGAGTTGGAATTCCGTACTATATTCTAACAGTACTCCTCATTATTATTTTGGTCAAAATCCATTCCACATTGTTGAAAACAAAGCAAGTTCTTTAAGAACAGCATCTGCTACCATGTCTTCAGTTGGAAGACACTTCATATTAAAGGCTTCTTGCTTGCTCTATTGCTTCTTTTACAAAATGATACCTACCTGTACAAATATGTTTGGTTCTCGAATGCTTCCTTTCAAACAGCCCATTACACCAGAGTTTGAGCTCTTCTAGTAAAAGCGAAGTGAGAAAGCTTATTTTGAAGCTGCTGTTGGTATGTATTCCGCTTCGGCGCTGGAGGTTGCTACTGTTCGTTTTATCTTCAACTCTCAACTAACTGCTGCGCCTGCAAGTATAAAGTAAAAATTTATGTATTCCTCTTTAACGACAAGTTTATCAATATTTTTATTTTCTAAATTGATATTATTTTCCGGATGCTCATATTCTTCCTTTTCTTGTTTTGAATTCAATAAATTATAATTAATTTTATCAGCATGCACATCATTTTTATTGGTTTGAGATTCTATTTATTGAAATTCATAAAAAATCACAGGCGGTAAGCCGTTGAATCATCATCGAGGGGTGGCCGTGGTGTAGTGGTACTAGCTATCGCTTCAGTCGTTCACGGAACTTCGTAGTGTGCGCATGTGTTTCGGCTTTTCTTAAGTAATAATAAATAGTGAATTAAATCATTAAGTAAGACATTTGACAAATCCCATATAGGCTCCAAGTGGCACAGTGGGTAGTGTGTTCGCTTCAGAGGACATAGGTTGTCAGTTCGACTCCGAGTCGGGCAGACAGTACTTTTTTTCTTTTAATTTACATTGTGTGTTGTGATATACAGTGTACATACTAATACCGTAATAAATATCACGCGATGGATTGTGGAGAGCGGTCCGCTATGTTAATACCGGGATCTGCTGGAACATCTGGTGAGGCTTCAAGTAGTGGAAGCCAATCACCAAAAACGAAGAGAAGGAGGAAGCTCAGGCCAACTCCTAACTTGGTGAAACGTCCCACCCGACAAACTTCCGACGAAAAGCTGCTTGAGGGAGTGAGGGAAGGGGCGCATTCAACATCAGAAATAGCAGCAAATAAACGTCCACGGCAAGTCACTGACGATAACGCACATACCTCAGATGGTGGTGAAAGCTACTTTCTGAGAGAGAACATCTTCGCTTCCTTGGCTCCAACGGAATCGGAAGATGAAGAGGAAGAAATGGTATCTCTAAGTAGCAGTATCAAAATGCTGCAACAAAGAGTTCTTGCCATTAAGGAAATGCAAATGCTCAGAAGGAAGAGGGAAGAGCTAGAGCAATCAAATCAACAACAGCAGACGCAGTTAGCTCAAAAGCAGCATCAACCCCAAACAATAAGACAGGTGATGCAACAACACGAACAAACACTGAGCAAACACCAACAGCAACAACAAGAGCAGCCACAACAACGGCAACAGCAAAAACAGCTACAGCAAAAACAGCTACAGCAAAAACAGCAGCAGCCACCACAACGGCAACAACCACAACAGCAGCAGAAACAACAAATGCAGCAAAAAAAACAACAACAACAACAGCAGCAGCAAAAACAACAACAACAACAACAGAAGCAACAAAGGGTTCCACCAATTAACACATTCAAGATGGAACTAAAAGAAACGATAGAATTATGTAAGTCGGCCATAGGCAATAATTTTTATATTAAAAGACTTAGCGTAGATAGGCACGCGATCCACTGTAACACAGTGGAGCGCTATTATAAAATAAAAGATTTATTGAAGGATTCGACGACGGAGTTCTTCTCCTACACCCCGAAGGGGGACAAGCTGCAAACAATGCTGCTGAAGGGGATAGAACCGTCGACTGATCCGGAGGAGCTCCTTGCACTGTTGAAAGAGAAGGAGTGCGAAGGGCTCAAATTCGTAGGGGTCAAGCCGTTTGTCACGGCTAGAGCTAAAAGGGAGAAGGGGAAACTACCGTTCTTCCTGGTTCAGCTAAGTCCCGACAGCAAACTGGATGGTCTAAGAGGTATCAAAGTCCTAGACTACCAGGTTGTACACTGGGAGAAATTAAAGAGGAGCGAAAACATTTTACAATGTGTTCGCTGCCAAAGGTTCGGGCACGCCGCGTCGAACTGCGAAGTGCAGCCTCGATGCGTGAAGTGCGGAAAGAACCACAAGTCAGAGGAATGTGTTCTGGGTAAGGACGGAACGTCAGAAAAGAGCCAGCTCTCTTGTGCTTTGTGTAGGAACACGGGACACACCGCAAATTATCGGGGTTGTCCCAAATTCCAGTACATTAAAAGAATAAATCTGGCCCGGCAGCAGAAAGTGGAAGTTAAACGTCCACCCGTGCATTTACAAACTCCAGCCGTTACTCCCCATGTTACCTACGCCCAAATGGCGGCAGGTAGGGGAATTACGGTACAGCAAGCGAAGGTTGCTTCTCAGTCCGCAGCGCCTAGAGCACCGGAACCAGTACCTGACATGCTAGCTATCTTGCTCTCTATCCAGGGACAGATGACTCAGCTACAACGTCATTTAACTGAACAGACCGCGCGGGTGGATCAAGTATACGCGCTGCTGCCTGGCCTAACGCACCTTTTGTCGTAATGGGTACGCACGTGGCGGAGCAGACCCTGAAGGTCCTTGCAGTGAATGTGAATTCACTGATTAGGTTCGAACGACGAGCCGCACTATTCAAGTTGCTTAAAGACCAAGCCCCTGATGTGCTTTTGGTTAGCGAAACTAAGCTTGCCAAAAGACACAAAATGAGGTACAGAAAATACAAAATAGTACGGAGAAACCGACCCAACTCCATTCAAGGAGGTGGCGTTGCGATTTTCGTAAGAAAAGGTATACGTTTTAAAAGAGTATACAGTCGTGTAGTACGTAGGTTCCAAGTGCTGGAAGCATGCATCGTGTATATTCCCCTCCGTAGTGGAAAGCGGCTGTACATGGTGTCTGTCTATGCACCTAAGGCTACTCAATCCACCTTATTCATCTCAGAGCTCGAGACACTTTTTCGATTCCTGAGGCTGGAATTGAAAGACAACTATTTTATAATCGGCGGAGATTTCAACCAAACATAGTGATTGGGGAAATAATACACCAAATACTAGAGGGAACCTACTATTCAATTGGTGGAGTCAACATAGCATAACGTATCGACTCGGGCTTAAGGCGACGGATAGTCCGTCGTTTCCCAGACACGGGTCCTATTTGGATCTTCTCCTGTTCGACTCACGAATACAACTGACATGTACTAACCAACAAACTACAAACTGTCTACGCACTTTTGTGTATGACAGTGACCATTGCGGTCTCAGCACCGAAATAACTGTTCCCAACGAAAATGCGGAATTGGATGAGTTTGTTCAAAGGCATTCCTACAATTATAGTAGGGTGCGTTGGACACACTTCACCAGAACACTGACGAGAGCACTCTCCTCGAATTCGCTCTACCCACCGTCCAACAGAAATCTGTCAAACGAGGAGATTGACAGGTATCTTAGACTAATGGACGATACAATCAAACGAACAATGGACAAAACGATACCTCGGTATCAACACACTGACGACGAAGACTTATTCCGCAACTCAACTATTGACGCACTGCACCGACAAAAAAGTAGACTGCTGTCAAGACTAAAAACCTTGTACAGACAGTTTATTGACAGACATAACCCGGAGATCACGACATTGAAGTCGTCGATTAAAAACCTCCAGACATTAATAAAGGAAAATTACAGAAATTCTGTAAGTTTGTATTGGAACAATAAAATTCGGGCTGTAAACACCAGCAACCCGAATATGTTCCCGCAAATAAATAAAATATTTCGGAGAAATAATCAGAACGACCTTCCATGTCTTAGAATCACCCGAACGACGAACAACGAACAAATACTTGTAGCAGCAGGCATTGATCCAAGTGAGGCCGTTGATGATGACAACTTCTTTGTGATCGAGGATCCGCAGGAGCAGGTAGAGGCTATAGGAGCGACTTTCCAGGAAGTACACAAGGCGAATGTTATCATTGGCCCAAACCACGACCTGGAGAATCGAGTTCTTGTGCACAATTTCTACCTTCGAAATGAAATAGAGAATTGGCGATTCGAGAACTCGGGCTTCACCCAGTTTAGTGACGAGAATAGGTCAAATAACGTCATCGCCAACGATAGGGTAGTACCCCCTTTCATTTCGAAGGAGGAGCTCCAAACGATCTTCGAATCGCTTAGAAGTAAGAAATCAGTGGGAACCGATGAAATACCGAACATCGTGCTTCGACACCTCCCTCTAGAAGCGGTGAACATTTATACCACCCTGTTTAATAATGCAATGAATAATTCACATTATCCAGCACATTGGAAAACTGCGGTGGTACATCCCATACCTAAAAGGGATAAAGATACTTCCAATCCGGCGAATCTCCGCTCGATCAGTCTTCTTCCAAACATCAGTAAGGTTTTCGAGAAGGTAATCAATAGAGTCCTGACTAAGTGGGTTGAGGACAAACATATCGTTCCGGATAATCAGTTCGGTTTCAAGGCGGGGCATGCTATCATTCATGCTGTGTCGAAACTGGTTTCTGATATCCAATGGAACAAAGGCAAGAACCAGTGCACTGGTGCCTGCCTGATTGACTTGGAGAAGGCCTTCGATACCGTATGGTTAGAAGGACTCTTTTTCAAGCTGGACAGGTTGGGCATTAGTAAACCACTGCTGTATATTCTTTTTGATATGCTCTCCAGTAGACAGTTCATCGTGAAGAATGGCGATGTGACTTCTGCTGGAACATTTAACATTAAAAACGGTCTGCAACAAGGTGCGGTAAATTCGCCGATCCTATTCAACATTTACACAAGTGATCTGATAGGTTCACTTCACCATGCCATAGCGTACGCAGACGACTTAATCGCGTACAGATCGGGTCCAAAGATTGAGGTCATTAACATACTTTTGCAACGTGACTTCGATAAAATTAAACAATATTGCGATGACTGGAAGTTGAAAATCAACTTCCAGAAATCGGAAACCATTCTGTTTAGGACGCCTTTGTCTGGGGCCTCTAGGGATACCAGAAAGAATTGGCGAAAGTTCTCTATCGTCGGACAACATGGACAGCCACTTGCTTGTCGAAATGTAGTCAGATACCTTGGGATCTGGCTAGATCAATATCTGTATTTTAACAAACATATAGATGTTGCTCTGGCCAGAGCCAAAGGTGCTTTTGCCCTTACAAAGAGACTGTTTTATAACAGCCAACTCGATGCGAGGGTGAAGGTAATCTGTTACATGGCCCTTATCAGGCCCATGCTTGTATTTGGGTGTCCCGTGTGGTTCAACGTGAGAGCAAGTTTATTGGAAAAGATTCGGGTGTTTGAGAGGGCTTGTCTTAGGACTTGTCTTCGCTTATACAGAACACCAGAGTCTGAGTACATAAAATTCTATCCTAATGAGGTCTTGTACAATACGGCGAACCTGATAAGAGTGGACAATTTCGTCATTAAGTTGACTCGAAGGCACATTGCGAGAGCAATGACCTCATCGAACAACCTGATCTCAGGGGCTTACTACCCCAACTATATGTATCACGAGAGAGCTCGCCTTGACGGCTTTATTCCTCCAGAAGCGTTCCTTTACCTAGATAGCAAAGGTCTGATCCAGGACAGATTGGCGGTGCCGCTAATCTTCCACGTCGCTCGAACAGCTGCGGACAGGCGACTCAACTACGGGAGAGACGTCGCACATGGCAGTGCGGAGCGTCTCCGGTTCAGTAGGGCGGTAGGGAGTCGTGACAGGAGGGATGTTGCTCAGCAGCACCAGCAATTTTGGTGGCTTGATGAAGGCGAGGATGCTTCGTCGTCGAATTCCTCCAGTGATAGGTAGCTTCATGTGAAGCAGAGTGGGCCAGCCTAATTTTTGTTTTTGTTTTTTTAGCCATGGCCGGCTTATATAGTTTTAGGTAGTATTAAGTTAGATTTTAAGAAAAAAAAAAAAAAACAGAAAAAAAAATGAATAAAAATAAAAAAATCCAAAAAAAAAAATATAAATATATACATATATGTACTTGTATAGGCATATATGTATATATGAAGTGTATATGCGTTGTGTATTGTATATATGTGTATGAATGTATTATATGTAAGTAGGTTAAGTAGATTAAGATTTATTCTTTAGGTAGTCTGTAAGTTTAATTAAAAAAAAGTCCATATACTAAGTTTTTGATTAAAATTTATTTTCTTAGTTTTAGTTTTAACGTAAATATAAAATTAAATATAGACTGTAAGATTCGTCGAAAGACTTAGTTTAGGAGTTAGGTTTAACTTAGATTGCCCGCATGGGGCCAGTATGTTAGAATAAGACTATTTGTAAGTTATTTAAGCTAATTTTTAAGCGTTTTTTGTCTAGCATGTAAGAGTAAATTAAGAGATCAAATAAAAATGCATTTAAACTGAAACTGACTGACTAGCTATCGCTTCTCACTCGGAAGGTCAAGGTTCGAATCCTAGCCACGACAAAAGTTTTCATTTGTGTAATTTGGAACTCAGTCAGAAAAATCTGCGTGTGAAGGCATAACACTGACATGTAGATTTGGCTGTTGTAGGGTTTTCCAGCACAAAACAACCGTTAAAATTCACAACCTCACATTCCGAGAGAAGAAAAATCTCTCCGTCCTATTCGGACTCCCACCCCTGGAGAGTCAATATCGAAACCAAACACACCTAAGTTTCAAACCACTACATCACAAACTTTCCTTTCTCCTCCTTCTACCTTTCCGCCCGCGCCCAGGCAACAGTGTAAGGGTATTCATAACCCCTTAGGCGCGCGTAAATTATAAAAAAAATAAAAAATCATCATAATAGTACCCAATCAAGGCACACTCTGCGCTCTTCCGATCAAATTTAGCTCTATTTGAATTTTTTTAGCAAAACAAAAGCACTGCAACCAAAACAGTTGCGTCTCTTTTTTTATTTTTTTGTTTTCATTTAAAGAAGTCAGCTCAACAAATTATTTCCGATGAGGAAGTATCGGGCAGCTAGTGTACGGTTCATGATTTGAAATTCTTAAACACTGAAAACATTCGCTATTTTTCCGCAAAAAATAGAAATGCGGAATTAACTGGCCCACAAAGATCCGTGTGCACGATTTCCAATAAACAGCTAGACGACTTTTCGGTCCTTGTTCGAAAAAGAAGTCTTGTCCACTTTTCTTTAAAACAAGTAAAACAAGTTGTGTGCTAGAGTTTAGCATCCTCAAAATTTGGAAGTCCATTCACAATGACATTGACTCTTAATTGACTAAGTGAAGCTACATTTAAGTGCCCATTCTTTCTATGCCATACTTCTAAATTATTGCCACCCTGTGGTATTAAATTACAATTCCGTCTATAATGATTCCTAGCTATCAAATAAAAGCCTTTGATCTTAACTGGTTCTAATAACGTTTTTTCCATTTTTACAAACGTATGCATGTTTTCCTTTTATAACAACCTTGCAGTCATTACAGTAGCCTTACTTGCAGAAATTAAATTTCTTTTCAATTCCGGAATAAACAGTGTCTTGTACAAACGGTCGGTTCAATTTTTCTGTCAATTATTGTATTCAGTTTCACAGTTCATATTCCTTTTATATTGCAACACTTTTTGTTGGCTACCTGAACTAATGCAAAAGAATTTGTCTAACTCAACAAAATCACCTTTGGAAAAGCACATGTGCGACGTGGCACGGCTGTCTATTTATCAATTTTTTCCTTCATTTACTTCGTTAATCATTTACTTCGTTAACCTCCAAATTACTTTAAAATTTTCTCTGTTGGCGCACAATTACAGCGCTCAATATATTCCACTGCAACGAAACCTTACTCACCAACCTTTTGTTTTTGAGCATAATGGAATCTTTCTTTATTTATTTTGATCAACAATCTCGCTTCATGTGACCTTTTGCCGCAACGATGACAATTGAATTGAAAAGAACATGGCATATCTGGTCGTTGGTTATCTAGCTTTTTGAGATGGAATTTTACTTTTAACTTCACCATCAGCATCAGCTCTTTTCCTTTGGATTGCTTCCAGCAAACGTGCTCGCAGAACATCGATCTTCGGGAAATCAGTAGCGGCGTCAAACGCGGCTTGGATATCTTTGTAGCTTTCAGGTAGGCTATCCAGCAAAAAAGCAGCCGACAACTTATCATCCAGCTTAGCATCCATTTCTACCAGACGTGACGCAGCAGAATTTAATTGTATTAAATAATTTTCCACGCTTTGATTTTCCAAGTTTTAATATTAACTAACTTAAGAAACTCCTAGGCTTTAGTTCGCTTATTTTTCCTGTGTATATGGCTTCCAGAAAGTCCCAAATCTCTTTGCAAGTGGTGATTGATGTTACGAGCGGCACCTGGACAGGTTATTATCTCGCATCTGCCATCCTGGTCTTTCTTCATCTATGCCTCCAATTTGCTGGTATCAGTGGGCCTTTCTGCCAGATCACTGGTTATAAATATTAAAAGGCGGTTTTTGTGCAGGACTGCTCTCTCTCCATTCAACAAATGAATTTTTTTCTGGTGAAAGTTATCATTTTGATAAGTTTTTAAAGTAAAAAAAAAACACATCAACGCGATTTTATTAAATAGTTTATTTAGATCAATCTGGGTATAGCTGAACTAACTTTATGGCGTTTTTGTTTGGGCAGGCAAAACACTTGTTTTTGCTCCGGAGCACAAAAGTGATATAAAACTTTTTCCCCTCATTTTTCCAGAAACAATATTTTACTTCTAGTTTTCATTTCAGAATCAAAATTTCTCTTCCGGATTTTATGTCAAAATGTACTCACCCATATAAATATGTACATATAAACGTCAAATAGTATTATGTGTCAATCTAAAGGGTGACCAGATAGCAATGATAGCTGTTCCAATTGTTATGTTTCAGCAGCTGTCCACTTACTAATGACATCCAGCTGCCAAAATATTCAGTAGGGTTCGCCATTTTTAAATGTATCCTTTTACGCTTGCAAAACGTGCGGAAATTATTAAAAAATATTATCGAAATTCCGACTCAGTTGTAAATACGCAGCTTTTAAGCGTGAGTACATTCTTTTGAATCATAAGCGAATTGATGCGTAATGAAGAAAATATAGCCGCCGTAGCGGGCAGTATCAAAGAAGACCCAGAAATGTCAACTCGGCGTTAATCACCTGAATTCGGCTTCGCCAGAGAGTCAACCCGGCTTATTTTGCGGTTGGATTTGGGCCTACATCCGTATAAGATTGTGCGGACACAAGAATTGAAGCCGGATGACCTTACACAACGCCTTGAGATCGCTAATTGGGCGGTGGAAATGTTGGCCGGAGATCCGGATTTTGGCAAAAAAATCATCTTCTCGGTTAAGGCCCATTATTGGCTCAGCGGCTATGATAACAAACAAAATTGCCGTTATTGGAACGAACACAATCTACCAGTGTTCGATCAAGCATCAATGTATCAACAAAGATGGACTGTGTGGTGCGGCTTATAGCATGGCAGCATCATCGAACCTTATTTCTTTCGAAATGGGGAAGGAGGCACCATTACCGTCAATGGTATCAGATATAGAGCGATATTAGCTGATTTTCTGTGGTCAGAGACTAACAACAACGATATACAGGACGGCACTACATGCCTTACAAGCGAGGCAACGCTCGAAGTTGTGAAAGAGAAATTTGGCGACTGGGTCATTACACGGCGAGCGTTTATCAATGACTGCCGCGATCATGCTATTTGACACCACTCGGTTATTTTCTCTGGGACTACGTCAAGTCCTTAGTCTATGTATGAAAACAGACCAATCACTTTGGATGAGCTCGTGGCCAACATTCGGCACGTTATTGCCGGAATAATGCCACACATATTGGACCGACCGCTTTAAGGACTGCCAGCGAAGTCGAGGCGGCGATTTGAATGATGTGCAATTCCCATACATAATGGCATGAACGTAACTTAAAAATAAAGCTAGAATCAATCTTATATCTTACGCCGTTGTTGTTTTATTTACATTTTTTTCCTATTGTTCTTATCTGGTCACCCTATACGGATCCGTTTTCGTGCAATCGGCTGTGTTTGGCCCATGTATTATTCTGATTGTTCAAATAAATTTGCAAGCAAATATATTTAAAAAGAAGTCCGAAGAAGTTTTTTGCCTGCCCAAACGAAAACGCTATTAGGCTGGTGATGATTTTTTCTAATCTTGATATGTGTGTGTTTGAAATGGTTGGTGGCGCAGATGTAGATTTCTTGATCTTTTTTACCAACAGATGGCATTGTGGTCTACGATCTGGCAAGTCATTCCTTGCCTGTGCTGCCAGTCGTTGAAAGAACGATATTTTTGAATTTTACACGTTCGCGGAAAAGACGGCATATGCCGTTAATGGTTAAGGAAAGTAACGGGTCATGACGGCATATGCCGAATTTTAGGTCTGTTATCACAAGACCTTATACCCCGACTAGAAATATATTGTATGTCCAATGTCCATACAGCATTATTTGTCCTACCGGAGTCCAATTTTCACTTCATTGGAACCTGCGGAATCATTTTTATTTTTTTACAAAACTTGCACAAACTTGTTGCATTTCGCACGATCAAGCCGGCATATGCCGTCAGTTTTCAGTGCAGGTCTTATAAAAATAGTGCAAAATAAGGTATGTAAATGATGCACACCTCATTGAATTAATATGTATAATAAAATAAATACACAAATTATCTTTTACACGTATATATATGTATAGATACATAGCTCCATACATAGGTCCATATATATGGACCGTTACAGTAAGGAAAAGAACAACATCTTGAAACTATTTACTGCAATTTCGGATGATTCCAATCGATCCTGACGATCCTGATTATCAACCGGAACAGGATGATCAGTTAGAAGAGTCTCCAGGGACTTCAGCAGCGACAAGCCTGAAAGTACTCGCGATGACTAAGTTATTGGAGATGACCAGCACAACACCGAGGCAGAACCTGGCGATGAAATCATTCAAGATTATCCTGAAGGATCAGATGGCGATAGATTTTCTGACTTAGACTCGGAAGACGAGGGATCGGGAAGTGCTTCAGAAACCGAATTAGATGGCGAATGGTTTGAAAATACCAAGGAAATACCTCAGTTCAATTTCGATGCAAAGATTAGTATAGTAGACAAACTTGGTGGTCGAAAAATGTACTCCCATTGACGTTTTCCACCAAATATTTGGATCGAACATAGTTGATAAAATTGTGAGTTCGACAAATGCTTATGGAGAAAAACTTTGCTCAAACTATGGTCGTGAAACCAGACCTGCATGTGTTTTTTTTTTTTTTTTTATAATCGGCGCGCGCTCAAGGGGTTTTGTACTCATACCATTAAAATGTACGTACACAGTGCGGGCGAAGGAAATTTAGGGAGGAAGAAAAGACAGGTACCGATGTACATTGTTTTTAAATGTTCGTAAGTTGTAACGACCAGGAAACACAGAGATCGGCACTTCATTCTATAAGCGAGTTGTACGGCTTAGGAAAGAATCACGATATTTTAGAGTACGTCCGAAAATGGGCTTGAGGGTATACTGATGAGCATTCATAGCGAGACGGGTGTTACGGTTGAAAGTTTGAATGGGCGGAATGCTACTGGCGATTTCAATGGAACACTGGTGGTGGAAATAGCGATAAAACAAAGTGAGACAGGAGACATTTCGTCGGTGTTCGAGGGTGTCAATTGACTGACTGATATTAGTATCACCAATGAGTTTTATCGCACGGTTTTGAATCGTATCTAGCAGGTGCAGAGATGTTTTAGGATCACCTGACCAGATGTGGGCATTGTACTCCAATTTAGGGCGGATGAATGCCTTATATATTGTGGCCAAATCAGAGGGGGTAAAATATTTCTTACATCGCTTGAGGAAACCTAGACATTTCGCAGCATTTTTAGCGACATCGAATATATGGTCATTCCAACGTAAGTTGTCACTGACACACATACCGAGAATGGAAAGTTTATCGGTTTAATGGCTGGGTATTTGAATTTCGCTGTTTTCAAGCCAACGCATTCCGAAGAGATGTTTAAGTTCCTTGGGCTTTGCTTGCTTCAAGCACAAGTCAAACCGCCAAAGATTCGTGATCTCTTTTCTAATGAACCATTATATAATCATTCAATATTTCGGTATACAAAGACTGACCGGCGATTTGAACAACTATTAAGATGCTTCAGCTGCTCTACTAAGGAAGGTGATGAAATTAAATTAAAGAAAATCCAACCGTTGATGAAGATTTTCTTGGAAAGTTTTCAAAAACATACTGTCCTAAGGAACATATTGCATTGGATGAATCTCTTCTTTTGTTCAGAGGACGACTTAGTTTCAGGTAGTTTATTAAAGGAAAGAGAGCGAGATATGGGATAAACCTTTACGAGCTTACAACGAGTGACGGGTACGTTTTAAATGCCGAAATCTACCAAGGGAAAGCAATCAATAACAAATCTTCAAAAGTTGTTGATATAGTTACTCGCCTAATATCTCCATACCTCTACAGAGGCCATCATCTTATTATGGATAATTTCTACAATAGTGTTGGTCTCTCCAAAACTCTGTTGACTCAAAGGACACATACTACCGGAACATTACGCACCAATCGGAAAGGAAACCCTAGTAAAGTAACGACTAAGAAACTTACACGAGGAAAACTTGTGTGGTCAGCTATATGTATCGAAATGGGGCGACAGACGTGACGTACGTTGTATTACAACTGCGAACCATCCTGTAATTATGACGACTTCCAACCGATATAGACATTCTAAGGAAAAGCCCAAGGGAATTGATGTTTATAATCGCTACTCTTAAAGATTTATTCACATATATTTATTGCAAAAAAAAACACTTTGTAAAATAATCACGATCAAATTTGAATTTGGCGCCTAAGTGCCAAGGCTGCCATTTTTTTTTTATTTTGCTTTAACGAAACCATTGTACTAAAACTGTAAATTTATTAAACGAAAACCATTGAACTAATGTTTAACTTAAGAACTCAATAAAAAATTCCATTTCATTCGCTTGTCGTATATTGAAGTCTCTTGTCGTCGTTTTATTTTCTACTCGGGTTTTTTTTATTTGGGTGAAACATTCAACCAAATTTCTCCGGATGACAAGTGGAAAAAGCTCCACTTCGAACATTTTGGCGCCCATCGTGCAGCACCTTTGTTAACAAAAAAAAAAAGAAAACAAGTGTTGAATTCCGAAAAAACTTTATTCTTTATTGAAAAAAAAAACACAAAGAAACCTAAAATATTGAAGTAATTTTTGAACTGAGTTTGTAAAACGTAAAACAAAAATCGTGGAACAGTACAAATAATATATATATATACAAAGAAAGACTGAACTACTCACGCGAAGCTATTCGGTTATGGTTACGGTAACGGTTTCGGCTTGAAAGTGGAAGTGCAACCAATTGACGTAGGACAAGACAAACCTAGGAGGCCTTTTAGAAATTTGTTGGAGAAGCAGAGGGATAAGTATGAATATCCCACACCAGGTACATCTTTCGGAATTAATCGAATGTGCGTTGATTCATCTATTTAATTACATATTAATTGGTAACTTGCGAAAAGAAAGCTTAAAATTCTCACTTGGCAAAAAAAAAAATCGTATTAACGCACCTTGGATATAATTTCGCCTGCATGTAATACAATTGAATAATAAATATAAGTACTAAGTAGATTATTACATATTGCGAAAAAAAGGGAGAAAAAGGCCCAATTTTACACTATCGTTTATTCCTTAAGCCAATAGCCCACATAGATATGTATATATATATGTAACGACCACATAGTTGCCGCAATTTCGCTCGGAAGATAAAACCGATACTCGCCATTTCAAAACTACCAATTTCCCATTGCATTGTATCGCACAGCATTTTACATCCCCTATTGGGGCTTTTCTTTGTTATTGTTATTTTCTCGTTGTTATTTTGCCGTAAAAGTGCTGTTTGAGTAAATAGACTGGAATTAAGTTTTCATTTTCATTTCATATGTCATCGTTGGACTAGATAAACTAATCTACGATATAAAGTTTTCCGTCCTCTCAAAAGCGGAAATCATTTCAACCCCGTTACATACGAGTACATATGTATATACTCGTATTCACACCATCTCAGTTTTGATAATTTACTCGATTAAATTTATTACTGTGGATCGGAGTTACCGGCGCGCTAACCAAGTTGTCATCGTGCTGTTCGAGGTCGATACATATCGCACATACTTCAATATACAATTATTTAGTCTAATTGTTTCAACCTTTTAGCATTGCAACCAGAGATTGAAAACAAACTCTAACATACAGTACTTTAGTGTTCTGTTTTGTATTTATATTCCAACAGTACGAAAACGCATACATAACCTGAATAACGCTTTCAATATATTTGATTATTATGTTTGTGTATCAAAACAAAAACAAAATTCCGTACGTTATTTGAGCAATGTAAGATTCGCAAACATTATCATAGTGAACTGTACTATGTGCACATACATTATTCTCTTGCTAAGAGTTTGTGTACTAAATCAAGTACGGTAAAAAAATACTCGTACAATATACAATACACGTACGGTATGTTTAGTGCACTTGACTCTCGATTAAGCGTAAGAAAAATCAGTTTTTTTTTTTAGAACATTGAAATTTAACGTTTATTCTTAATTTAATCAATCATCATAATCAAAAATTCCGTTGATTTTAACTAATAGTATGTGTTCTAAATTGAAAGGGGTCAATCTATTTCGTTGATCGGCCAATATATACTTTAAAGCTGAAAATAATGGCTCCACACTAACTTGAGTTGATGGTATTGCTAACACTACTTCAGCTATCATGGTCAGAGTGTTATTTTGATTGTTCCAAAACTCTAATATATTGGAATTTAAAGGTATTCGTGGTTGACGATCATACATTAGAAAATCTGTTTCTAAATTTGACAATAGTAAACTGGGCTCGTTATTGGTAGTAAGAGTAACAGGATCTAAATTTTGCAAGAACTGCGAAAACGTCTTCGCAGGCTCTCGATTGCCGCTTGTTGATGGTTCATTCATACTTGTTACTGTCTGTTCAGGCGTATTTTCGATAACACTTAAATTAGTTTCTGTGAAAATAATAGGTGGATAATATATTTTTTTTAATTATTTGTGAAGTTATTTACCTTTAACAGAAATAATTCTTTTATATATAGAAGTTATATATTTCTTTGCTCGTACTATTTCGTCTGCGTTTAAACAAACTTTGATTCGTGGGTCCAAGAATATAGCCGCATTAGCTCATTGCCGAGCAATTTGATTTTTCTTTTATTTAATGAATCTATCAAAAAGGCTGTCATTTCAGTAGAAGGCATACTTTCTATTTGGATTAAAATATCCATAATAATAGCATATAATTCGCTGAAGTATAACTGCTCAGATTGTAGTTTTATTGTTGATGTGTAAAGAGGTCGAAATATATTAATAAATTCTTCTATAAAATTCCACATGTCTGTATTAATGAAAAGAACTGAATTGTCTGCGCTTAGTGAGTTAATTATTTCTTGTAATTCTAATAATCTTTCAAGCATTTTATATGTAGAGTTCCATCTTGTTACGCAGTCCAATATTGTTTTTAAAAGGCCATTTTTTAAAATATTAAAATAGGTTTGAGTTCTTAGCTTTTTTGATACAAATCTGCACAATTCGATTTTTTCCTTTATTTTTGGATTTTTCAAGACATCCTGCACAGAAAGCTGCAACGTATGTGCACCACATCGGATATTAGTAATGCTATAAGATACAAATTTTGATCTTACTGATTCAAAATCTATAGTGTTTTCTAGGTTATCATCTATATATTCTTCTTCCAATGAATTTTTTAAATCAGTATTTAAATCATTTACTGCTTTCAGCATGTTTGCTCCATTGTCCGTGGTAATTGTCAAAATTTGATTTATGTCTATTGAATACTCTTCTAGGACATCTAATATGACTGATTTTAAATATTCACTTGTATGGGATGATTTTAGTTCTCGGATTGCAAATGTTTTGATCACAATCATTTTATTTTTGATACGAGTATACTGTACATTTATTCCTAGAACACTTAAATCTTGCCTTGTCGCAGCATCAATTTTTAGAGATAATAGTTTTCTCTTCAGATCGTCTTTGATTTCGCTTTTAAGTTGTTGCGAAAAAGCAATAATCCGGTCATTAATACTATGTGAATTTACCTGTATATTCAATGCATCAAAGACTGGTTGCACTAGGATCTTAAATGCTCGATCTTCAATCATACATAATGGTCGACCATTTTTTGTAAATAACTCTACAATTGCCAACTCAACATTTTTTTTTTTTACTTCTTTAGATAACTTAATTTCCTTGTTCTCGTTAACTTTAGATTTTAAATCACATTTTTGTTTTATATAATTGGCATATACGAGGGGCGTTCAATATATTCTCGGTATCGATATGAAGGAAAATGCGAATTCAATTTAAATTGTTTTTATTTTTCAATATAATCTCCCCTAACATCAATGCATTTGTTACATCTTGAGATAAGCTTTTTTAAACCCTCAAAAAAATAAATTTCCTCTTTCTCTGCTAAATACCCATTTATTGCCGACTTGAGTTCTTCATCATCCGAAAATCTTTTTCCACGAAGACATTTTTTCAAATCCGGAAACAGGAAATAATCACTAGGGGCAAGGTCTGGACTATAGGGTGGGTGTTGGATTTCTTCGAAAGCACAATCTCGCGCAGCAGCCTTGGAAACTCGCGCCGTGTGAACAGGAGCGTTGTCATGAAGAAGCAACACACCCGCTGCGAGTTTACCCCGTCTTTTCTTTTTAATTTCCTCCCGCAAATTATGCAAAGTGGAAGCGTAGGATGTGGCGTTGATGGTGATTGGTGATCTCTGCCATCATTTTCACCTTTATTCGGGCATCCTCAAGAACAAGTTTTTCGACTTCTTTGATGCTTTCTCCCGTACAAGCAGTAGCCGGGGCGCCGGAGCGGGGGTCGTCTTCAGTGCTCTCTCTGCCTCTCTTGAACTCACTTGACCAGTTTTGCACAGTTGATAATGAATGTGCGGAACCCTGGTAAACAGCCACCATCTCTTCATGAATAGTTTTTTGACTTCTTCCTTGCTTAGTGAGAAATTTAATTACAGCGCGATGCTCAATTTTCACCATCCTTGTCTCAGTTGCCATTATGATTCTGTTTAACTAGAGATAAAACGCGAATTAATAATCACATTTATATGAAATGCACTAAAATAATAGTATTACTTGATAAATAAGTCAATTTATATATACAACCACAGCTTCACCCCGATACCGAGAATATGTTGAACGCCCCTCGTAGATCTGAATGAACTACTTTTAAGTGTCTTTCCAAATTTCCGGTATGTTTGTTTAAAATCTTGCCAGAACATTTACCATTACTGCATACTATTTCATTTGTATCATTTTCTTTGAACAGACTATGCAACGCACTATTTTTTGGACGAGGCATTTCACCAACTTTACACTGTTCACTGTTTGATGTTTGAAAGCTAAAGGAACACTAATCATACCGTACGTGTATTGTATATTGTATTTTTTACCGTACTTGATTTAGTACACAAACTATTAGCAAGAGAATAATGTATGTGCACATAGTACAGTTCACTATGATAATGTTTGCGAATCTTACATTGTTCAAATAACGTACGGAATTTTGTTTTTGTTTTGATACACAAACATAATAAGCATATATAGTGTTTGTGTTTTTTTTTGAGGTACCGTACCATAAAGTACAGTTTTTTTTCAATCTCTGATTGCAACTACCATTCGAGTATCAATAATTCATTCGTCAATATGTCATTAGATTCGGGTGCGGAGAAAATTGAAGATTTAAAACAGCAACGCTCTTCGACAAAGGGTAATATTTCGCGAATAAAAAATTCAGTCGAAGGCAAATCCCTTTCAGCTACGGAGTTAGAATGTCGTTTAGGGATTCTGGAGTCCTACTTCAAACAAGCGCTGTCGTATCAAACTCAAATTGAGCGAATAGCTCCGGCAGATACACGCCGTAGTGAACTTGGGGATGTTGATATCTCAACAAAGGCAAAGATTCTTTCACTTTTAGGAAACGGAAGACGTTCTAGCGCTGTCGAAACTTCGTTTTCAGTCCCACATACTCACATTAATCATTTGCCGAAGCTTCGCCTGTCAAGGTTTAACGGGAAATACTCCGAATATAAAAACTTTATAAACTCGTTTACAACTCTGGTGGATAATGATCCTACATTGTCAAAAATCGAGAAATTTAATCATCTGCTAACATGACTAACTGATCAAGCTCTCGGCACCGTTAAAGCATTCCAAGTTACGGAAGACAACTATGCTAAGGCACTCGATCGATTAAAAGAAAGGTATGATAATGACTGCCTTTTCTTTCTCGAATATATATCCGAACTTTTCGAATTACCAAAAGTTCCTAAGGCTTCCGCCACTCAACTGCGAAGCTTAGTAGATAACATTTCGGCACTTTTCAATTCTTTGCTGTCATTGGGAACATATGAAAACATTTGCAATGCCATTATAATTTATATGACTATGTCAAAGGTTGATCCCGAAACTCAATCGAAATGGGATGAGCAATTGGAATATAAGGATCTTACTACATAGTCAAAGTGCGCAGATGTTTTAAGTAAGCGATGTCAGTACCTTGAAGCAAGAGACAGCAAACTGCTTAAAGCTGAAACTAGCCAAAGACTCCATTTTGAATCTACAAATTTCTATCATCGAAACCAAACGTCGTTAACGATTTCACAGCGGTCTTGTAGTTTTTGTCGGGACAGCAACCATCACATTTCGAACTGTTTAACGTTCAGTAAACTATCAGTTATGGATCGCTCTTCAAACGCAAAAAGATTAGGACTTTGTCTGAACTGCCTGGGTAAAGGTCACATCGTCTCAAGATGCCCTTCTTCGCAAAGCTGCAGGAACTGTAGGCAAGCGCATCATACTCTACTTCACAGACCTCAGTAATCCGAAAATTGCTCGAACGACGGAAGGATCTCGCCACCAGTCGTAGTGCACACCGCATCAAAAAAGGAGCATAGTCCGGATGAAGGGGAAGTTATGTTAGCAACAGCTTTAGTCCTAGTAAAAGAATCTTCGGGAGGTTTTCGAGTAGGAAGGGTCTTGCTTGATTCAGGTTCTCAAGTTAACCTCGTAAATGAAAAATTCGCAAAATTACTTAATCTTAAAAAACAAAGAGGATATATATTGTTGGTGTTGGAATAGCTGAAACAAAAATCGACTATCAAACCCAAACTATGATTAAATCGAGATTTAATAACTTCGAATTATCTTTAGAGTTCTTGATAACACCATCAATCACAGGATACCAACCCGAAACATCACTTATTGTTACTGACTGGAACCTTATCAAACATGTTGAACTTGCTGATGAACAGTTTAATAAGTCGTCGCAAATAGACCTTCTGTTAGGAGCAGAAGCATTCTTTGATCTGCTGTAAGTGGGACAAATTAAACTTATCCGAGGACTGCCTTCATTATAGAAGACATCTTTAGGTTGGATTGTATCTGGTAGATACAAATCCCCGTTAGGTTACAAAAGACAATCATGTTATCTTAAAACCGAAGATAATGCTCTCCACGAATATGTAGAAAGGTTCTGGAAACTAGAGGAAGTCATAGGTCAGAAATTGAAATGGAGCGAAGAGCAAAGGGAGTGTGAGGAACACTTTAAGAAGCATATTAAGGTTGAAACAAGTGGTAGGCTCATGGTACAACTTCCCTTCAAAATCGATCCTGCTTCGTATGATATAGCTTTTAAACGATTCTTGTCACTAGAAAGGAGATTGTCAAAAGATCAGTGGTTAAGGGCAGAATACTCAAAATTCCTAAAGGAATATTTATCGTTAGGGCATATGTCTCTTGTAAAGACTCCTAATTTGGACAAACCACATTATTATTTGCCACATCAGTGCGTAACAAAACCGAACAGTGTATCAACAAAACTTAGGGTTGTCTTTGACGCGTCTTGTTGCACTTCATCACAAATATCGTTGAACGGAATCCTTATGGTTGGTCCTACAATTCAAAACGAGTTGCTGATCACGTTACTCCGCTTTCGTCTACATAGATATGCGATTACGGCAGACACCGTTACTTATGGTACATCTTCGGCACCTTTTCTAGCCATTCGCTGCCTTCAATATCTGGGTGAACAAAACAGCGACAAATATAAATTGGGTTCACGCGTGCTTCAATCAGATTTCTACGTTGATGACATGCTGACGGGAGCAGATGATTTAGATACGATACGTCAAATTCAAAGGGAAGTCGTCACAATTCTTAACTCAGCCGGATTTGAGCTATCAAAGTGGCACAGTAACAATCCCCATGTCATTGGATCTGCAATGACCACTCAGCCGAGCAAAGATATCAAACTAAATGAATCAAACCTTACCAGCACATTAGGGATAACTTGGGGCCCATTTAACGATAAGTTCAGGTTTTCATACAATCCTAATCAACATTTCTCAAAGTTCACAAAGCGATCAATCCTATCACTGTCGTCGTCGTTATTTGATCCAATGGGTTTGTTGAGCCCCATAATAATAAAGGCCAAAATTATTCTTCAAAAATTGTGGGTTGAAAAACTGGATTGGGATTCGTCAATCCCGCAAAGCATTGATACCGAATGCCGTCAGTTTATGAGCGATCTTTATTCATTGAAAAATCTGTCTGTTCCCAGGTTTGCACTTGCGGAAAACAAACAAAGTTACCAAATACACGGCTTTTCAGTTAAACTTTTAGTGGCTAGATCGAGGGTGGCTCCTGCAGAGAAAAAGCAGCTCCCACGTCTCGAACTTTGTGGCGCTTATCTCTTATCCAAATTGTGGAAAAAAATCCGGAAAATATGTCAAAACATAGATGTCGGGGTTTATTTTTGGACTGATGCCACAATCGTTCTGCATTGGATCCCAACACATTCGTCAAAACTTTCTACCTTTGTTGGCAATCGAGTAGCCGAAATACAGGAGAACACGCAAGGTGTATTTTGGAGACACGTGCCCACACATGAAAACCCAGCAGATAAAGTCTCACGGGGTTGCACTATATCAGAATTGAAGCAATCTATATGGTTCCAGGGTCCTAAATTCTTGTTACAGAATCCAGAATCATGGCCAGCACTCGTCGAAATACAACTTTCTTCAAAAGAACTTCTTCTTCTAGAAAAGCGAAAAACAGCATTGACTTGTCATCAAATAAAATCAAACCACGTTCTAGAAGTTATCGATAAGTACAGTTCATACATAAAGGTGCTGCGAATATTTGCGTACGTCGTAAGAGCAATCAGTCGACTGAAAAGGCAACAAGTGGAGAAAAGTTTGATCTTAACTAGCATTAAGCTCGAAAATGCCCTGCTTCAAATTATTTACACTATTCAAATAAATAGTTTTCAAGTAGAATTTGAAGCTTTAAGGAGGAAGCGGGAACTAAAAGGTTGCATTAAATGGTTAAATCCGTTCGTCAAGGAGTCGAACGGCTTGTCATTCCTTAAGGTAGGAGGACGACTTAAACATGCAAACATCCCTGAAGAATGTAAGCACCCATTGCTACTCCTGAAAAACTGCAGTTTTACAACCATCATAGTAAGGCATCTACACTTGACGAATTACCACGCCGGGCCCAAAGTTCTTGTAGGACTAGTAAGACAAAGGTTTTGGATAGTCCATGTACCAGACATCGCGCGGCAAGTAGTCAGGAATTGCATACATTGTGTCAGATAGCAACCAAGATTACTGGAGCAAGTGATGGGCGATCTACCTGCAGAAAGAATGACCCCATCACGTCCCTTCTCACGTTGTGGAGTAGATTTCTGTGGTCCAATCTACACGTATTATAAAATTCGCGGTAAGGTGCCGTACAAAACGTACGTCTCTGTCTTTGTCTGCTTCGCCTCCAAGGCAGTTCATTTAGAAGCAGTGTCAGACCTTTCCGCCGACGCATTCGTTGCGGAGCTGAAGCGAATGATCGGTCGTCGAGGCTTACCGCAACACCTTTATAAACTAGCAGAATTTCGCAATATGTTTTATAAACACAGTAGTCAGGAACTTATATTTAATTTTTGTTCTGAAAGAAATATCAATTTTCATTTTAAACCCCCCAGGGCACCCCACTTTGGTGGACTATGGGAATCGGCCGTGAAAACAGCAAAGGGTCATTTATATCGAAGCTTGGGAAGCTCAAAACTAACGTTTGAAGAGTTATCAATGGTACTAGTAGAGATCGAGGCAGTCATGAACTCAAGGCCACTGACACCACTTTCCCCCGACCCGAACGATGTCGAGGCACTCACACCAGCCCACTTCCTTATTGGGTCGCCACTGAAATCGATCCCAGAGCCCGCAGCAGACATTCTTGACATAAGGTCTCTTCAACGATGGCGACGAATCAACGCAGTAAAGGCTCACTTTTGGAAAAGATGGTCGAAAGAGTACATCCAAGAGCTCCAAGGTCGAGGCAAGTGGACCACATTGCAACCCAACTTAAACATCGGCAACTTGGTCATCGTACATGAAGACAACCCCCCCCCCCCCCCTCAAAATTGGCTAATGGGAAGAGTCACAGGTGTTGTTCAAGGTCAAGATGGTATAGTAAGAGTGGCAGACGTGCGTACATCAAAGGGCAGTATTAGACGTCCCATTCGGAAGTTGGCGCTTCTCCCATCTTGAAAGGCCGAACCCTTTCAAAGACGGCGGAGTGTTGGAGATTTATTCACATATATTTATTGCAAAAAAACATATTGTAAAATAATTACGATCAAATTTGAACTTGGCACCTAAGTGCCAAGGTTCGCCATCTTTTTTTTTATTTTGCTTTAACGAAACCATTGTACTAAAACTGTAAATTTATTAAACGAAAACCATTGAACTAAAGTTTAACTTAAGAACTCAATAAAAAATTCCATTTCATTCGCTTGTCGTATATTGAAGTCTCTTGTCGTCGTTTTATTTTCTACTCGGGTTTTATTTGGGCGAAACATTCAACCAAATTTCTCCGGGTGACAAGTGGAAAAAGCTCCACTTCGAACAGCTGCATTTCAGGGAGGAGGAGATCAAATGACATCGTACTATTCCTCACCAAAAAAAACTATTCGCTGGTATAAGAAAGTGATGTTGCACATGCTAGATGTTGCGGTCTGAAGCTAATTTTACATATAAAACTGATGGTACGAAATTGGAATTTATTCAATTTAGAAATAGGCTCATCAAATGTCTAATACACCTGTCAGATAGCATAAAGATTGGAAGATCACTGGTGGTGCCGGGTCATGATTACGGAGGAAATAGATTATTCGTTTTTTCACCAAATCGACCATCAACTTCAAAAGGTGGTTCAATTCATAGTTCTCGCGCACACTTCATTCAAAGTATTCCATTTGAAACTAATCGAAAGAGGAAAGTTGTTTATAACAGATGCAAGCAATCTAACAAGTCAAAGATAAGGAAGCAAACCTCATATGGGTGCAAAATCTATCCTGACAATATTGGTCTTTGCTCTGGTAAATGCTTTTTGTTTTAGATTAGATTAGATTAGATTTTTTTATTCTTTTCTTATGATTTTATGATACAATTCAATATATAATACATACTATAATTCATGTTACGGGAAAAAAAGAAAAAAAGAAAAGCTAGTGACATTCCATATTTTAAGTTAAAAAAATAAAATAGAGTCGAATGCCACTTCAATGGACATATGTATACAATAAAAGAAAAGTTTTGGGTGGGGTGACCCTCAAAAAGCAACTTCATAAAAATTAAGCAATAAGTTAGTTCATAGAAAATGTAAATCAAAAACTCAATCAAAAGTAATTGCTGACTGCAGCTGTATCAAAATAATAAAAGCAAAAGGTATAATTATACCAGAATATCAGAAATTAGAGATTCTAAAACAACAAAATTAAAACCGGAAAGCAACATTTTAGCGCATTTCATAAACGTTCCAGGTATTGATATCGCCCTGATCGACTGTGGGAGTTTATTAGGATAAAGTTCCGAAAAGTGCTCACCTTCGATTTGTTTGAAATTTTTTTTATACGTAGTCTACCACTCAGGAAGGTTAAATCCAAAACGTTTTTTGGCGCAAACCACTGGAAAGGACGAAAAGGTCATTTGAAAATTGAAAATCCTTTTAAACAAAGATTCAAATATCTTTTAAACCGTAAGGCGTATGTAGGTAAACTAGATCTCAAATTAAAGCTACAATTGAAGGTTTTCATTTGAGATACCGTTACAATCCGTTAAAAAGTTTTAAAGTTATAGTTAATTTTGTAAAAAGATGTACATCAATTTAAGAAAAAAATATATTTTTTAAGCCTGTAAGAAAGTCTGGTGTATTTAAAGTATGACGTGGGTGGCTCGCTTCGCTCGCTTACAAGATCTTAACCCTTTTTTCCGCAGGGCTTAACCCGCTCACGCGACTTCGTCGCTCCGCTAAGGGTATGTCAACAACTGTCAGGCAGGCGCCTGGAGCTAAATTACTTATAACTTTCAAACTTTTTGACGGATTGTAACGGTTAATATCTCAAATGAAAACCTTCAGTTGTAGCTTTAATTTGGGATATAGTTTACCTACATACGCCTTACGGTTTAAAAGATATTTTAATCTTTGTTTAAAAGGATTTTCAATTTTCAAATGTCCTTTTCGTCCTTTCCAGTGGTTTGCGCAAAGAATCGCTTTGGACTTAAGCTTCCTATGTGGTAGACTATTCATAGACTTCAGTCGAAAGACCTTGCATATACCTCACAGGCAACAAATATTTATATGCCACTCTTTTAAAATAATACTATATAAAAATTATATATTTCTTATTTATTTATATATTTCTTATATTTCACACATTTATTCATAATTATATACGTAATTACTTATGTTTAACCCATTTAATTTAAACAAAATTATTGACCGGGATAACAACGCTTAATGTCGATTAATAGCTGGTTAAAAGCATCTTTGTTAAGCTTCTTTAAACGACCGTGCCAAAGAACTGCACACAAATGTTTATCAATACAATTGGTATGCACACCACCATGAGATAATTGACGCCGCATCCACCGCCACGACGACTCAATATTCTGGGTATGAGCACCTGTTTCAGAGTCCACAAACTCATTGGAATGGTTTACCGTGAAATGCTGGTATCCAAAAGATGATAAATCAATGTATCCTTTCCAACAATCTGTGTGAATCGTTGTTCCAGTCTTAACGTGCTTTTTTATTAATCCAATCAAAGTGTCTTTGTCTCTTTTATTATCAGGACAAATCTCTAATCTATATTTAAAAGGTTCTCCACGAGCGATCATACCTAAAACCCAAGACCCCTCAACAACACGCCCCCGTTGATATTTACGACGACCGATTTTACACTCATCAATTTGGACGATTTGACCAATACCTCCTATTTGCCCTTCTTCCGCGAATTGTTCATCCAATGCTACTAAACAAACTTCCAAAAAGAAAATCGATCCGAAACCGTCTCCCGTGAAACTACTGTATTATTTACAACAGAACTTTCCCTAATTGTTTGTTCAAATGTCGTATTCATCGAAAAACAGTAAGTAATGAGCATGCACACCTCAGGAGAAGTATGACATCGTTCAAACCAAGTATTTTTCGTCACCGAAACACAATGATAATATTTACTTTTTCTACGACACTCAAATAACCCACAGATTAATTTTGAATCATTTAACACCTTATGTTTTTTATGCTTGTTACAATAGTTTTTAGCTGGAATTAGTTCCATATTTTTTAACCATTCCAAAGTATTTGTATGAGTATTCAAAATAGTTGCTAATTTGAAAAGATTATATTTGCTTTCCATATTGAAACACAATTTATACAAATATTTCACGAAAGGTCGAAAAGAACGCACGTATATCGAATTGTAGTCGCGAGGAGAGTTTGTGATCAACAATGGAGGTGTAAAGCTCCTGCATTATCGCTTATCTTCGCACCCGTTATTGATAGTAACGGAAACATATGTGATGCAAATGTGGAATAAAATAATCTTGCTATTTTTATTATTCATTTTGCTTTTTTTTTTCTTAAATAGATGTACATCTTTTTGCAAAACTTACTATAACTTTAAAACTTTTTAACGGATTGTAACGGTTTATATCTTAAATGAAGGTCTTCAATTGTAGCTTTAATTTGAGATATAGTTTACCTACATACGCCTTATGGTTTAGAAGATATTTATCTTCTAAAGGATTTTCAATTTTCAAATGTCCTTTTCGTCCTTTCCAGTGGTTTGCGCCAAAAACCGTTTTGGATTTAACCTTCCTGAGTGGTAGACTATGTATACAAAAAAATTCAAGCCAATCGGAGGTGAGTACTTTTCGGAACTCCAGCCGTTTATTAAACAACCGATAAGATAAAACAGAAAAGAAATTACGATACGCAGTTGTGCAGAAAAAAGGTACAGATATCATGTTAGAAAGGTTTCCCTGTAAATTATAATTTGAAATAAGACGAAAGTTACGGTTACTAGACTTCATGAAAAACGTTTTTAACACTTTAAACAATACAAGTGGCGAACTGGAAGAATTTTTTGGTCGCAGAACAAAGGAAAGCTTGGATATCTACCTGGTTTATGACAAATTTTCCTTAAAATGTATTTTTGTAAAATCAGCAGCGGCTGTATTTTATTTAGGTAGATACCTCCCCAACAAGTAATTCCGTATTGCAGCTTAGAATGGAAAATTCCATAGTAAATTATCTTTAACAGCTTATTTCAGCATAAATTACGCAAAAAGTAAAAATGTCTAAGTGTGCATCGAAAGTACTTTCTCAATGAGTCTGCGTGATTCAAAAAATTCATTCTAGAATCAAGGGTGATCCCCGGGTACTTAAAGTCGTCGACTACCTCAACTAAAAAACATTTATCACTACAGTTTAGACTACTATAAAAAGTGGGAGAGGGAGACGAACAATTACAGTTAGACAGTTTTTCACACTCAGGTGCGTGGAAGTACACATAAAAAACATTATTTTAGTTCTGGAGCTTATAACTAAATTTTGTTTTGCAAACCAGTGTCTCAATAGATTTAAATCCCAATTGATATCAGAAACCAGGTCCAAAGGACTGTTCAGACCATAAGAGAAGCCTATGTCATCCTCAAATGCAGTAGGTGAGCCTTTAAAATGAAGATCAAATAGCGAATTGATGTAAATTATAAATAGGATTAGACCCAAAACAAGCTTCGAAGGCTACCGCATTTCTGGAATACATAAGGTTTCTCAAGTTACAAAACAAAGTGATGTAATTCAGGTGCGACGAAAAATTCACCTGGTATCCGAAGCTTTGTACCGTATAGAAGTTCAGGTGGTGATGCTTGCACTTCTACTTTAAAACTTGTTCGTAACCCAAGCATCCCCGTAGAGAGAATATCAATCCACGGCTTATGAGAAGACCTAAGTACCGCTTTGTGTATGTGGTGGAAATGTTCGACGGTATCATTGCACTGTGGATGGGCAGTGATTCTCACCTTCTTTGGACCGACTAAATTAGCTAATGCTTTGAACAGCTGCGATTCAAATTGTGCTTCCTGGTCCATGATGATTTTCGTAGGTGTTGGACTGCTGCAAAAATGGCGAGAAGCTCTCGGTCATAAGTGCTGTAGAGGTTCTCAGTATAGCTCAGTTTCCTTGAGAAGAATGCCATCTTCCACTTACTCCAAGCCTGCTTTAATGCAGGTTGTTAACGCATCGGTGTACAGTACAGTACGAGTCGGCGATGGTAACAAAACTTGTGTTGAGTTGCTAAGAGCCTGCTTGAGCTGGTAAAAAAATGAGTAATGAATCTATTTATTTATTTTTTATTTTTATTTTATTTTTTTATTTTCATTCATTCATTCAATAACAATGTGAGTTAATACAATATAAATTATATTTTTCTTAATTTTAACAAGTAGTACTATGTAACAAAATTTCAATTTGCAAAATCTAAGCAAGAGTAACATTAAGAGAGTTCAAAGTCAATTAAAAATACTGCAATTTTTGAATGTTTTTCATCAGAGAATGAACGGTTAGATACATTCTATAGTTAGTGGAACTAGTGTCGAATGTATCGAGTTAGTTAAAATAAAAAAAGTAAAAATCATAATTAGTTTTTAATTGAATTAAAATACAGTGGTGGGGTGAGATTCAATTCAAGTTAAAGGTTCAATATTAAATATCTGCCACTAAATAATTAACTTAAGTAGATTATCTATCACATTGAAGTCATAATTAAACACTCACTTTTTGACCCTTTTGGTAAATGAAAAGATATTCTGAGAACGCCTTACTTCAATTGGTAGTTTATTGAAAATACGAGGAGCGACAGAAGAGTAAAAACTCTTCTTAAGTTTTGTGGGGAGGGATCGAAGCAAGATTCATAGCCGAGCTACGAAGATCATAAGTGTTCGGATCATGATTTAATGAGTATCCACTTCTTAAGAAAAATATTTTTAAAACTTTATATAAGTAAAGATGCTTTAGAGGTAGTATAAAGGAGTTAAGAAAGAGTGGGAAACTGTGTACATATCGCCTTTTATTCCAGATGATTCTAAGCAAATGTTTTTGAAGTATCAGCAAAGGTTGGGTAAGTAAAGAACTTACCAAAATATTGTTGCACCACGAACTATGAAAAGTGAAAACCGGAAGTTGTAAGTTTATAGCAGGCATATTAAAAAACATGATTTTTGTTTTTTCGCTTCTAACTACTTTATGCAAGCGGAACCAGTGTCTCAAAATTTCTAGGTCGTGTCTGATCTCAGCTGTCAGATCTAGGAGAGAGTTGCTAGAATATGAACAGCCTATATCATCAGCAAACCCGGTAAGCCTACATTTCATATTTAAAGTAAAAATGGAGTTAATGTATACTAAGAACAATATTGGTCCCAAAACAAAGCCCTTTGGAACACCAATTCCTGTTTCACAGTACTCACTAAATTTGTCTTTTATTCGAACCATTTGTTTCCTATTCATGAGATAGGATTCAAACCAACTAAGTATAAGCCCTCTGAATCCAGCTTTGTTTAATTTATTTAGCAAGATGGTATGATTAACAGTATCAAAAGCTTTAGTTATATCAATAAAAAGAGCGGCAGCTAACTTTTTGCAATTGATACTATCATATATCTTACTGCAGAAGCGAGGGAGGGCATCCTCTGTTGATCTACCCGCTCTGAATCCATACTGCCTATTGCTAAAAAAAGAAATATTTTCAAGATATGATACCATTCTCTTTTTGATCAGTTTTTCAAAAATTTTTGAAAATATTGGAAGAAGAGAGATAGGCCTATAATTATTAAGTATTTTATTGTCACCTTTTTTGAATATAGGTATGACTTCAGCAATTTTTAGCATATCGGGAAATTTACCACAGAAGATGCTTGTGTTATTTATATGAGCCAAAAGATCTACAATATTAAGAGCGGTCCTCTTTATAAACGTATTCGAATAAGAATTATATGTAAGTGAATTCGAGTTGCTTAAAGACATAACAGTTTTATAAACCTCAAATGATGAGATAGGTTCATAGAAAAAGCTCAGAGCCTCTGATCTTTCCCTGTTAAGACACTCAGTCGTACATCGGATAGAACTAGAGTTGAGTCCTGCGTCAGATATTGTTTTATCCGTAATACTAGTAAAATATAAGTTGAAGGTATTGGCTATTTCTGTGCTGTTAGTAATATCCTGATTATTATGTTTTAAACAAGCTGGTGTACCCGTGGGAGCAATTCTATTAAAAAGCTCATTAACTATAACCCATTCTTTTTTTGTATTACCTATTGCATTGTGGAATTTGTGGATGTAAAAACTTTCTTTGCATATAGGAATTTCAAGAGCAATTTCTTGACAAATCTTATCGTAAGCAATACGAAGATGATTATTATGTGGGTGCTTTTTACATTTTACTCTTAATTTGTTTTTCTCGTTTATTTTATTAACTAAATAGTTGGATATCCAGGGCTTAAGCTTGTTTGGTTTTTTAAACCTCTCATGCACTGTCACAGAACACATTTCAACATGTTTGAGAAGTATGTTAGAAAACAATTGAAAAGCAACTTTAGGGTCATTTATTGTCCATATGTCTGACCAGGTTTCTTGCAATAACCGAATTTTTAGATATGTGTGATTCACGGTTTTCGAAGAATAATAAAAATTTTGTTTATTGATACTCTGTATTTTCTTAGACTGAAAGAATAAACTAATCATAGAATGGTCAGAAATTCTAAAATCAGCAATGGTACTAACTAGAGAGAATTTCGATTTGCAATCAAGCCTTCAGAATATATGACCAATACAAGTATTGGAGGGTTGCCTTGTAGGAACATTTATACAAGACTCTAATCCATTAGCACACATTAAAGATTGATACGTTAACACAATAGAGGATTCGCTTAGGATATCCGGATTTATGTCACCGACGATAATAAGATTCCTTCCTCTTTCCTTATTTAAAAAGTCGCGTAACTCACCAATAAAAGCATCTTTACCCATACTATGAAGCCTATAGCAACCAATAAATACAATCATTTGAGCATCAATAGTGCAACTAACTTTAATCATATCCGAACACCTAAGATCCAAGCTGTCACATCCACTAACACAATTACTGGACTTATTATTTATATAAACAACAATACCACCTGCAGCGTATGAATTATTACACTTCAAATAGCTCTTGTACCCTGGTATTTCATAAGCATCCTTTTCATCATCGAATATCCAGATTTCGGTGAGAAAAATCAGGTCAGGCTTATTTAAAAATGACTCCAAGTGAGTTAAAAAGAGATCAAAATTTTTTCTTAAGCTACGTATGTTCTGATGAATTATAAAAAAGTCATTGAATAGTTGCTAACAACGAAAAACACTTCTAAAAAGCTCACTATAAAATCGGCAAAAAGGAGTAGTTAAGTTGTTATTAGAATCAAACATGGTAAAGAAGAGAAAAAAGGAATTTACAAAGATAAATTATTTAAATCATCAAATGAACAAATTTTTATAGTTTTATCATCTTCTTTTTATCGGGAGAGATACTCAAAGCGTTGCCGAAAAAAGGCTTGCTAAAGCTGCTCTATCTTATGAATGCCAGCATTAGATTAGAGCATGTACCGCACCAGTGGAAAGTAGCCGAAGTTATTATGGTTCCGCAACCCGGTAAACCACTGACTGAAGTCAAGTCATATAGACCAATTTCGCTTCTCCCGATTACATCGATGGTCTTCGAGCGAATCCTTCTTAATCGTCTAAAACCAATTACCGACACAAATTCCCTCTTGCCTGATCAATTTGGCTTTAGAAGTCAACACTCTACAGTTGACCAAGTGCATCGAATAACCGATGTAATTGAACGAGCAATCGAGTGTAAGTTAGTTTGTTCAAGCGCATTCCTTGACGTTTCGCAATCCTTTGATAAGGTATGGCACGAAGGCCTAAAATATAAACTTCGACAAGCCCTACCCCAGCAATTGTCTTCCAGGTTCATACCTGGAAGACCGACTCTTCCGTGTGAGACACGGAAACGAATATTCCACTTTTAAGACAATAAAGGAGGGGGTGCCGCAAGGCAGTGTACTTGGCCCTCTACTATATTTGCTTTTTACCCGCGATATACCGGACGACACTGTCCTACCCACATTTGCTGATGACACTGCCATTTTGGCAACGGCTAAAACAGTCGAAGAAGCAACTGCCAAGTTGCAACGTGCCCTTACACGGATTAACAATTGGACAAAGACTTGGCAAATCGCGCTTAATGAAAACAAGTCTGTCCACGTGAACTTCACTCTCAGGAAAATTGAGAATCCACCGGTGTTTATCAACGCAGTACGAATTCCTTATGCGAACGAGGCCAAATATCTCGGTATGACTCTCGACGCTAAACTAAAATGGTGAGCACACGTCAAGAAAAAACGTGAAAAGCTTGAAATCAAATATAGAGATATTTACTGGCTTATTGGAAAGTATTCCAAGCTTAGCTTAGAGAACAAACTGCTGTTATACAAGTGCTAAAACCGATCTGGACATATGGTGTACAACTTTGGGCTTGTACTAAAAATAGTAACAATAATGTGTTACAGACATTCCAAAACAAAGTTCTTCGAGGTATTGTTAATGCACCATGGTACATTAGAAACGATGATATCCACAGAGGCTTTGGAGTCGAAAACGTTCAGAACGTAATTAAAATGTTTGCGCGAAAACATAATAATCGATTACAAGGTCATACGAATATTTCTGTTCAACAGATTCTCGACGAGACAAATTTATTTCGTCGTCTGAAAAGGACTAGGCCTCTCGATCTAGCACGGTGATCAGCAGCGCGTAATTTTTCTAAAGTACACAGGAATTTTCAATGGAAAATCGCCTGCAGGATATCTTATAAAAACAAAATAAAATGCGATAGAAGAACTGCTTGTTGAGTGTGAATTCAGTCGTGGTTTCCAGGGAAGTGTTTTTTAGTGAGTAAGAATCTCACACTACTATAGGCTCCGGGCCTATAGTGTCTATGAAGATTTCTCACCTTCCCACGAAAAAAAAAAAAAAAATCTTCTTGTTTTTTCATCAAAATACTACCCTTACTAACCCATAAATAAGCAAATTTTTTTTCTCCTTTTATTTCCTTCGCTTTCTTTAACAAAGCTTTGTTAAAGAACGTAAGACACTCATTGATGAAAATCGGTCTGTTTCCATTTCCTTCGCCGAATATGCATGAGATTAATTTAATTTTCCTCTTCATCATTAATATGTTCCGCTTAAGCTCTATCGATCTTAGCTTAACACAAACAATCTCCAATGTCTTGATACGTGATGTTGTTGTCATTGCTTCCAGCTGATGCACTCTTGATTGTTTTTACATAATGATTTGATGTCGTCATGAGTTATGTTTACATTCAGACCGTGCAAAATCTTGACAGCTGTGTTAAGTACATTTACACTTTCAACATTCGGCATACCAATGATATCAGTGCACTTATTCAAAGATTTCTGTTGGAGAACATTAACAGTATGTTGAAATTTATTGACCTTTCCAGCAGTGTTATGTTTTCACTTTTAAGTGCATTGATTTCTTCCAAGGCATTGCGATTCATTTGTTGGACAGAGATAATCTCTTTATACAAAACGTCCAATGTGATGGTTGTAGGATGGTTGTGTAGGGAAGTTCAGTTGGTGATGAGGAGATGGAAGAAGAATGTAACACATCACCAGCAGTTGAGAATTTTTGTTATGGTGTTGGATGAAAGGTGGTGAGCGTAAGGAGTTACGTCTTTGTTTCTCACAAGAAGCACATCTATATGGTATATTGTTCTTCTTCATGTAGGCCCAGTCACCAGCTTGAATATGCACACATTTTGGGTGGAAATAAATTTTACAAAGGTCACACTGAATTTTTGTACTGAGACGGTCAACTTTTGCACCACAATTGCAAGGCATTATTAAAGACACACTTGAAAAAGCGAGAGATTACTATGTGATGAATGTATTAAGAAAGCAAAGCGGAAGACTGCCGTCACCACTGATAGAACAAAACTGTGGATGTTGTAACTACGCCATTTTTGGTATGCATGACCTGTAATAATTGGGAAAGGACGAAACTCATGTATTGTTCGAGGCTATGTGTCCTCAAGAATGTTGAAGAGGTGTTTCAGCGTTGCCGATTATCGCTTGGCGCTGAATGTATAGGCCAGAAAATTTACCTGGTTTTGTTTGACGATGCATTTACTTACGTTGATCGACAGTGAATGGTCTTGCAATCTTTGAAATACTTGGCTGTCGTGCTGCATTGAAATCGCCAGTAGCATTCCGCCCATTCAAACTTTCAACCGTAACACCCCTCTCGCTATGAATGCTCATCAGTATACCCGCAAGCCCATTTTCGGACGTACTCTAAAATATCGTGATTCTTTCCTAAGCCGTACAGCTCGCGTATGGAATGCCCTGCCGATCTCTGTGTTTCCTAGTCGTTATAACTTACAAACTTTTAAAAACAATGTACATCGGTACCTGTCTTTTCTTCCTCCTAATTTCCTAACCAGAATGTCATCAAAATAAACGAAAATGAAATCAAGACCACGGGGGAAAGGGCATGACCAGATACTCGTAGAGCTCCCAAGGGGTGGAGCTCTTGATGTCTTCCTCGAACATGGCCACGTGGTAGCATGCTCTTTCTAGGTCTAAGGTCGAAAACATTGATTTTCCATGAAGTAGCGAGAAAAGCGCCTATATGAGTAGTGGTGGGTATTTATCGGTCACCGTAATCGCGTTTAGCCTCTGATAGTCCCCACAGAGTCTCCAACCTGACGTGAATCGGTCAGGCCTGCTTGATGGTCGAATTATTCCTCTATCGAGTCAGGTTTGAATCCCGGCTTTTCCTGGAGCGGCTTTAGCATCAGTCAACTTCCTGTATTTTACCAAACCGGATGTCCGCGCGTGATGATCCTGTGGGCGAAATCCTTCTTTTTAAGCGCGGCCGAAATGTTGGTGTAAGGATTTTTGATGAATTCTTTTAGTAGCTCCGAACACCTTTTTGCACTATTGGTAACTGGAAATTTAGGAAATCAACTCCTAGGATGGGCCAATTGACATCGGCTACAATAAATGACCAGGGCAATTACCGACGGAGATTGAAATTAGAGGACATTTTCTGGGTGATGCATTCGCAGCGTAGAGAACCCATTGGTGGCTGACCATCTCGAAACCTTGCAGCTGGGATTAGAGAAACAACTGCGCCAGAGTCCAGTAAAAACCTCTGACTAGTTGTTTTATTGTAGATGAACGGTCAAACCTCTAATTGTTGAATATTGGAAAGCTTGCCGTCAGACACAGCCTCTAGTGATGAAAGCGATTGCTGTTTTCCTGCAGCTTGGGCTCAAATTTGCAGCGTACCGTGCAGCGTCGTGCGTTTTCGCCGAACCTCCAGATGTACTAACAGTAATCGCTAAGGAAGGGAACGGTTGTTGTGGGAGTTTCTGGTCATACACCTAGCGCGGCTTCCTTGCAGCCTGAGAGTTTTCAATTCAACGAATATGTCAGTCCAAGCTTCTTTGACATGAGTCATCTCTGACCGGAGAACTGCAACTTCAGAGCGCAGAGCTGAAATTTCGGATTTCGGCGAGAGGGTATTGAAGTAATAAGCAGGATAGAAATTCCTCTAGAAATTGTAAGACTGATGCGATCGGCCATATTTGCTAGCTGGTCACGACTCAAGTCATCTAGCATAACTAGAAATGGTTGCAAATCTGGCGGGAGCTTCTCGAACCACAATTCATGGATTGCCGCATCCGTTGCATTCCGAGAGGCTTTGTCCTAAAGCTGAGAAAGGTTTCTATTGCCTAAAGGAATGCCTCTGAGGACTTGTCTTAATTTTTCCTTTTCGGGAATGCCAAACCTTTCTGAAATAATTTTTTTTCAAGTAATTGTACTTATCCAGTTTAGGTGGATCCCTGATGACATCAGTGAGCTGCTGTAATGTGAGTGTCGGTAGCGCCCTGATGACTGATAAGTACGTTATCTCGTCCTGGATGTTGAGTGCTTCGAACTCAGGCTCAGCTAAAAGGAACGACAAATCCAAACAGTCAAAATTGTATGGTGGCACTTCGGGGTGACGATTGCTGTGCATAATCGCTGATAGCTTGTCATCTATGTTGTCCTACGCTATTCATTCTTGGTCTGCAAGCGAGTTTTCTTGTCGGTTGTGTTGCTGGGCTCTGAAACTGCTTTAAAGTGTTCACTTTCTAATTGAGGGTTAATGTTTTTTAAACTGGGTTTCATTGAAAGTACGTTGAGCGTCGTAATCCTTTCAGATCACGTCGGAGTCACCAATTTATGGGTTAAAATAATGACAACCGCACAAGTATTTGTAGTTACAGATTATAATTGTCTTTATTTACACATAAATGAATAACTAATTTAAAACAAGAATTACTTAAGCTATTATAATTCAAATACGTTAAATAACTGTCCACAACGGTTAGGGTGTAATTGTACAGTTTGGTTTCAAGAAAGTGAGTTCGACTGATAAAGGACAAAAATACTGTGTGAAATTGGTAATTTGGATTTAAAATATAAACTATGGAAACAAAGGATTTGGTAAAACGAATTTCTTTGGAAATTCTTTATTTAGGATTTCATGATTGATCTTGTTTACAAACAAGGATTCTGTTTATTTAGAATTTTATGATCTATCTTCTGAAAAGGGATGTGTTATCAAGGGTTTTGTTTAAAGTTTTTTAAGAATTTTGCTTGAAAGAATTTCTGCACTTGTGGATGCAGATTTTTGCTAACCTTGATATGTGTGTTTGAAATGGTTGGTAGCGCAGATATCGATTTCTTGTTCCTTTTTACCCATAGATGGCATTTGGGGTATGGAGTTCGCCATAAAAAAAATTGGTTGACAATTGATACTCGGTAAGACGGCTTTTACACAGCGCATGAGTTTGATGAGCATGTTTTGGTTATTTTCTCATGAACTATCCTTCTGTAATGCGCGTATTTTTACACGAAGCCTTTTTCTCATTCTTTGGTTTTCATGTTATTTGACAGCTCTCTTTCATTTCATCTTTGGTGCTCAGTGTTGAAAGTAAAATATATTATAAAAGCAAAATTGGCATTTGCAAAGCTAAACAATTTATTGGACTCCGCGGAAATGATTATTCATTGCATAGACACGGAGTCCGAACTGGACGGCTATATTTCATAATTGAAAATGAGCTCAGTTGCTAATTCTTTGGTCCAATTAAATTCATCCGCCATACTGAGATGTTGTTCTCGTAACAACTGCCAAAGAAGTAATGAAGCAAATGCGAAAAAGAAAGAAGGAGAAAAGGAAATGTCAAAACCATGCAAAGGAAGTCTTGCCCGCCGTGTATCGGGAAATTTTTTTTTTGTTTCATTTTTCCTCTTATCCCTCTCTTTTGCACTTATTTGAATCTCTCTAAACATGCGCTGTGTAAAAACCGTCTACAGTGCTATCAGCCCGCCTTATTGGCATTGTTTTTACCCATATTCCCACATTGATTTCTGACAGCTCGTTGTCGGGAGCAAATTCATGTGTAAAGTTTAATTTCGGTGCGAAAAAAAATAAATAAATTGTTTAGGTAAAGATTTTATTGTTGTCTAATAAGTATAAAATTCAAATGTCGAGAAAAAATACGTGAGTTTCGAAATAAATACTTGTGAAGTGTTTAGATGGTTTAGTTTATATAGAATCGTGCTTTAAGAAATGTTAACAAAGCACTTGTAAAACATGAACAAATTTTTGTGTTGTTGTTTTTCTACTAAATGTTTAGTGAATACTGTGTAATTTAGTGTTTTTTTCTTCTAATATATGGTTAAACACATCAAATAGCGATTATGAAATGCCCCTGGAAATTCGCACAGATGGAATCCTGCATATATATATATGTATGTACTCCTAGCATTTCAAAAGGACTATTTCGCTTGGCGGAAATGAAAGAATGCTGAGAGCTGGTTGCAGGTAGTTTCTTGTACTTGATTTTGCTTCAATGAAAACTTAAGAACCAAACCAATTTCCACTAACTTTTCACTTTCAACAATAGAAATATTCCCATTGAAATAATATTGCTATAATATTAATAAGATTCTATCTATGAAAATTTTTAGTTTTTACTGCCTTTGTTGACTTGTTTAACAATATATTAAATAAACACTTTATATTATTCACTATGGACTTAATATTGAATATAAAATAACAAAAAAACAATTTTTTCGTGTTTCACAAGTGCTTTGTTTACATTTTTTAAAGCGCGATTCCATTTAAACTAAGTCATCGAAACACTTCACAAACACTTATTTCAAAACTTACGTACCTTTTCTCGACATTTTAACCGAATACGTGTTTGAAAACAAAAATTTCTATAATGAATTTATTAATCTTATTCCGGACCAAATTTTAACTTCCGATACGAATTTGTTCCAACCAACGAACTGTCAGAAATTAATATGAGAGTTTAGCTACATAAAATATCCACCAGAATTGTCGTACAGAGTCTCAATACCACTAGGCGGCGCTAAAAGCACTTTCCCTACTCTCAATTGTCAACCATTTTTTTTATATCTGCTTATAGTTTAGAGGATTTAATATCTCAGTAACCATTCAATGAACTAAGTCCTTTAATATTTTTGTTTTGGGTATAAAATTGAAAAATTGTAGTCAAATATCATGGCGTTACGTTTAACTCGTTATTACAGAACTCGTTTTCTGACAAGGGTAATAATTAAAAATTATTTAGTTACGTAATACATAAATATATAATTTACTAAGAGTGCTTTAAATTTTATTTTAAGGGATATCCTCTAGTAGTTGCTAAAGAAAAGACCGAAGAAGTTGCGCACACAAAAAGTGCATTGCAAAAAAAACAGACTGTGAGCCAATTTCCTACAGTGATTAGACATTGATTTTTCTTATAATATGTATATATAAATGTTATAGGGGACATTTATACCTAACGCCCAATACGGTGGTCGACATGCAGTTACTATGCTTCCAGGGGGTGGCATTGGTCCAGAGTTGATGAAATATATTCGACAAATAATTAATTTTTCTGGTGCTCCCATAGACTTCGAAGTTATTGACATTGATCCGTCAACAGAAGGCAATGATGATCTGGACTATGCCATTACTTCAATTAAAAGAAATGGTGTTGCAATCAAGGGAAACATTGAGACGAAATCGGAGGCAGTCAATGAGGTTTCTCGAAATGTTGCGATTCGTAATGAGTTGGATCTCTATGTTAATGTTGTCCACTGTAAATCCTATCCGGGAATTCCTGCAAGACATAGAGACATAGATATTGTGTTAATTCGTCAGAATACTGACGGTGAGTACGCAATGTTAGAGCACGAATCTGTAAAGGGCGTGGTTGAGAGTATGAAAGTAGTGACTTTGGAAAATGCCGAACGTGTTGCACGTTACGCATTTGAATATGCAAGAAATAATAATCGAAAAAAAGTAACCACAATTCACAAAGCTAACATAATGAAATTATCAGACGGCTTGTTCTTAGAAGTTGCAAATCGAGTGGCTAGAGAGTATCCTGAATTGCAACACAATAATATGATTATTGATAATACTTGCATGCAGTTGGTGTCGAATCCTCATCAGGTATACCATTGATATAAATGATAAAGGACTTTATCTCATATCCGTATGCTTTTTTTTTTATGTATCTTCTCTACATAGTTCGATGTAATGAATATGACAAATTTGTACGGTACAATCGTGTCAAATGTAATTTGTGGTCTCATAGGCGGAGCAGGTTTACTTTCTGGTAGGAACTATGGAGATCATGTGAGTGATTTTGTTTTTTTTTAATTGTACCTAGGTACATAGACAAATATGTATATATTCATTTTCACGTATATCGTTATTAAGTCATTTGTTCGTGAATAAATGGTGAACAGATGACGTTTTTGATTGAGCGGACAGAAGCCTCCTTTTTGCACTCCGGGGCGAAAATGGCACAAAACTGTTATATTGTTACTTTTTCAGAATCAAAATGTTGCTTCTGGTTTTCATTTCCGAATTTCTCTTATGGATTGTATGTCAAACTGCGCTTAACATATAAATATATTCAAACTTCAAATCATATTGGGCCTTACTAACAACGAATCGTTATGTCGTTTTCTATTGGGCTTTTCTTCGCGTTCGGAAAAAAGAAGTCATGTCACACCATTTCCCCTCATTTTTTCAGAATCAAAATCTCGCTTCTCGTTTTAATTTGAGAATCGAAATTCCTCTCCTCGGTTTTATGTCGAAATTAATAAACGTCAAATAGTATTTGTGTGTTAAATTAGATGTCTGTTTTCGTGCAATCGGCTGTGTTTGGTCAATTTATTATTATTAAAAGTGTTCAAATTAATAATTCACAAGCAAATATAATTGGAAAATAAAAGAAGATGGAGGTAGAATTAATAAATATGTTATTATCTTCATCGTGATCAGACGATGAATTTGTTATGAAGATTTTCTTCGGCGATGTTCCCAAAAATCCGATTAAAAATTTTATTAATGTTAATGTAAATTACGAGGGCGCAGAAGTAAATTTATTGTTAATAGTAAAGGAAGAAGAGTGCATGATTGTTGTTACTAGTTTCAGGAGCAATAATAGTAATAGAAATCATCAACAAGTTTGCAGAAGAGCCCATAGATTTTATGTTACTTGGGAAAACCAGAAGCAGGTACAAATTAAAAAAACCTTTTTTTTTTTTTTGCTTTAAGCTCCAAAGGCAAGGCTATGAATAAAAAATTATTTTGCGTGGTTTCAGATAATTTTTATTTTATCTGTGTACTAAAATAATTATAACAGGTGCTCAAAATGTCCTTGGTTTTGTATGCTTGCTAGAGACGATTTTTGGATTTCACTGATTTGGTGTTAACTGCTGCCTCACTCTTGATGACGCTTCGAGAATACGCTCTTCCAATTCACTTAATGTTTCTATTTCTGAAAAAAAACTAAAATTCTTTCATCAGACATGACTACTTTCTCTGCATTCAAATTTAAATCCGTACTAAAGCCGGCTATGAAATTTGTTATTGGTACAAATATTTTGGAATGTGTGGAGATTATACTTAAGCTGTATACTAGTTTGGTTGTTAGCAAGGCCCATTGTGTCAGAAGAATTGCCTTATCTCCGGAGAGAAACCAATTTAAAACGCAATAAAGCTCTCTGTCTACAGCGTGTAATCCGTGTGCATATGTGTGAATGGGAATTGAAGTTGAGAGGTTTGGAAAGGGAATGAATTGGTAATGAGAGGGTGTCGGTCATTAGATATAAAAAAACTTACAAAATATACATATTCACAAGATATGTATGTCTCTTTTTTAATTTAAAATTGACTTTATTTGTTTTTATATGTAATATTGTATTGTAAACGAAGGAGCAGGCTCCCTCAGAGTCGAATCCAGTTCCGTTTTGTTGTTGGTTGGATTGAGGCCTTTCAAATGAATATTTTAAAAATTTGAGCTGCTACTGTGTACGTATATACATAAACATGTATCTGTATTCGCTGTCGAACTAACGAAACCATAAACATCAAACATCATATACATATGTACATACATGTGCACGCTTACTCAAAAGAGAAACAAAGCAAATTATTTTATGAGTCTATTTTATACTAAATTTTGCGCAAATCTCGAATATATCCCATATTATGGATCTAAAATAAAGGCAAAAAACTATAGCAAAAATAATTGTTTTTTTCGGTTGTTTGGATAATGAATGCAACTTAAAGGGAAAAGAACTACCAAGATAAACTCATGTAAAAGGTGCTAAAGAAAAAAAAATCATACACATCCTAATACGAATATACGATAATACGATAATATTATGGTATAGTTTATTAACGAAATAAAAACGTAATAAAATAAATTATTATTCATTGTTCATTACTATCCGAACTATTGTCACTGCTGCCAATACTCTCATGACTCTTTTCTTCATCATTTACTCCTAAACCATTTACTTCAGAAATATTTGAGGCCTTCAGCAGCGCTATTACTCCTTTAGGCAACGATTTTCTGTGTTTTTTTTTTTCAAGGTTCTGCCCTCAACGAATTTAGTACTGGATCTGATGATACTAACAGCATGTTGATGAGATCACGATTGGTATTTATACGTGATGATTTTCTGGTGTTCGATAAACGAAATCTCCTTAAATCCTTATTCCTTGTCTTCTGTGCCTCGTATAGCATTCCAATAGGCAAGTTATAGTTGCTACACTATGCATTAGCAACTTATGAACCGTTACAGGCATATAAAACCCGGGATATAGATTTAAGTATAAGTTTCTGAAAATTATCGACATCAATATCATACCCAGACGAAAGAGTGCTCAAAAGAATGTAAAAATGTTGCAGTAAGTCGTTATCAATTCCAGTTATAGATGAACTAATTTCATGGTTCTTAAAAAAACAGCGCGCACTGTTACCGTCATTGGTAGAACCCAAACCTGGTTTTGACATATCCACTATCAAACCAAGTTCTTTTTTAAATTTTGACTAAACCTCTAATTTTCTATTCTTCATTTCATCCTTTTCTGATTGCTGCGTTATGCTCCATTTTTTATTACGTATTCTGTAACTGATATACAGGAAACATTCAAATGAACTTATCCACATGTGTAATGTGGACAGACCAAACTCAGATTTCGTTTGAAAATTAGTAGAGTTAGGCAAGGGCTCACAATTCATTAATTTTTGAGTTGCTCCACATATGAAACAGGTTTGACTAGAGTTCACTCCACTTAACGCATTACATAACTTTCCATCGACCATTGCAAGGAGCAGTTTGAAATGAACTATTATATGTCGGTCGCCTTCCTGGATTTTATATGGAACCAGTTGCTCTATTTCGCACTTTACTTTTTCGAATTCGGAAACAGTGAACTCAGTAGATTCCTTGCAGAATAAAAGCTATAAAGGTCTACAGTATCGTGGAGAAGAAGAAACTGGATTTCCCCAAACTATATTTTTTTCATTGCCAAGTTCGCACAGTCTTAGTGGAACAAAAGAAAAAGCAAATAAATATTCGTCATCCGCGTCCTCTAATACAAATTTTTGTTTATATCGGCTATGACCAGAGCTGCCATCACATCCATATTTACAAATTAAAACAAAATTGTGTCAATATCTAGCATTTTTGAAAAAAACATCGTCGAGGGTCATACAAAGTCTTCGAGTTTTTAGTTGTAATAAGACTAGTCTCAGAAATCTCGATTTTATTATCTGAAAGACGACAATCATACTTCAATTTCTTCATCTTGTAGTAAGAAGGAAAATTTGGCATCCGTTTGTTAAATCACGTTGCCGAATCAAATTAAATGAACGTTTAGAGAGTTTGCAATCAATATATATAGCCAATGCTTCTTTACTTGAAAGAGGTCGCGTTTTCAAAGCGTAGCCTGTGGAAGAATTACCCATTTCTCTGATGATATGAGCAGCGTCTCGATTTCCCGAACTCCTAACTGCCGATTCAGCCGCAAATAACAACTCATTTTTGCTTCTGCTTTGAAGAAGTTGGGAAACTTTTCTTTTTTTTAACTTTTCGCAACATTGATCAAACGGTTTAACAGGACGTCAAACTCCTGCTGAATTATTTTGGTGCCAAGTGAGGTATAATCCCAACAAAAAAAGTTTTGTTCGCTTTACATTCTTCCCACTTGCGCTTTATTTTGGAAATGATAAATCCTAATCCTATACAGAGAGACTTTAATTTAAAGTTAACTCCACACCATTTGGTTTGTTTTAATTCCATCCGGCAAGTAGAGGAGTGCACTGAACCAGCGAATTAAAAACACTAATGTAAATTCAATAAAAAGAAGTAAAACATTTACACTGAATTTGCCTATGTATAATATGACAAATTTTTTATTGTTTTTAAAGCTTTATTTATTTTTTTAAGTAGTTAACTCTCTAGATGGTACGATAACTAAAACCTCACACGGTTTTAGTTGCCTGCAAAAATGTTTATCCTTCGGGCTCCGGTCGGGATTGAACCCCGGACTATTTAATAGACTACCACTTGTGCCACGGCCACCCACTAAAATTCTTATTCATCAAACGCCTATGTAATATTGTAGACTATGTAATATTGTAAACCCTATGTAATATTGACAACCCTATGTAATATTGTAGAGCCTATGTAATATTGTAAAACCTATATAATATTTTAAAGCCTATGTACAATAATATTGTAAAGCATATGTATTATTTTAAATCCTATGTAATATTCGCCTGCTCGTTGGTCAACCGTCAGAGACCTTTTATCAAATATTCACTATACCAACGCGAATGAATTTACGGGTATAAGCTAGTTATATATTAAAATCGCGCTTTCATAAGTTAATACCCTTCCTATTCTTTTTAGAAAACCAATCTTTTTTTGCAATCTCACCACATACATACATATTGTACATATATAATCAACATGCTCCTTAAAGATCAAATTACTGTGTAACACTATACCCAAGTGTTTAATACTTCTCACACATTCTTATATTCATATCCGAAGTATTATCAATTTTAAATTTCAAACATTTTGTTTTTTTTTTTTTTACATTCAACTTCAACTTGTTATTTGAATCCACTCACTTACATTTTCCAACTCTGTATTCAGTTTCCCACGCTTATGCAAATCAAAGTATCATTAGCAAAAAAAGTAATGTTACAAAATTGGACGCAATATTTGATGTTTTTTCTGTATACAAGAAAAAGACTATTCCTAAAACCGAACTTTTTTGTACACCTAATCTAACATTCAATGAACTTGACAAAACATCATTAATTAATAAGTAAGAATCAAACTACCCAAGTTCTGTACCTTTCACACTATACATTTCTAGGTTTTGTACCAAGATATCCCGATTAATTTTCATCATTGAATTTCCAGAATCAATTTCCTTCTTCCACTCATAATTTATCAATTTAAAGTTCTTTCTCTTCCGCATGCATTTTCCCACCTAAATCCGGATTGTTCCCTAATTATCAGGCTATTTTCTAATATAATGTTGAAATTGGTTTACCAAAAGTTGCTCCCGTATCTTTTCAAACAGTGGTAACGTATACACTGAACGAAATTCCCCACGGTGTTAAATACTTTCTCTGCCGCTATGACAGCTGATTACCAATGACAAAGAAATAATCCAGACTCATTAAATTAATTCCATTGAATTTAAATTCATCTTCTTATTAATCCCGTTAAGATCTTTTTTATTGTTGAACTTTTTATATTAACCCTCTCATGCCCGCTGTTGCATATACGCAACATTGTATTTATGAGCCTCTAACTACCGTTATTTTAAATTTTTTGTTTTGAACCGTTCGCAGAAATATAGCTGCATGTGTTGAGTGAGCTTACACCTAATTGTTCGGTAGTCAGCTGCACATGCGTTCAGTTAGTAGCTATTCTCCCGAGAGCGTAGTTGACAAATTCATTGTGCAAAAAAACGTGGTTTTAAAAAAGTGTTAAAAAACATTTAAATAATTACTTCATCCTAAAACCAAGTTCAACAACTAAATAAAGAAAGGTAAGTGAGTATTTAAAAAAAAACCCCGCATGAAAATATTATATAGTTTGTTTCTAAGAATTTTGTGAATGTCGTGTTGCGTATATGCAACATTGGTCTATTGTGGTAATTTTCAAAAAATAAATTTTTTTTTTGTATGCAGATTGTAAGATGCGCCCAAAAGGTCTGACTCAAGCTGAGATTGAAAAATTTGTCAACTTTGATTGGGATGATTCGGCTGACGAGGAATATGAAGAAGAAGAAGATCGAAATATGGACGAAATTATTGAAGAAACTTTGAAAAATTTGGATAACAGAGCTGAAAATGTGAGTGTTGGTTTGATTGATCAATTTATTGAAAGCGAAAATGATGGGGATTTGAATGAAAATGAAAACGTTGTACAGGAGGTGATGGAAAAAATTGATTTGAAGAGTTTGAAGTGGAGAAGTGCCGAGTTTATGGAAAGCGAGACCACTTGGAAAAGTGAATTATGCAGCAATGCGGTGAAAAACCCCATCCAATATTTTAGTACTTTCTTTGCGGATGAACTGTGGCAGAAAATATGTGATGAAACAAATTTATATGCTATGCAAACGAAGGGCATAGAATTGAAATGCACTGTGCCTGAAATGAAAAGGTTTGTTGGCATACTTCTTTACCTTGCAGTTGTGAAAATACCAGCTTATAGAATGGCGTGGGCGGCCAATTTCAAACTAGCAGCCGTTGCAAATGCATTACCAAGAAACAGATTTGAAAAAATTAAACAGTTTTTCCATTTGAACGATAATTCTAAACAGCCTCAGAAGGGAACACCTGAATATGACAAGTTGTACAAGGCTCGGCCTTTGTTGGACGCCATAAAAAAAAAATTCAATGAAATTTCGCAGGAAGAATTCCAAAGTATAGATGAGCAAATGATTGCATATAAAGGTCAACATAGTTTGAAACAATATCTTCCAATGAAGCCCCACAAGTGGGGTTTCAAAATGTTTACGAGAGCTGGTGTATCTGGGATTATATACGATTTTACTCTGTACATTGGAGAAGGAACGTGCAAGACTTATGGCTTGGGCATTTCATCAGATATCGTGCTATTTTTATCATCCAATTTGCCAGTAAACCAAAATTTCAAACTGTTTTTTGACAATTGGTTTTCGTCAATAAGCTTGATGATTGCTCTGAAAGAAAAGGACATATTGGCCGTTGGTACAATTAGAAGCAACCGATTGAAAAATTGTGCTCTATTCAGTGAGAAAGACCTTCAAAAACGAGGACGAGGATCAAGCGATTTCAAATATGAAGCAACGAACAACTTGATTGCTTGTCGTTGGTATGATAATAAGAGCGTACAATTAGTTTCAAATTATGCAGGTAAGAACCCAATGAGTGAATGCAACAGATGGTGCCGCAAAGAGAAGAAGTTTATAACTATATCTCGTCCAGGTGTAGTTGAATGTTACAACAAACACATGGGAGGGGTTGATCTTGCGGACATGCTGCTTGAATTGTACAAAATCAACCACCGCTCAAATAAATGGTACATGCGCATAGTATACTGGTGCATAAATTCAAGTTTAGTAAACAGTTGGTTGTTGTACCGCAGAGACATCATACATACAGACGGCGAATTGAAGCATATGCCGCTCATAAATTTTCAATTGGATGTTGCTTCCGAGCTTTTGAACGCAAGTCAAACTAAAGTTGTCGCCAAAAAGAGAGGTCGTCCATCATCACTCCTTTTGACAATGAATTCATCCCCATCATCACCAGCTCCATCACCACCAGCTCCATCATCACCAGCTCCATCATCACCAGCTCCTTCTACGGGCTCTGAATCAAACCCCTATAAAAGAGCTTATGTTGCAGACCCAGCAAAATCACTACGATTTGATGGTAATAACCATTGGCCGGAATGGGGAAAAAGAGGAAGATGTAGAGTATGCAGCACTGGGTTTCCAAGCTGTAAATGCAGCAAATGTAATGTGCACTTGTGCTCCAATCCCCAAAAAAATTGTTTTGTGTCCTATCATACATAAATATAAATAAACGGCATTTGAAAAAAAAAAATCAACTTGTCTTTAAATATATAGCACCATTGCCCAATGTTGCATATACGCAACATCCTGTAGCTCTTGAACCAGGACACCTAGGACAATGAAATTTTTGTCAGTTGATATTGAGGTCAACTCTAGCTTATATGTCTGCTCAAAAAAATTTTAGCCACGCCCATTTTAATTCGGGCATGAGAGGGTTAATTATACTAAATAATGACCTTTCATTACAGTATTATAATATAAAACTACTACTATTCACAGTTATATAGTAGAACAACAATAAAAATATATTGTATGTGTATGATTCTATATGATTAAAAAGTGAATACAATAATCATTAAAAAATAATTGGAGACAAAAGTGGTTCGTTAGTCCAGCGGTAGTGGCCGTGAACGAGAAATTCGACGGACTTTTTATTTTTAATGATTTAACTAATATAAAATAAATAAATATGAAATGAGTGGCGGTGAACGGTCCGCTATCCAAAAAGCGGGACCGAGAGATAGCACGATGTCATCTGATGACCAGACCGTAATATCGGCTCATCCAGATTCTGAAAAACCAGAACTAAGAGGAGGAGGAAGCTGAAGTCAACTTCGAATCTAATGAAGCGCCCATCCCTGACAACATCAGCAAGAGCAGCAGCACAACTACAAATGAGGAAAGACGATTACCCATATGTGTCTGATGGTGGATAAGGTCAAAATATGAGATATGAGAGAAGGAGCACCAACAGCTCCAACTCTCTCCGCGGCAGGCAACAAAAAAATACAATAACTGGCACCAGAGCTAACAAAGAAACAGGCACACCCATAACAGAAAAGTAAACTCCAACAAAAATAACAACAGCAAAGACAAATCACAAAAGCAATGCCATCAGTAGCAGCAACAACTAAGTTTTGAGAACCAAGAAATTTGGATTTTTTTAACGTAACAACTAAACCACATTTGGAATATTGTTCAATAATACTTTTTTTAGGAACGAATCCAGCCATTAGATTGGTTACGAGAATTGCAAAATAGGGGAATGCGATGTATTTTGATGTGCAATGTGCAATGTGGTTGGCCGTGGCTCAATGGTAGTGTATTGGCTTCCAAATCGGACGGTTCGGGGTTCAATATCAGCCCTGTTCGAAATACTTTTTCAGGCAACAAAAATCTCGTGAGATGAACACAATATCAAGTCAATTTACACTAATAATTGAGTCTCCCCATTAAATGTTGGATGCCACCCATGGGGCGAAATAACAACTAAGCCCAAATATCTTTCTCTCTCCAATTTTCCGAAAAACTTAACACGTGATTCGGCATTTTAACAGTAGTCACATCCTTTTTTCTTTATATAACTCATACAATTAATGCTTGACACCTTAAAATTGCTCACAATAATGAATGTAGTTATTTTTATACTCAAAATAAAAAATAATATGTTACCTAACAACCTATTCAATGAAATAGTTCATGTATCGGATGCCCAGCCACATAATTTAAAAAAATATACCAGATTTTAGACTACCATTTGTTGTTGCACGGACAATTTCTCACACTCCTTCCTTCAAAACAAAGATCGAACCAAAGAAATCCACAAGCCCAAGTTGGATTCAGTTCAATTTTATTTACTAAAACAAACAATAAATGTCATTATAAACATAAACAAAAGTTAAACTACAAAACTTACATTGCTTTAGGGAGCATGTATCTTTTCAATTTTGTTACTCCACTTGGTAAACGTACATCAGCGGTCCGCACAATACCATCTGAAGCTGGATAGATCTTGCTAATGCGGCCCAGCTGCCAGGCAGAACGGATCTCATTGGGCTCAATGAGAATGACGATGTCGTCCACTGCTACTGGTTTCGTCTTCTTATGCCACTTTGACCTTCTCGTAATTTCTGGCAAGTACTCTGCATACCACTGTCGCGTGAATTGCGCCATCAAATGTTGCGCCATCAAATGTTGCGCCCGCCGGCTATACAGTCTGCTAAAAGCATCCCGTTCGGAAAATAATCCAGGGGCCGTGACGTCTCTATCCCCATCACCAAAGAGCATCGAATTCGGCGTAAGGGTCGCTGGATCCTCGGGGTCAACAGGGATGTGCGTTAGTGGTCGCCGGTTGATTTGACCTTGAGCTTCAAGCAGAGCATTGCGAAGGACATCTTCTCGTGGAACCACACCCCGAAGAATGAAATCGATGCTGCCTTTGATGGATTGAATCAGCCGTTCTCAGGCTCCACCCATCCACGGAGAATATGTAGGAATAAACCGCCACAAAATGCCCTCGTACCTCGCTGAATATTCACTCAGGGCTGCCTCCATCTCCTTGATGTCTTTGTTCAAACGATTTTTCGAACCGACGAAATTAAGCCCATTGTCGCTGTATAAAAATTTAGTAACGACCCGGTCTATCATAAAGCGACGAAGTCCCAACGGCCTGTCGTTGAAAGCTAGTCGAGCTCGAGGAAGTTGTCCCATTAACTGAGTGACTGGCTTCGCGTTCATCCTCTTGCACATATTGCACCTAGTCTTCACCCTTTTGACAGCTCCTCGAATGCTTATAATCCAAGCACGTTTTCTTATGTCATGAAAATTTCGATCGTGGTGATGTTGAATGAACACGTCGACTAGATGGTGAGTTTTTGGTAGAATTGCCGGATTACGGGCGGCATATGACAGCACCGCCTTCTGCGCTCTGGAACTCATTCGTATTGTCCCTTCTGCATCCATGAAAGGAGAAAGAACAAATATCGAGCTTGCCTTTAGAACTTCCCTCTTCGATTGTAACCCAACCACCTCCTCACGAAATGCGTCCTGTTGGATCTTTCTGAATAACCAGGCCTCAGCGCGATCAAACTCCCTTGGCGTCACGAACGTTGTTCTTTCGACTTCCTTTCTTTGGCATATGTCCATAAAACGGAGAAGGAAAGCCATAACTCTAACGGCCGACGTCCACCTTCCCCTGAACCGAGGCCGCAATTCCTCAAAAACGGAAAAGCTTACCCCCTCGCTACGCTTATGAACGAGAATTCTTATCCCGTCCTCTAACAACTCCAGCGCTTCGTCCACGCTACCCGGCGTTATTGGCCATTCCTCAACTGGCTTTAGAAGAAAAGCAGGGCCCTTAAACCAACGCACCTCCTGATCGCCGATCACCTCGTTCCGTCATCTGCTACATTGTTCACTGAACCATTGTCGAGGAGACGAAGAATCTAAAATTTCGCCCATTCTACTAGCCACAAACGATGGGAACTTAAACTTCGTTGAATTAATCCAGGCGAGAACTGTTTTAGAATCTGACAGGAAGATCACCTCGTGGATCGGGACCGTGTGCGAGCTCTTTATGGTGGTCAGCAGTCGAACTCCTAGGACGGCAGCTTGCCGTCCGGCAGCAACCGTGGCACCGACAATCTTTTTACAGGCGCGACCTTAGCCTTAGCCATAACCAACGCGACCTCTACCTGTCCTTCCCGCTCGAAACGAAGATAACGACGAAGATGGCCAACCTGTTCTTAGAGTCGTCCGGGTTCCATGACACGTACCGCCGAGGAATTCTAGGTCGGCCAATGTTCCTTAATCCCGTCCCGCAGTACAATGCGACCACGGATGACGTAGATGGAGATGAGTCCAAGTGGATCGAATATCCGCATCACAGCTCTGAGTATCTCCCTCTTGGATGCCTTAAAATCTGGTGACTGCATCTTATCGAACAGCTCGCCATCTAGCACCTGGTAAGTAAAATGATCCATCCTTGGATGCCAAAACACTCCTAAGACCTTGGTGACAAAAACTTCCGACTCATTTGGATCGATACTCACGAGTTTGGGGTTGACATGACTCTCCGGCATCCTCGCTAAGAACTCTCGACTGTTTGACTGCACGCCAACGAGACTGAAACCCATGGTTTTGCAAATCTGGATTGCATCACGAGTTACTTTGACTGCCTCCTCCAAGGTGTCGTGACTGTTAAAGTAGTCGTCCATGTAAGTCCTTTTCGTCAACCAATCTACTGCTTCGGGGCACTCGGACTGGAAACGATTCGCGTGATTGTTCTTTACAAACTGGGAACATGGTGAACACCTAGGACCAAACATCATGACCTCGAAAATGTACACCATGGGGTCTGCCGAGACGTCTGCATTCCTCCACAGGATGCGTTGGCACTGCTGATCCTCTTCCCTGATCTTAATTTGGCGGAACATCTCCTTTACGTCCGCATTCACTGCAATCATTCGCTCGCGTAATTTGACGAGTCCTGCATGCAGGGGGACTAAATTATCCGGTCCTTTCAGCAGAAAGGTGTTCAAAAACACACCCTTAACCTTAGCGGCCACATCAACAACCAGTCGCGGCTTGGGGGGGACCTTATTGGGATTATGCACAATAAATGTGGGCGCATACCAAACCCGCGGCCACTCCTTTTGCAACTCCTGTCTCGATGCGATCCTGGAATACCCCTTTGACAGCAGACTGGACATGTGGTTGTTCACCCAGGTTAGCAACTCGGGTTTCTTCTTTAAGGACTTCTCCAGCCCGATAAGTCGATTCAAAGCCATAGGGTAGCTATCCGGAAGCCTAACGTGATCAGAAGACCAGAGCAACCCAATTTTATACCGGCTACCATTTAGCCGCAAAGTCTCTTCCATGAGCCGCAGCGCATGCGCATCGTCCCTGCTGACTAATTCACCCTTCGGAGCCGTAACTCCAAACTCCTCAGTGGTGAAGTGGCGTCGTAGAATCTCGTGCAGATCATCCTCTGCTTTGATAGCCTCGTGGAACAGAAGACGCATGGGTGGTTTAGCTGCTTCGCTGATTTTCGGTATCCAAACCGAAGGAACTGACTGTCCGTACACTATCCACCCCAAAAGCGTTTTAATTTAATTTAATCTTCCTCTTTGCCGTGACGCTGACCATGGCCCATTAAGAATTTGGCTTGATCTAACATAATCAGTATCTTCGGCTTAGCTTCGACTAGACTTGTCAGTGGGAGCCCTCGTAAATGAGGATAAAGCTCCTTTAATTTCCCAACGTCAACTGATTGAGATGGCAACCCTAAGTCCTCGACTGAGTATACGCTCTTCATATAATGCCGCTTTCGATGATTGACTCCAGCCACATTCAGATCCGCCCGAATCGTCTTCTCAGACCAGGAAACACCTTTAGTCCACTGCACCGTTAAGTCCTCTGGGGTCCCTTCCAAGTCCAACGCTTCGAAAAGATCACGCTCCATCAACGTCATACACGAACCGTCATCGAGAAAAGCAGAGGTGTCGCGGTACTTTCCGTTCTTCCCAAAAATCCTAATGGGGGCGACCTTATACATGACTGGGAGATCTGCTTTAGTGTGTGCCGATACAAAATTTGTTGACGGCTCAATTGGAACGGCGGCTGCATTCAAACTATCCTCGTTGCCGGAACCTGCTGGGTGCAACAGCCGATGGTGTCGGTTAGTGCATCCATTAAGCCCACACATCTTCTTCTTTGCACAAGATCGCCAATCATGCTTCACTCCACTTAAACACCGGAAGCAGAGCTGCTTCTGCTTTGCGAACTTGTACCTCTGGTCTGGTAACATGGCCTTGAAGCTTTCGCACTGCGCTAGTGCATGATTGCTGCTGCAATTAACACACGGCTCTGATGATGACGAGCCCGCAACCGGTTGGTGGGTAAGTGCTTGTCGCGTTGGTCTGGATGTACTTGGTTTCTTCAAGGTGGTAGTCTCAAGGGCTGCACCAACTCCGGGGGCAGGTCGACTACCTTTTCCATAAGAAAATCGGCAAAATCCTTCAACGATGCACGTCGAGTTGATGATTCCCTTTTACGCCAGTCCTGGTATAGACCCGCGCTCAACTTTCCCGCAAGGTTTGTGAGTACATATCCGTTGAACAGCTCCTCTTCCTTTCTCATAGCCCGAATGTCAGCTACAAACCCATTGACCCTAACCGCCCACAAGTGTAGGTTCGAATCGCACCCCGATTTCAAAGAGGGTAGCTTCAAAAGACCCGCCGTCAAACCGTGTACCAAAACATCTGATCTCCCGAAAATACAGCGTAGAGAATCCATAATGGCTGCGTCGTCGGATGAATATTTAAGCCTGTCACTCACCAGTTGCTACGCCTCACCTTTACTGATTTTCCTTGCTACTGAATTTCCCTTCAATCGTCGTAGCGTTAAAGACCTCCTCGAAATAAGGCCATTCACGTTTGTTAGCCCCAGAGAACATTGGTAGCTCCTGCACATTCCCCCGATTAAGAATTGTCAGCAAACTCGACATATCGGCTTGTTGAATCGCCTCAGGAAAACTGACCCGTTGGTTAGAGGACCCAGTAATAGGTGTCGAGTGCAAATGCTCTCGTACTGTTTTCTGCGGCAATTCCCTTTCGACATTCTGTGAACCCTTCAAGAGTGCCCGGTGGTTGGCTTGAATAGTCCGCAACATTTCTAACCGCTCACTGGACAACTTCACCGTAGGCCGGCTTGGTGACGGTGAGTTACTGCACGCTGGTTCAACTTCTCGAACAGGAGCTGAAACGTTGGCTAACTTTACCTTCATCGCCTCCAGTTCCTTTCGAAGAGCAGCCAACTCCAAATCCTTTTGAGACACAGAAGCTTGAGCTGTGTCCAAGTCGTCCTGATCATTGACGTCGATTTGCACTGCTGCCGAACCAACTGCACCCTCGTCTATGACCCCTTTGCAGGCACTTTCTTCGCAAAACCACGGAGTCGCAGTGTCATAAGCACTTGGGTCGAAGTTTGCACAAGAATAGTGCCACCATCTTCTACAGCGCTCACAGCTAACCATTTGTGCGTCATCTACCTTGCGACATTTTGCCAAAGCGCAGCTATGCTTTCCATTAGCCATTTCAGGAACCACACAAGAGTAATATGTATAAAGCAAACGAAAATAATACGCACCAGTTAAAAGGATCAATTAAATAAAATAGTGTTGTTGCACGGACAATTTCTCACACTCCTTCCTTTAAAACAAAGATCGAACCAAAGAAATCCACAAGCCCAAGTTGGATTCAGTTCAATTTTATTTACTAAAACAAACAATAAATGTCATTATAAACATAAACAAAAGGTAAACTACAAAACTTACATTGCTTTAGGGAGCATGTATCTTTTTAAAATTGACATTTGGAAAAAATGCAACCACTGAATTTTTTCCTTTCTTTATACCAAAAAAAAAGGTAACAGGCAACACTACACAGTTAAACATAAAAAAAAAAACGGAAAAAGGCTGTGAACTCCAAGTTTACGGAAAAGAGACAAGATAATACTGACTAAACTTGGTATCAAAAGGAGTGGTGTTGCCAGCACTTTGATTCAATTTTTATACTAAGTAAACTAATCTAATTCTTATTTCATTTAAAAACTAAAAAACTCCAAAAATAAAAAAATAAAATTCATTTGATTTAGCTCGATGACACCATTTTTTACAAGTAGATTCCAATAAAGGTTTCAAATTATTTAATAATCCACCAGTTGACCTGCAGTCAGAAAATATTGAAATAACATTTAAAAAAAAGTTGATCTTATCTATCTGTAAAGACTAATTATATTTAATTATACACTTAGTTTTTCTTACATCGCATATGCACCGACTCATTCTCCTGTTTCCTTGTCTCTTGAGTCTTCGCTTGAGATCTCCATAAAATGTGAATCCAACACTTCGCGCCAATTACGCCACTTGTCTACGCCTGGCCTCACGTATTCCCGTGGCCATGGATGGTGTGGCGAAACAACTTTGGTTTTGGGATTCGAACACCGAAATTTCCGATTTGGAAGCCAATCCACTACCACTTGAGTCACGGCCACAAACCATTGCGGACTTAGTACCGAAATAACAATTCCAACGAAACTGCGGAATGGGAAGAGTTTGTTCAACGGAATTCCTTCCCCAGAACACTAACGACAGCACTCTCCTCGAATTCATTCTACCCCCACTATCCAATAGAAATCTGTCAAACAGATTGACAGGTATCTATAACTAATCGACGAGGCAGTTAAACGAACAATCAACACACTGACAACGAAGCCTTATGTATTCCGCAACGCAATTATTAAGGCACTGCACCGCACAGTTGATGAGGCAGTCGATGATGACAACTTCTTTGTGATCGAAGATCCGCAGGAGAAGGTAGAGGCTATTGTAGCGACTTTCTAGGAACTGTCATCGTTGACCGGAACATGCAGAGTTCTTCTGCATAAATTTTACCTTTGAAATTAAATAGTGAACTGGATATTCGAGAGGTTGGTTTCACCCAGTTCAGTGACGAGAATATGGCAAATACGAGGGCGGGTCAATAAGTCGTTTGGATTAAAACACAGATTTTTTGATAAAAAAATAATTTTAGTTTTCAACGTAGTCTCCCTTGAGCTCTATACACTTTGTCCAGCGCTTCTCCAATTTTTTTATCCCTTCCAAAAAAAATGATTTGTCGAGGTCCTCAAAATAGGCCTTTGTTTGCGAGATGACTTCATCATTGGAGTCAAATCTTTTTCCAGCAAGCCATTTCTTCAGGTTTGGGAACAAGAAGTAGTCGCTCGGAGCCAAATCTGGAGAATAGGGTGGATGAGGGAGCAATTCATAGCCCAATTCATGGATGTTTGCCATGGCAACTGCACATGTGTGCACCCTTGCATTGTCTTGGTGGAAAAAAACTTTTTTCTTGGCCAAATGAGGTCGTTTTTTTTTTCAAATCGTCATTGAATCGGTCCAATAAGTTGGCATAATATTCCCCATTGATTGTTCTTCCCTTTTGAAGGTAGTCAATGTGGATTATCCCGCGTGCATCCCAAAAAACAGTCGCCATAACTTTATTGGCTGACAAACCCACCTTGGCCTTCTTTGGCGCCGATTCACCCTTAGAAACCCACTGTTTTGACTGTTGTTTGTTCTCTGGTGTGTTGTGATGGATCCATGTTTCGTCCACGGTTACAAAACAGCGCAAAAACTCCTCCATATTGCGATTAAACAACGCCAAACCTTCCTGTGAAGTTGTTACACGATTGCGTTTGTGGTCGACTGTGAGCAAACGCGGCACCCATCTTGCGGAAAGTTTTCTCATGCCCAAGTGATCATTCAAAATTGAAACCACTGAGCCATGCGAGATCCCTACGGCTTCCACAATCTCTCGCACTTTCAATCTTCGGTCGGCCAACACCATATCGTGAATTTTTTCGATTGTTTCGGGTGTAGAGACCTCAACTGGGCGTCCAGGACGTTCGGCATCTTCAGTGCTTGTACGGCCACAACGAAATTCAGTAAACCACTTTTTTACCATTGAAATCGATGGTGCAGAGTCCACATAGTATTTATCAAGCCTAGCCTTGGTCTCGGTAATGGTTTTTTTTCGCAAGAAATAATGCTTAATAAGCACACGAAATTCACTTTTCTCCATTTTCTCCTCAAATTAGTGAGTAGTCTGATAAAAATAGCTGTCAAACACAAACTAACTGACGCAGCAAGCTTAAATTTTGACAGGAGTCAACTGACAAATGCCTGTTGACAGGAGCAGTGTTGCTGTTTCAGTAAAGAGGTCAGAAATTCAAAAAGTCACGGACTTATTGACCCGCCCTCGTACTTGTAATGTCATCGCCGATGGGAGGGAAAAACAATCTAATTTTATCAACTGTCATTACAAAGGAACGTCTCCAAACGATCTTCGTCACAATCAGAAGTAAGAAATCAGGGGAACCAATGCAATACCGAACATTGTGTTTCGACATTTCCCACTAGAAGCGGTGGCTATCTACACCAACCTGTTTAATAACGCAATGATTAATGCCCATTAGCCAGCGCAAGGATAAAGACACTTCCAATGCGGCGAATCTTCGGTCGATCAGTTTTCTTCCAAATATCAGTAAGGTTCTCGAAAAAGTAATCAATAGAATCCTGACTAAATGTGTTGTGGAAAAAAATATAGTTACGGGTTATAAATTCAGTTTCAAGGCGGGGCACGATGTCATTCATGCCGCTTCTAAACTGGTTTCTGATATCTAATGGAACAAAGGCAAGAACCAGTGCACTGGTGCCTGCCTGATTGACTTGGAAAAAGCCTTTGATATCGTATGGTTAGAGGGACTCTTTCAAGCTGAGCAGGTAGGGCATTAGTAAACCACTGCTGTACATTCTTTTTGATATGCTCTCCAGTAGACATCGTGAAGAATGGCGATGTGACTTCTGCTGTAGCATTTAACATTAAAAACGGTCTGCAACAAGGTTCGGTAAATTCGCCGATCCTATTCAACATTTGCACAAGCGATCTGATAGGTTCACTTCACTATGCCATAACGTACGCAGACGACTTAATCGCGTACAGGTCAGGTCCAAAGATTGAGGTCACCAATATACTTTTGCAACGTAACTTGGATAAAATTAAGCGATATTGCGATGACTGGAATTTTCAGAAGTCGGAAACCATTCTGTTTTGGACGCCTTTGTCCGGGGCCTCTAGGAGGGACACCAGAAAGAATTGGTGAAAGTTTTCGACCGAGTCAGATTTCTTGGGATCTGGTTTATCAAACATATAGCAGTTGTTCTGATCAGCGCCAAAGATGCGTTTGCCCTTACTAAGAGACTGTTTTATAGCAGCCAACTCGATGCGTGAGTGAAGGTGATCTGCTACATGGCCCTTATCCGGCCTATGCTTGTATTTGGTTGTCCCGTGTAGTTCAACGTGAGAGCAAGCTTATTGGAAAAGATTAGGGTGTTTGAAAGGGCTTGTCTTAGGACTTGTCTTCGCTTATACAGAACACCAGAGTCTGAGTACATAAAATTCTTTTTTTTTTCATACTTTATTTCATGTAAAAATTTAAAGCTAACACAATTTACTTAACAAACCAACTAAACATTATATGTAGAGAAAGCGCTTAAAGTACGAGGGGCGTTCAACATACTCTCGGTATCGGGGTGAAGCTGTGGTTGTATATATAAATTGACTTATTTATCAAGTAATACTATTATTTTAGTGCATTCATGTAAAATTTCATATAGATGTGATTATTAATTCGCGTTTTATCTCTAGTTAAACAGAATCATAATGGCAACTGAGACGATGATGGTGAAAATTGAGCATCGCGCTGTAATTAAATTTCTCACTAAGCAAGGAAAAAGTCAAAAAACTATTCATGAAGAGATGGTGGCTGTTTACCAGGGTTCCGCACCTTCATTATCAACTGTGCAAAAGTGGTCAAGTGAGTTCAAGAGAGGCAGAGAGAGCATTGAAGGCGACCCCCGCTCCGGCGCCCCGGCTACTGCTTGTACGGGAGAAAGCATCAAAGAAGTCGAAAAACTTGTTCTTGAGGATGCCAGAATAAAGGTGAAAATGATGGCAGAGATCACCAAGCTTTCAATTGGTACCATTCACACCATTCTTCATGACCATCTTAACCTTTCAAAGGTCAGTGCAACGAATGCTCACAGCGCCTCAGAAAAAAGTGAGAATCGCATGCTGTAGAGAGCTTTTGGAGATGTGTAGTGAGAACGCGGACGGTGTTATGGATCGAATTGTTACTGGGGATGAAACATGGGTACACCACTATGACCCTGAAAGCAAACAAGAGTCCATGCAGTGGCATAAAAAAGGAACAGACCCCCCGAAGAAGTTCAAAGTCACTCCGTCTGCCGGGAAGCTCATGGTCACAGTTTTTTGGGACTCAAAGGGAATCTTGCTCATTGAGTACAAAAAAAAGGTGAAATCATCAACGCCGCATTTTACGCTTCCACTTTGCATAATTTGCGGGAGGAAATTAAAAAGAAAAGACGGGGTAAACTCGCAGCGGGTGTGTTGCTTCTTCATGACAACGCTCCTGTTCACACGGCGCGAGTTTCCAAGGCTGCTGTGCGAGATTGAGGTTTCGAAGAAATCCAACACCCACCCTGTAGTCCAGACTTTGCCCCTAGTGATTATTTCCTGTTTCCGGATTTGAAAAAATGTCTTCGTGGAAAAAAATTTTCGGATGATGAAGAACTCAAGTCGGCAATAAATGGAGGAGGAGGAAATTTATTTTTTTGAGGGTTTAAAAAAGCTTATCTCAAGATGTAACAAATGCATTGATGTTAGGGGAGATTATATTGAAAAATAAAAAGAATTTAAATTGAATTCGCATTTTCCTTCATATCGATACCGAGAATATATTGAACGCCCCTCGTAGGATCATTCAATTGTCAAAGATAAGAGATGAATGAACCCTTAAATTTTTAAATATTTTAAATAAATATTAATGGGGATCAATATGTGAAGCTTATAGTTTCAGTTTTTGTTAAAATAATTTTTAAATTCGGTATTGTTGAACAAATTACAAATTAGACTACAACATTTAATAACGAATCAATTTACTAAATTCTGGCTATTTACCCGTAATATATGGGACTCATACAATCTTGAGGGATAGTGACCGGAGCAATCAAAAAATGCTTTCAAAACTTTCTAAAAATATAAATGTTTTAGAGGAAGAGCTTTAGGGCTCTTAAATAATTCAAAACTATGGGTTCTGCGATTAACTTTGCAAATAATACGTATCGCATGCTTTTTCTTAGTAAGCAGTGGATCAATTTTATTGGAATGAGTACCACCCCAGCAAGTCAATCTATACTGTAACTTTGATTTAAATAACCCATTATAGACTAGTTTTAAAATATATTTACTACAGTAAAGGCTAAGGTGATAGATTTGCCTCAAAACGTAATTCAAATATTTGGACAATTGAGAGGTGTGTTCTTTCCAACTTAACCTGCTATCCAAAATTATCCCCAAATACTTAAAACATTCAACCCGTTCAATATTACGAGGGCGGATCAATAAGTCCGTGACTTTTTGAATTTCTGACCTCTTTACTGAAACAGCAACACTGCTCCTGTCAACAGGCATCTGTCCGTTGACTCCTGTCAAAATTTAAACTTGCTGCGTCAGTTAGTTTGTGTTTGACAGCTATTTTTATCAGACTACTCACTAATTTGAGGAGAAAATGGAAAAAAGTGAATTTCGTGTGCTTATTAAGCATTATTTCTTGCGAAAAAAAACCATTACCGAGACCAATGCTAAGCTTGATAAATACTATGGGGACTCTGCACCATCGATTTCAATGGTAAAAAAGTGGTTTACTGAATTTCGTTGTGGCCGTACAAGCACTGAAGATGCCGAACGTCCTGGACGCCCAGTTGAGGTCTCTACGCCCGAAACAATCGAAAAAATTCACGATATGGTGTTGGCCGACCGAAGATTGAAAGTGCGAGAGATTGTGGAAGCCGTAGGGATCTCGCATGGCTCAGTGGTTTCAATTTTGAATAATCACTTGGGCATGAGAAAGCTTTCCGCAAGATGGGTGCCGCGTTTGCTCACAGTCGACCACAAACGCAATCGTGTAACAACTTCACAGGAAGGTTTGGCGTTGTTTAATCGCAATATGGAGGAGTTTTTGCGCCGTTTTGTAACCGTGGACGAAACATGGATCCATCACAACACACCAGAGAACATACAACAGTCAAAACAGTGGGTTTCTAAGGGTGAATCGGCGCCAAAGAAGGCCAAGGTGGGTTTGTCAGCCAATAAAGTTATGGCGACTGTTTTCTGGGATGCACGCGGGATAATCCACATTGACTACCTTCAAAAGGGAAGAACAATCAATGGGGAATATTATGCCAACTTATTGGACCGATTCAATGACGATTTGAAAAAAAAAACGACCTCATTTGGCCAAGAAAAAAGTTCTTTTCCACCAAGACAATGCAAGGGTGCACACATGTGCAGTTGCCATGGCAAACATCCATGAATTGGGCTATGAATTGCTCCCTCATCCACCCTATTCTCCAGATTTGGCTCCGAGCGACTACTTCTTCTTCCCAAACCTGAAGAAATGGCTTGGTGGAAAAAGATTTGACTCCAATGATGAAGTCATCTCGCAAACAAAGGCCTATTTTGAGGACCTCGACAAATCATTTTTTTTTGGAAGGGATAAAAAAATTGGAGAAGCGTTGGACAAAGTGTATAGAGCTCAAGGGAGACTACGTTGAAAAATAAAATAATTTTTTTATCAAAAAAATCTGTGTTTTAATCCAAAAGTCACGGACTTATTGACCCGCCCTCGTAAAACAGGCAACAGAACAAAATAGATGAGAACACATATTTAAATTATATTTCGAACAACTAGGTGAATGATAACTTAACACCACGTCTTCACATGGAGATCCAGAAATGTTAAAAATCATAAATTTCGTTTTTTCACTTATAATCAGTTTATGAGAAGAATACCATTTGCGTGAAATTTCTAAATCATTATTCATAGACATATATATTAAGTCAAAACAGTTTTTTTTTCAGAATAGGATAAGAAGGTATCGTCAGCAAACGCTGTAATTTGACCTTTAAAAGGTTGAACAAAAAGTGAATTGAGAAAAATTAAAAATAGAATCGGTCCCAGAACTGAATCTTGTGGGACGCCTAAGTTCCATGTTTTTCCCGAACTTAAACAATCACGAATTTTAACTTTTTGTTTACGATCTCTTAGATAAGACGGGGAAACCAGTCATAAGCAGTCTCGAAAACCTATCCTAAACAGTTTTTGTAGCAACAAAGTGTGGTCCACCATGTCAAAGGCCTTGGTTATATCTATAAATAGAGTCGCAGCCGTCTGAGATTCATTCAAACTTTGATAAAGCTCACTACACAATTTCAAAACTGCTTCTTCAGTCGATTTACCTTTTCTGAACCCAAATTGGGAATTTTCATACCTTTTTCAAAAACTTTAGCGAAGACTGATAAAAGTGAAATTGGACGGTAATTGTTAATACTCGTAGTTTTACCTTTTTTGTGCAGTGGAATAATCAGCATCTGGAAATACTCCTTTTTGTATACTCAGATTAAAGATATGCATTAATATGTCAGAAAGGTTGTACGAAATATTCTTTAAAATTTTACTGGAGTCATATCATTTGATGTTGAATTAGACGTTTTAAGAGACATTATAATATTATAAATTTCCAGTGACGAAAAATGTTAAGGGAAAAAGCTGTCGACGTTAGGCGAATCTTTAATAATACTATCCGAACACTGACAAAAACTTGAAGGTGGAGCATTATCAGTGTTAAGACTTATATTAGAAAACAACTTCCCATTCCTTTTTAGAATTACTTAAACTATCAGCGAGTTTATTACTGAGGTAATTATCTCTGCAACGCGGTATTTCAGTTTTTAGCTCTTTATAAAGCTTATCGTAACACGTTTTTAGCCTAATATTGTTGGGATACTTTTTAACTTTAACATTGAGCTTGTTTCTTTAAATAGATTTTCTTAAGTAGAGATAGGTTCATCCACTTCTTTAATGGTATTAACTTTTTATTATTATTATTGAAACATGGACTGCTTTCTGAGATGTGATATTGAAGTTTTTGCAAAAAGATATCAAATGGAATAGATGGATTATTTTCTCTGTATACTTCTTCCCAAAATTCAAAGGTCAGAGCAGTATTAAGTGCAGAAAAATCTATCTTTTTAAATGAATTTACGCAAGAGGGTTTATTCTTTTCAACACTACACTCTAACTGAATTTTGGTTAATCTATGATCAGTTATCTTAAGATCATATACTTCTGTTTTATAATTGACACCATTATTCCTGTGCAATTAACCAAAAATATGATCTAAGCAGGAGGACTCTCTCGTACGTGTGTTCACCAGGGAGCTGAAACCAAAAGAAGATAAGATCGCCAGAAAATTACGTGAAATTGACAAAATATCTATATTAAAATCGCCTAAGAGAATTTGGTTTTTACAACTTAAGGAGTCCAAAAACTCAGAAAATTCCCATGGAGCGAAATAACCACTGAGCCCAAACATCTTTCTCTATCCAGTTTTCCAAAAACTCCGGCATTTTAAGAGTAGTAATACCCTCTTGAGTGTTAAGTTCTTTACAAAAAAAAAGGCGTTGACAGTAAATAAATAACTGCAACATGTATACTCCAACAAAACTGTATTGAATTCCAGAAAATTTAAAATTAAAACAAATTATATCTGCGCTTTTAAGAAGCGGTTTTAATACTTGACGCTCAATATCACTCCTATAAAAGATCGCCACTCCACCAGCTGAATAAGAATTATTGCAATTTGTCGCGAATAAAATGTTGGGAATGTGAAAAATAGAGACTTCGTTTTCATAAATACAAATTTCAGAGACAAATATGAAATCAGGCAAATGATCAAGAGATGCGAGATGCGCAAGAAAAACATCGAAATTTTTACGTAAACTACGAATGTTTTGATGAATTACTGATAAACCTGAATAAGAATCTATGTAAGTGTTAGACTTGTGAGCGTTTTCACCATGAGAAAAAAAAATATCAACAACCAAAAAAATAACGATTTAAGGCAACGATTTGAATTTTATTAATATAAGTTTTATTTTCGAGCTTTCCAAAAACTAAAAACGTCCAATCTTCTTCAATGTTACAACGATATTAATCCTATTACAACAAATTTTTTCCTTTCATACCATCATGAATTCGCCGTAATAACTTCGAAAAGAAAATAATGAGGAAAGCTACATTATTCGAAGTGGTATTTAAAAAATAGCTACAGATGTATTAACATTCTGCCGAAGTATTTGCGGTATCTTCAACTGTCCATGGGTAAGGGTGCTAATCGATGAATTGCTCTGCGTTGGATTCCATTTTTTGTACTCACATCAACAACTCGAACCTTGCCATCAGATGATCGAATAAGGTTGCATATTCGACCCAATAACCACTGTTGAGGTGGAGTCTTGTCATCCCATACTAAGACAAGCGTGCCGACCGAAGAATCTGCTGACGACGTTTGCCATTTATGTCGCTTCTGCAGCCCCAGGAGATACTCCTTCGACCATGGGTTCCAAAAATGCTGCTTGAGAAGTGTCAACCTCCGCCATCTGCTCAACGAGGACGTCTTACAATCCGTGATGAGAGGTTCTGCTATCGCATTAAGGGGGCTCCCTATTACGAAATGCCCTGGTGTAAGAACAGACTCATCACTTGGATTACTGGACATGGCACACATCGGCCTGGAATTTAGCACGGCGTCAATCTCTGCCACAACAGTGGATAGTTCTTCGAATGTCAGGCACGCATCGCTCACAGTACGAAAGAGATGATTTTTTGCACTCTTGACTGCAGCCTCCCATAGGCCACCAAAATTAGGCGTCTTGGTGGGAGGTAATGAAACTCGATACTTTCCGCTGCACACCATTCAGCAATTTTCTTTTGGGTTTGTTGCGCAAGAAACTGGTTCTTAAGAACCTTCAGCTCATTTCGCGCTCCAATAAAGTTCGTCCCATTATCACAATAGAGATCCTGGCACACACATCGTCGTCTAATACACCTCTTAAGCGCAGCAAGAAACCCTTCAGTAGATAAGTGCGATACGACTTCAAGATGGACAGCTTTTACGACAAAACAAACGAAGACTGCTACATATGACTTTGGCCTCGACGGTTCAACGTGGTTTTAAATGGGCCACAGAAGTCAACACCAGTTTTTTGGAACGGCCTCGCTGGTTGCACTCTGCCTGCAGGTAATTCACCCATGATTTGGTTCATCAACTTCGGCTTGTATTTGAAGCAATGCAGGCAGCTATCTACAGTCTTCTTCGCAAGCCTACGCGCATCCATAACCCAAAGGCGTTGTCTCACGATGCCCACTATTGCTTGTGGACCGGCATGGTAGTTTTTCCTATGTAAATAAAAAAAAAAAATTTTTACAAAAGGATGGGATTTAGGAAGAAGGATAGGACATTTTGGAATGTAGGGAATGTGTGCTCGGAGGAGTTTTAAAGAGCCTTTGTCAAGGAAGGAATTTAAATTTTTGACATAGCTCGAAGGGCTGATCATGTTTCCCTTCTCCAACTGACGAATCTCTTCTGAAAAGCTTCCCTGGATGTGCCAAATAATCCTTATTTGGGCTTCGTTCAGTTCCTTTGCAATGCAAGTCCAGTTTAATTTGGTAATTGTTCTACCGTGTAAATCAAATTCTCGATTTTCTTCCAAAAAGATCTCTCCATTCCATTTGGATTTTCGCAAGTTTCTTATGAATCGCAAGACTATAGCGAAAATGCGACATGCGACTGCAAGCTGCCAAACCGTGTATAGCTTTTCGCAAAATTTGGGGACACACTCCTAGATGGGCCACTCTTCCGACGAATAAATGAAAGACGACCTACGAACCACCTGCTATCATCTAATTCCTCAGCAAATGCTCCACGAGATATAATATCCGCTGGGTTGTGTCTTGTGGCCACATGACTCCAATGGGCTTGGGGCACATTGTTTTGAATTTTCGAGACTCTATTTTCTATAAATACTTCCCACGTCGATGGATGAGAAGACAACCAACAAAGCGCAATCTCAGAGTCTGTCCAACAAAAGATTTCATCAGTCACATGCATAAAATTTGGAAGAATCCTAACAAGTAGCGACGACAACATCTCCGCTGCACAAAGTTCCAGTCGTAGTATGCTTTGTGTTTTAATTGGAGCTACCTTCGATTTTGCAGTGACTAAATTGCAGCCCACGCAATCGTTTTCATCCGTACGCACGCAAAGAGGCATCCGAGAACCCATGAAGCTGTACACTCGTTGGTCTCGGCACTGAGACAAATCTGGGAACTTTTATTGATTCAAGCTCCTTTAATCGGTGACGGTAAACTTCCCATTCGCTGTGTGCCCTGGATGTACAGACTCATCCCAGGTAACTTTGCTTACCCAGAGGCATTGCAAGATAATTTTTCCCTTCACAACAACAGGGTTTATAAGACCAAGGGGGTCAGAGAGTGTAGACAGCTCAGCAAGATTGATATGTTTTGTGATCCTTGTTAACGCTTTCAAATCGGGTACAACATACTGTACTTCGTCTGTTGAGGGGTTCCATTTTATCCCAAGATTCTTTATAATGTCAGAGTCGTCAATACGAAGTGGCCTTTCGCGATATGTTTCTGGTATCTCTTTCAACAATGTTTCTTCATTTGTCCACCATTTTCTAAGTTCGAACCCTGCACTACCTACCAACTCCCCAACTTCCTTGTAGATAGCATGAAGTTCAGCTAAAGAGTGCTCCACTAATGAGGTCATCCATATAGAAATCCTCTTTAGGAACAGTTGCGCCCAACGAAAACTTCGACGATGCTTCCTCAGCCAACACTTTCAAACAACGAGTAGCCTGATACGGTGCAGAGGTAGTACCATAGGTCACCGTACCTAACTGGTATACCTTCAAGTCATCAGTTACATTGGATCTCCTGAGCACATATTGAAACTTCCGGTCTTCTGCATCAACGAGCATTTGCGATACATTTTCGATATGTCTGCTGTCAGCGCATATCTATAACATCGAAATCGGAGCATTATAGAGTAGAGTTCCTCTTGTATGGTGGGTCCTTTCAACAAGATGTCATTTAAAGATACGCCCGACGAAGTTCGAGCACTGCAATGGAACACTACTCTCAGTTTCGTAGTGGTGGAATCTGGTCGCAATACAAACTGATGGGGACAAAAATATTTCATATGCTTCGAACTCTTCGAGCTTACTTCCTTCATATGCCCTAGAGTCTCATATTCCTCCATGAAATCTATATATTGCCTTTTTATCGATGGATTCTTATCGAGTTGTCTTTCTAATTCCAGAAACTCTTCTTTGCCATTTCGTAGGATTCGCCCAACTTAGAAGGATCTGTTTTAAAAGGGAATCGAACGATAAATCGACCGTTTTCGTCTTTCTTAACTGTCCTTATAAAATGACTTTCACATTTTTCCTCTTCTGACGTCAGAAACTTGTTTTCCATATTGACATTTTCTACTTCCCAGAATCGTTCTACAAGCTCATAGAGGCGCAAGTCATCCTGTACTTCGTGCCGCCCAACTAAACACACGGCTGCTTTCTGCGAAGCGTTTAGCTCCTGTCTCCCAGACACAACCCATCCAAAGAGTGTTTTCTGGAGTGTCAACTTGTCTTCCAATTTGATCTGAGCCATCGCTAATAGTTCAAAGAAATGCTCTGCGCCTATCAACAAATCTATTTTTGAAGTTTCATTGAACTTAGGGTCAGGTAAAAAAATATTTTATGGAATCTTTAAGCATTTTGTTTCGAAGGATCTACTCGGCTGAGGATTGGTTATGTTTTTAATGATTAAAAGCTCCAGGTCTGTTTTGAAATCCGAAATCCTGGATTTGCAAATTGCCTTCGTGATATTTCGAATATTTGTAACGTCGCTTCCTATCCCGCTAATCTGTATGTCTGTTTTGATTTTGGACAATTTCAATCTTTGGGCCATATGTTCCGAAATGAAATTTAACTGCGACGCTGAATCGAACAGTGCGCGGACTGGTTGATAGATCCCATAACGATCCTTTATCAAAACAACCGCAGTTGCTAGCACAACCTGGTTATCAGACCTTCCAACCAAAACTGAACTGCTTGATCCTGCCTCCGAGGTTGTCTCGTGCTGACCAGCGCTGTCAACGGTGAATCTATGCAACAGTTGGTGATGAGGTAAAGAACATATCGCACATTTTCTCTTAGAACATCGACGAATGGAATGGCCTTTTTCAAGACAGTTTATACATAAAACCAACCTTTTCACCTCATGGAACCTCCTAGCTACCGGCAAATTCTGAAAATCCGTACATGACTCGATAGCATGTTTTTCCGATCGGCAGTACTCACATTGGGTGCATTGCACTGTCAAGGAAGCACCTTTAAAGGACCTCTGAACTTTCTCCGACTTCTTCTCATTTCGGAAATGTGGTTGATTGTCATCTTTATAACCTTTTTGAAAAGTTTCGGAAGCTGACGATTGCGATTCCTTTGCTTCTAAATTGATGCAACGACGGTCGAGGATTTTGGTAAACTCCTCCCAACTTGGTAACTGACTGTAGTCGACCGAATCCTGCCATTTTGTATCTGCATCTACACGGTCCAAAGCTAACGAAATTAGAATGCGTTGCAAATATCCTCGTGAGTTCCTATCGACAACATAGCTGTGAGATGAGTATTAAAGCTATCCTCTAAATGCCTTAACGAAAGAGCAGAGTCCTCTGTAACTTTCTGAATTCTCATTAACGAATTTATGTGCTCCTGAAAGATCAGATTTTTGTTGTCAAAGCGTTGTTTCAATCTGTTTAATGCCTTTCTGTAGTTGGCACCTATCATATCGAACTCTTTGATAGCACTCAACGCTGCCCCTAACAAACAACGACGGAGATAATTTAACTTTTGAAGGTTATCTATATCTTCCTTATCGACCAAATTTAGGAACAATCCCATGAAGTTAGGATATTCGGAAAATTTCCCAGAAAATGTAGGAAGTCTAACTGCTTCTAACTTGGAATAAGAAGGTTGACGTTGGGGATACTGAGTTGCATTCAACTGGTCTGCACCGCCGGTGCTATTAGCTTTATGCTCAAACAATAAACTCAATATGACCGATTTTGTGCTCACATATATTTCCTCAAACTCGTCATGAAAACTATCATTTGCACTCTGCTCCCTCACAACATTAAACCTCTCGATCGACATTTGCACTTGCATTATCTGCTTAAAATAGGACTCAAGTATTCCTAATCTGCATTCCAATTCAGTGGTCGTCTACTTATGACCCATCGTTGAAATAAACTTCTTTGCACGAGTTAGACTTCCCTTTGTATTCGATCGCAAAACCTTAAGTTCGGACAGATTCTTTATATCGCCCTGCGAATCAACTTTGCTTTGTCCTGGCAAGTGAACTTTGGTTGACCTTGACCATCAGCTTTACCACCTGCGGATTCCTTGTCGCTTCCCATTTCCAAATGAAAACTAATTATCCAACCGGAGTTCGAGAGCGAATTTAATTGGGGTAAGAATATAAAACGTAGCTTTTAAAAGAGAGGAATCAGCAACAATGTAATTGATACCCTCAGCAACAACGATAAACTCCATTGAAAATTATTCTAAATCCCAACAACTAGACTCGTGCAACAAGTTTCAAATCAATCAACCAATTCTCGCAACAATACGTATAGCAACAACTATCCTGTCTCAATGTATCAGAACCCAATCTCCAGCAACACTACTTATGCTTATCAACAAGAAATTAATCAAACATGCATAAAAAACTTATGTATAGGTATAAAGCTTACTGCTTATCCACAAAGTTGATGGTTGTCTGTTATACAGTCCACACGATGATTTGAAAACTTCTCGTAATGATGGTGAATGGTGCTGGTGCTGTTGGTGGCTGCGATCCTCAAGTTCTTTTGTATTAAGACTGCTTACGTGGTAATGTAAAAGCTTTGGTTGCCTTACTACGTCACTCTTCACGCGGCAATTTTTTGTCTGATAGTGTAGTTTCGCTGATCGAAGGTCACCGTCCACGAAAACTTTCTCTTTGAAGCGAGAGTTGGAATTTCACGATGCACTGAAAGAAATTATATTTGAATAAGCACTTTTTGTTGATTTACCAATTTCAGCAACACAATCCTTTCAGATATGGAAATATTTTTATCTTTTCCGTGGATTCGTGAACTCTATAAATCGTTGACGTATGTATGTATGATGTGGTTTTTATTTGAATCTAAAGATTCCCGGGTTTCGGCACCAAAATGTTAGCCTTGTGAGCGTTTTCACAAGGAGAAAAAAAAATATCAACAACCAAAAAAATAACGATTTAAGACAACGATTTGACTTTTATTAAATATAAGTTTTATTTTCGACCTTTCCAAAAAATGAAAACTTCCGATCTTCAATGTTACAACGATATTAATCCTATTACAACAAATTTTTTCCTTTCATACCATCATGAATTCGCCGTAATAACTTCGAAAAGAAAACAATGAGGAAAGCTACATTATTCGAAGTGGTATTTAAAAAATAGCTACAGATGTAACAGTAAGAATGATCTATACAAAAACAATTCATTAATTCATAACTCAATTGAGAAAAGCTAGTATTAGTACTATTTGTTATGATATTATTACGAGGTTCTAATGAGGAATTTATATTCATATTATTAAACATAAAAAATAATAAACTCAAATTTATGAAATATCAAAACCATTATTTAAAAAATTCTCATAATTACTTAGTTTGATAGCTTTGTCGCCTTCCTTCTTTCTAATGAAAACAGAAGATTCCCTTATCCATACATATTTGCATTGGTGTTGAGATTTAAGCTGCTTTGCTTTCCGCAGAAGTGATCTTGTGTACGCAGTGAGACTGTCATTTATGTAAATGCCAGTTGTTGTTGTTAGTAAATAGTTTAAGTTTTTTTTCTCTCAAAGTTTTCTCACTTCACACTTATTATAAACGGAGAGGTAGTTGCATTACTACGGCATTGCTCTTATTTTTATTGTTCTTTATAAAGCAAGGCTCCAAGTTATTACTTTCTAAATCTACTCTCACATCGTCCGTTAATAGTTTAATAATGACCTTCTCTTTCACATTAACACGACTCAAATCAGTCATACCTACAATGTCAACTGCATATTGATTTTCCCTTTGCTCCAGTTCGTTAACTTTTGACTCCAAGACGTTCACCTTGACCGTAAGAGCAGCATTACTTTCTTCCAGAGATCTGATTTTTTTAAGAGCATCTGTGTTAAGTTGTTGTAGTTTTAAAATCTCTTGGAACAGCATATCAAGCGTAATAGTCTTTTTTCCCTCAACAGAACTCATGGGAGAGGCTAGAGCAACATTTTGGTTCTCAGAAACAGAAGCAGAGTAGGAAGCAAAAGAGGTCTTGGGATCAGGGCAGCTTTTTTGCATATCCACGATATTGAGTGGCAAAGAAAGAGTGGAGGAGAGAATAGCCAACTCAATAACCAAAAGAGATCTCCGTCATTGCCCACAAGTTTTCTGACTTATAGCCCACCTTGCTCTTCTCATATTACCTTACATCTCTTTTTTCAAGTTTTGCACATTTTGAATGTACATAATTACTGCAACTTTTACATTGAATTTTAAGTTCTGTCAGTCTGTCAATTTTTAAATTGCACAAAACATACTTCATAATAATTTGTTTTGTTCTTGAAGTTAAGAATTTAATTATAAGAAACTAAAACTTTAGTCATCAAACAAAATTTTTTAATGATGTAGAACAATTTGAATTAAAACAAAAAAACTTTGGAGTAGTTTACTGACGATTCTGACCCCATTAATCTCAGAAGCGACGCCTTATGACGCCTTGTACAATAGGGCGAACCTATTGTCATTAAGTTGACTCGAAAGTTGACTGCGTTATTCTTCAAGAAGCATACCTCTACCTAGATATGAAAAGTCTGATCCAGGATAGATTAATAATTTCCACGTCGCTCGAACAATCGCGGACAAGCGACTCAACTACTACAGAGACGTCGCACACGACGGTGTCAGAGCGTCTCCGGCTTAGTAGGGCGGAAGTCGAAGCTTCTTCGTCGATTTCTCCAATACAGGGCAGCTTCCGTAGGGAGCAAAGCTGGTCAGTCTAATTTTTAGCCGTGCCCGGCTTACATAACTTTAAGTAGGATTAGGTTAGATTCAAGAAAAAACAATTTAAGAATTATAAAAGAAGAAAAGAGATGGGAACTTATGCTAAAATAAGGGCTAACTATACAAAAAAAGATATGCTATACACAATTTAATTTAAGTAAGCTAAGTAGGTAGATTTACTTGTAGGTAGTTTGTAAATTTTAGTTTTTAAATTGTATAACATAATAAAAAAAAAGTCCATTTACTAAGTTCTGGTTATTAAAAAAATATTTTGTTAGTTTCAATTGTAATGAGTATAAGAATAATAATAAATACACCCTGATTGACTCGAACTGCAAAGAACTTCAGACTGCTATAATTTCCAAACCGTTCATGACAGTGAGCTCAAATTTTGACATATGACAGATAATTTTATTATTTACAAGCCTTTTCAGCGATTTGCGTCTCAGTTGTGTTGAAAAATTTTTATCCGCGATGGAATTCAAACGTGATAGTGTGATTGCTTTATATTTGGCTGGAAAACCACAAGTAGCTATCGTAAGAGCCCTCCAGCACCTCAACGTGAATAAATCATTTGTGTTTCGAACCACAGCGCGCTACCGTGATACTGGCAGCGGTGCAAAACGCCATGGAGATGGTCATAAAAAAACAGCAACATCGGCAGAAAGTTTCGGAAAGTGAAGGCTCGAACTGAGCGAAATCCGCGTCGAAGTGGAAGAAAAATGTCTTGTGAGCTCAACATATCGTTGGAACGGATGCAACACATACTGAAAAATGAGCTTGGGCGCAAGCCATTGAAGTTCCAAAAAGCACACGATCTTACACCGCAACAGAAAAAAGTTAGAGACGAAAGAGCGAAGGAGTTGCTACGCTTGCACGAAAGTGGTGAGTTGCCGAATTTGGTTTTTTTCGATGAGTCGCCATTTGTTATCAAGCAATATGTCAACAAACGAAATGACCGAGTTTACTTGCCAGAGAGGTCCTTCGAAAATTTACACCTTCGGACGGCCACCAGAAAGCAATCAGCACCGATGGTGATGGTTTGGGCCGACAACCGCCGATGGTCGCTATCCGCTTGTATTTTTGGACCGTGGCGTCAAAATTAATGCGATCGTATACCGTGAAACTGTCTTAGAGGCAGTATTGAAGCCTTAGGCAAACAATCATTTCGGTCGGAGATCGTGGGCATTTCAACAAGACGCGGCACCGTGTCACAAAGTTCGCGTCAACCAAGATTGGTTAAAAAACAGTGTTCCACACTTCATTTCTTCGACACAATGGATTGCTAATTCTCCGGATGCAAATCCGTTGGACTTCTCTGTCGGGTATTTTGAAGGCGAAAGTTGGCACTAAAAAATACCAAAGTTTGGACCACCTCAAACAAGCACTTCGCCGGGAATGGGCCAAAATATCGCAGAGCCACTTGCGTGCGATGCTTTCTTCGGCCGTCTCAAGGCCATTATTCGGGCCAAAGGTGGACGTATTGAAAACTACTGACACAATTTGAAAATTGATGTACTCGTATTTTCCAACATTTTTTGCTTTGGCACAATGAAATTTATCAAAAAATAAAAAAATTATAGCATTTTAAAAAGTTGGAGTTCGAGTCATTCATCCTGTATATATTTCTTATTAAGCGTCGAAAGGCATGCATACCTAGTTAAAGTTAAGTTATAGAGCCCACAGGAGGCAGTAAGTTAGAATAAAATAATTTTAAGTTACGTATTTAAGCTAATTTTAAAGCGTTTTTTTTTGTCTAGCATGTAAGAGGTAATGAATGATTTGAAATACATGGATTTAAAATAAAAAAAATAGGTTATTGGCTTTCAAATCGGAAGCTTGGATCTTCGAACCTCAACCGGTCTCGGTTGAATTTCAGTTATAATAGCTATCTATAATTTTTTGCTATTTGGAATGCCACGTACAACGTATTTTGATCGAACTTTGCACGGCTCATTTTAATATTAAACATTTTGGCCATGGTATGTACGAGGGGCGTTTAACATATTCTCGGTATCGGGGTGAAGCTGTGGTTTGTATATATAAATTGACTTATTTATCAAGTAATACTATTATTTTTCATATAAATGTGATTATTAATTCGCGTTTTATCTCTAGTTAAACAGAATCATAATGGCAACTGAGACGATGATGGTGAAAATTGAGCATCGCGCTGTAATTAAATTTCTCACTAAGCTAGGAAAAAGTCAAAAAACTATTCATGAAGAGATGGTGGCTGTTTACCAGGGTTCCGCACCTTCATTATCAACTGTGCAAAAGTGGTCAAGTGAGTTCAAGAGAGGCAGAGAGAGCATTGAAGGCGACCCCCGCTCCGGCGCCCCGGCTACTGCTTGTACGGGAGAAAGCATCAAAGAAGTCGAAAAACTTGTTCTTGAGGATGCCAGAATAAAGGTGAAAATGATGGCAGAGATCACCAAGCTTTCAATTGGTACCATTCACACCATTCTTCATGACCATCTTAACCTTTCAAAGGTCAGTGCAACGAATGCTCACAGCGCCTCAGAAAAAAGTGAGAATCGCATGCTGTAGAGAGCTTTTGGAGATGTGTAGTGAGAACGCGGACGGTGTTATGGATCGTATTGTTACTGGGGACGAAACATGGGTCCACCACTATGACCCTGAAAGCAAACAAGAGTCCATGCAGTGGCATAAAAAAGGAACAGACACCCCGAAGAAGTTCAAAGTCACTCCGTCTGCCGGGAAGCTCATGGCCACAGTTTTTTGGGACTCAAAGGGAATCTTGCTCATTGAGTACAAAAAAAAAGGTGAAACCATCAACGCCACATCCTACGCTTCCACTTTGCATAATTTGCGGGAGGAAATTAAAAAGAAAAGACGGGGTAAACTCGCAGCGGGTGTGTTGCTTCTTCATGACAACGCTCCTGTTCACACGGCGCGAGTTTCCAAGGCTGCTGCGCGAGATTGTGGTTTCGAAGAAATCCAACACCCACCCTATAGTCCAGACCTTGCTCCTAGTGATTATTTCCTGTTTCCGGATTTGAAAAAATGTCTTCGTGGAAAAAGATTTTCGGATGATGAAGAACTCAAGTCGGCAATAAATGGGTATTTAGCAGAGAAAGAGGAAATTTATTTTTTTGAGGGTTTAAAAAAGCTTATCTCAAGATGTAACAAATGCATTGATGTTAGGGGAGATTATATTGAAAAATAAAAACAATTTAAATTGAATTAGCATTTTCCTTCATATCGATACCGAGAATATATTGAACTCCCCTGGTACCTCTTTCTAATCGAGATCACATTACTGAATTCGTGAAACTATATAATTATTTGTAGCCGCAACTACCTTATTTTTGTAAAAGTTTCGAATATTCTAAAAGCCATAACTTTTTTTTGTTTAATTCGTGTAAATCCGATGAAAACCAAACAGATTTATTGATTACCTTTTCCATGATCATGTTCGCAAAAAAAATTAAATTTTTACATCGAATAGAGTTCTAAGTTCATTGAAATCTTCCACATGGTATAAATTTGAGAAGCCCGTATGTGATTTTTACACTTAATCTCGATTTTCATCTCACTTACCGTTGGAGAAAATTGTTCACGCATATCCGTTTTTACTAGTACCATAGATATTATAGTTTACATATACGAGTATGTAAATCGCACGTCGAAGGAATAATAATGACACATTTTCGTTAATTGGGATTTACTACTACGACCCAGTTTTAACCTTTTGTTCCAGCGTCGGCTGTATGTATGAATAAAGAGACCACCCAAACAAAATTAGTTTTCTGGGTAGGTGTGGTATGTACTCGTACATACAATATTTATAGTTTGCTTTTGGTTAATTATTTTCTAATCATAAACCTATCGAGTCATGTTGGGGAAAAAAATGTCAACACCCCGTCTATAATTAATATTTCTAGTTTTAAGATATGTAGAATCTGAAAAAAAAATACTATCTGTTCGAGACGTTTGTCCGAAACTATCCATCTGAAATTTGGTTCAAAAATCAATTTCCGATGTTTCTCCTCTCTCGGCCCCTTCTAGGGGTAAACTTGTTACTGGGACACTATGTTTTTCTTCTGATTTAAATCCAATGACACCTTGCACATCGTTCTATGATAAGTTAGTCGCGAGATATACTGGTTTAATTGACTTGATTTGATAAATGACGTCGTTATGACAGTGATTCTCCGATTTTTTTTCGAATTCATTTCAACTTTCACTTGTCCACAATTCACACACAGCTGGCATAATGATCTATTGTGTAGTGCGAAGAAAAATGGGTTGGGAATTTTCGTTCGTTTTTGTTGTTGTGATGGGGCATTTTCTTGTATATTTTGCTGTTGCTTTTTTCCGTTTTTTTTTGTTTCGTTCGCCGAGTGAAAATAATAATCACAAGTAGAGAGTTCATCGTGGAGTTTGGCGATATGACTTCTGTTGGAATTTTTCAAATTCAGGGTCTACACAAGCGATTTTGTGAGTTCACTTCACCATGCCATAACATTGCGGACAAATTAATTTTTTAAACTTTTTCGTTTGTTGCTCCAATACGGTTTTGTATACCTGCCCAGCTGCGCGGCGCGGTTTCCCAGCAGCTTTGTGCTCTCAGAATCAGTAAATTCTTTAGTTCGTCGATGGGTCTTTGTAGGTATACTAATGTATACTAATTTCTATACTTGCGGTTTGTGGTGTACACGTTGCGTTGAGCAGTTGTAGACGACGCTGTTCGTGTGCGTTTGCTCTTTTTCGTTCGATTTTTTTCAGTGATTTAATATTTATTATTAGCAAAATGCCGAGAAAAGTAAGCAGACAAGAACGGCAAAAAACTGTTGACCGAAAAAAATGATACCTCCACAGAAACGTAAGAAAGACAATGTGCAATGTAATAGTGCGTTATCTAAGATAATCAAATTAAATACTATTTTGAAAGTAGAGGAGAATTTGGAAAAACATTACAGGCTCATCGATTTTATTTTAGTTTTTCAACGATTGCTGCATTAGCTAAATGTGTAAAGTGTGATGGAAAACTTATGTTTAAATCGTGCAAAAAGGAAGGACTCGGATTCAGTATCAAAGTAACGTGTTAGGCATGGATTTGACAACCAATTTCTTATCAAAACTAACCTACAATAGATATCCAGTGCGAATAAGTTTTTTGCTTCTGCAATAAAAGAAAAAGAAGCTACGTGCAAAGCGAATATAAACGAAACATTAGAATTAACTGTATCAGGTAATGGAACGTGGACAAAACGAGGATTTTCTTCTCTCTGTGATGTTTCTTCCTGGATTGTTTATTATACCGGTAAAGTCGTCGATATTTTTGTGAAAAGTTCATACTGCCACGATTGCAAAACTTGGGAGCAGATTAGATTCTACAGAGTTTGAAGAGTATGTGAATAGCGGACAATGTAAAGCTAATCACGTAGGACCAGCTGGCAACATGGATGTTGATTCTATTATCCAGATGTTTCAACGTTCGTTAGAAAATCTCGGGGTGAAATTCCGCAACTACATAAGTGACGGAGACTCGAAGGCGTACAGTGGTGTTGTAAATTCTAAACCTTATGGTGACGATTTTACGATAAACAAAAAAGAATGCATATACCATGTTCAGAAGCGGATGGATACTCGTTTGCGTGAATTAGTTAAAAACACTGTGGTTGATGCAGAAACGAAAACCGAAAAAAATAGGAAAAAAGTATTATGGCCTTGCCATTCGACGCAATCAGGATTCTGTGAAGAAAATTAAGGATGCGATATGGTCAACTTATTTTCACCACTGCTCGTCCGCAGCACGATAAATGCCCAAGTGGCGATGGTTCGTGGTGTGAATGGCAGAAGGCTGCAGCTACAAAATCGCTAAACTCATTCAAACACAGTTACACTCAGCTTCCAAATGATGTTGCTGAAGCCATCAAACCGATTTATGAGACCTTAAGCAAAGACGTACTTTTACAACGATGTCTTGCAGGCTTTATTCAAAATAATAAGCCTAAATCAACTTATCTGGGAAACCAGTTCGAAATCAGTGAATGGTACTTCAATTATTGTTGAAATTGTAGCTTATGTAGCAGGATGTACCTTCAATGAAGTTTCTTTTTTCCTTGCTGACCTTTATGCAAGACATGAAAACCGCTACGGGACCAAGCGCACATGATTGAGCGCGTACAGAGAACAGTAATCGGATCGGCAGAGCGGAGCAACAAGTTGCACACGACAGCAAAGATGACAGAGTTTTATGTAGACAAAACCAAAAAGGTGCTCTAGATATGGGTGCTGACATTGCTGCACTTTATGGGCCAGGAATGGACGGCTCTGTTTAGGTATGCACATGTTTAATAATGGATTTTCTGTTATATAAAAGCGATTTTCTGAAACTTGTCATTTTTGAAGCCGGTGAACGGTTTAAATGAAAATCTACTCGACCGCTTCTTTTGAAATTTAGTATACTACTTTCTTATATAAATAACCAGGTATCCCTGGGATTTTTTATTTTTCATAATTATTAATTTTATAATAACAAATTGGCTTCTGAGTGTCGACAAAGTTTAAAAAATCTAAAAAAACATTCCTCCCACAGATACCTTGGGAAAGCGATTATCTAATGAGACCATTTTGATTTTTTGATTTCAGATGATCTAGTCATGAGTTATACGGTTATACTTTTTTCGAGACGCCTCCGCAGATTTGCTGCCATCGGCTTAATTATTAGCATTTTGGTTTCCAAAATTAAGGAAATATTGTACAACATATGAGTACTATAATGTCACAATCAATTAAATAAATTTGGATTACCTGTAACGTCTAAAAAATTCTTAAAAATGGGTCTTTTCTTCGCCGAATTAACCTGATTTCAATAAGATTAACCGATATTGGGATGACTGAAAGTTGAAATCGGAAATAATTCTTTTTAGGAGGTTTTTGTCTGGGCTTCTTATGTATACCAAAAAAGAATTGGCGAAAGTTTTCGATCTTGGGACAACTTGGGCAACAACTTACATATCGAAGTGGTGGATCTGGCGGGATCAATATCTATATTTTAACAGACATACATATACAAGTATGTAGATGTTGCTTTAGTTAAAATGGTTTTGTTCTTACAAGGAGACTTGCTATTATAAATAGCCAACTCCATGCGAGGGTGAAAGTAATCTGTTACATGGCCTTTACCCGGTTATTTCCCGTGTGGTATAATATGAGAGCAAGTTTACTAAAAAGATTCGGGTGTTTGAAAGGGCTTGCCTTCGTTTTGTACAGAACATCAACGTGCATAAACGTAAAATACGGTGGAGGCAGCGTGCGTCGTTGTTTGGGGCATGGGTATGGGTATGGGACCTATTTATCGTATGGAGGGTATTATGGACCAAACTAAATACAAGGAGATCCTAAGCAATGGAAATTTCAGCACCGGATCAACTGGATCAACAAATTTACGTCTTCAGTTCGCCAGCATAGTCCCCTAATCTCAACCGGATTGAGAATTTGTGGATTATGGACGACGTTAACAAGACAATTAACAGATCTGCAGCTTCAAATTTGAACCAGTTTTCCGCGGTAGTTCAGCGAGTTTGAAACGAAATACGCCTAGAGCATTGTCAAGCTCCTATATCATCAATGGGCCGCCGATGTTTCGCAGATATTAAAAATAAGGGTTATCCCACAAAATACTGACAATTTTTTTTTATGTTAAATTACGTTTAGTAATTTTTTATGTATTTTAGTAATATTAATGAAGTGTGCTATTTATTTTGTCGCAAAGAATTTAGATGTAAGCGTAAATTTTTTAAATTTTTTTTTGTAGCTGATTTTTCTATCTTTTTTTTTATCTTATGTTTTAATAACATACTTCTTAATTCATTTTTTTAAAATTTAAGGCACTCTGGTATCTTCTTTAAAAGAACTTAACTGAGATGCGCTCAATAACATGATTCAGGCACACCGCGAGAAAGCATCACACGTTTGTGAGATGGCTTACAAAAGATCTTCCTAGGCTTCTCAGTGTTAGAGAACGAAAATATTGACTTCCCTATCCAACGTCCCTATAGTCATGGCGTCATCGTCCGAACAAGAGCTGCCTCGCAGAAAAAGAATACCAAATCTCGTTTCACAGCAAATACACTATCCCAAATATCAAAGAGTATTCCATACTGAATCCACCGAGAAGAACGAAGAAGGAAATCATAATGAAGAATTTAATCGAATCCCTAAACTCCTATGGGAACTCTTGTTATGATAATCCAAGCTCTGACAATCGTACAGTTCTCGATGACATCTATTTCTGAGTAGTGGATGAGTGGAGAAGTACTAAAATTCGTAGTCGATACTTGATCGAACAAAAATTACAAAACATTTTTTTTTGTTTAACAAAATTTTTTTTGTATTATTCAATAGCTAAGTAATAACATATAATTATCATAAGAAGATTGTATTTCATTTTCCGCAAAAAAAAAAAAAAAATCCTTAAAAACCTTCAAAATTTAACCTCAGACACAGGAGACTGCCACCTTAAAGGCATAATAAAAAAATGTCTAAACATCTTTTTTGATCCTTGTCATTGGATAAGACAATGAAAGGAGAAAAGCGTACTATATACAGTGGAAAACCTTACTTACTCCAAATCCTATGCCTATCGAAGGAAATTTAAATCAAGAAACTTCAGTAATAATACACCATTCAAAATCACATTATTATGGTCCAGTTTGGATAGTCCCAAAATAAAATGGACGCATCTGTAGGTGATAGGAAACTTAACTCCATCACCGTACCAGACCGCTTTCTTATACCAAATATTTTTGTTCATTATCGGCAAAAATAAGTGGCTTACTACCGTACAATTAAAAAGTTGATATCCTCAAGTACCACTTCGAGAAGACAGCAAATACGACTTCACTCGCCTACCCTTTGGATTACAAAAATTATCCTTCTGTATTTCAGCGAACTCTCGATGACATATTCCGGGAAAACATAGTGTTCAGATAGACGTAACATCTAATTTTTTGAAAAGGGAAAACAGGGCACTTCCAAAACTTAGAATTGGCATTTAAGACATAAGACGTAACTTACATGGAAATGCAGTTAGACAAAAGCAAATTTTTCCAGGAAGAAATAGAGTTTATAGGCTTTACAGTGTTAGGAGTGGATATCACTACAAACCGCATCAAATACAGTCTATTGTAAATCTACGAATACCTAAGACCCTTGCAGTATTAAGATCCTTCTTAGGAATATCAAGCTATTATCATCGTTTTGAGAAGGGGATGAAAAACAAATGTCCAAATACCTCTCAAAGGTTAATGTTATTCACCTCAATGTATTGTAAATACAGTTAAATCCTTAGAAGCAGTCAAGCAAATTCTAGTTTCTAAAGAAGTTAACCAAATTTCAATAAGGGCTTCGAAAGTACGACCGATGTTTCAGATTGTACAATCGGAGCTGTGTTGTCTCTCGCTGATAACCTAAACTTAGAAACCGAAAAAAGTTATGCCACTAACTAGGTTCTCAACACGCGTTGGAGCTCCTTATACGGAACAAGAAAGGTAAAGATATTCACCGACCACCAGCTGTTCACATATTTGTTGGTCAATAAAAACACAAACTACAAAATGAAACGCTACAGGCCCTTTTGACAACTACGAGTTCGTGTACAAACCAAGAACGGCGAATGTACGAGTATGTTTTATCACGACATTCAAATACAGCACTGGAAAATTCTATGACCAGCATAGCGACGAGAGTTCAAGCCCAAACGCAATGAACGGACTGTTGTCAGTCCCATAGGAAGAATACAAAACGTTTACCGACTTCATTTCCCCAACTTTAAAATAAGCTGTACACAAACGATAGTTGACGACTTACAGGACGAGAAGGAACAGGAAAGAAAAGACTCTGAAATTTCGCCGCAGGGCTCATCGCAATGCAGCGAAAACCGAAAACTACTAACGAAAAACGTTACGTTTACTTCCCGTAATGTCTTTAAAGACAAACATTAATTAAGAACTGTCGGACATGTAAAGCAAACAAATACTAACGACACCCGACCAAAACTATGATTCAACCTATTCAAATTCCGAACTATCCTAGGCATACGCTATATATTGACGTTTTCTCGATAGAGAAACAGTTGGATTTATCATGAATTGGCACAGATAACATAAGAGATCTCCTAGTTAACCTAAAAGTAAGAGTAGGCAGACGATCATTAGATTTTTTCGGTTCAGCGTGGAAATGCACCTTGAGGTCCTCATAATAATGCAACAAAAACCTAATAACGTATTAGTGAATGGTAGTCAGGTAATTATTAGTTATACAATAGAATTAGTAATATTACTAGAATATTAAACCATTTGCAAAACCTTAAAAAAGGATTTTAAATACATGACCGAGATAACTTCTGTCTTGCAATACAAAATTAAATTAATACGCCACACTTAGGTCCGGGTGAACCTGGGCCTCAACTAACAAGCCTCTTCAGTTAGTCCCGTCTTTAGCGAGCTGCCTCCAGTGTGCGCAACGCAAGTCAATTGGAGCCCCCTACTTGTGCGCGCCACCTACGGTAAAGTCTTCCTCTACTGCGTTGTCCCACCGGGTTAGATTCGAAAACTGCTAGCCGCAGCATTAGTGTCGTCTAATAGGCTCTACATGTTCTAGCCATCTCAAGCTTTCATCATTGAATCTTCTCCAAAGCCCGTCAACGCGAACGGGACCGAATATTTTTTCGAAGGATTTCCCTCCCGAAACGGTTTTTCGGGATAGGGTCTTATTACTTCTGACATTAAAGACCTCGGTTAAACCGATTTGGAATTCTTGAGTTTTTCCAGGAGTGGGAAGATTTTGTCGATTGTGGGCTTTCCTGGTTGTATTAGAAAATATTAGCCAAAAAAGTAAAAATGGACATCTTATACAACAATCTATTAGAAATTTTTGTCAACGTCTCGAATAAAAAAGAGTTCATATGTGCGGTAAATGATTACCAATGATGAAAATTTGTCAACGGACAGGTGTCCGAAAGGGGAAAAAAATAACATCAATTTATGCACATTCAATCAAAATGGATCCCAGCCTATAGATCGAGAAAGAATTTCAGAAAGAACAATTAAAATTGTGTCCATATCGATACTGAAAGAGCAAAAATAACGTGTGATTTACCAAGTACATCCCAAAGCCATCAAGCGGAAGACAAAGAAATCAATAACTGAATGCTCGACATTTATCAAAAAATAAAAACTAACATAATAAATGCTACCAAAAACATAACCACTTAACATTTTTCTAATGCCTTAGCAATAAAGTATAATAAGAATAAGCTGATGTAACCAAGGCAGTATCTGCCTCAAGTTCACTTCGAGTCAAAAGAATAAAAGAAAACATTTCTACTCCACAAAAGGATTCTATCAAGTATAATAGTGATGATGTATTGGCTTTGTTTATGGATTTGGGTCTGTCAAAAGGAAAATATATGATTTCGAGAAGTTCCCTGAGAAAACATAACGTAGATGGTCTTCCATCCTACAGAATTATAACAGTTACCAACAAAGTTCTAGTTTCAGGAAATTAGGAAATCACAGAAATATCAGTTAGAGTGAAACTTCAACTTGATGAATTATACTGCAAGGCGGCATTTAGAAACCAAAAGTGAGAGGGAATTAATTCACATTACAAAGTAAGTGGGGCTGTGATGGACAATCTGGGCCTACAAGCCAAAAATAATTACATCAGATGGTGAAACAGATGTAAACATATTTATGGCCTCAGTTGTTCCTCTGAGACTTAACTGTTCAAATGGTGAAGATTGCAGGAACACTCAGCTCATTTTTGCCGACCAATATAAAAAGTACAGTCAACGATATCAAAAATCAAATTGTTAATTTTCACCCCACTGTATATAAAGTTAATGAGGAAATAGGGATAGTTGTCAACCCTTTTTTAACTATGGTGGACGGAAAAGTTCATAACAGATACAAATATAAAAAAATGCAAAAGAACGCAAATAAACTTCAACAATGAAGATGAATCAAATGATGACGAACATACTAGATGGAGTGAAACGTGACCTTCTTGACCGCCAAAATGCGCTGCTACTGCAAAAAAGGTTATGGTGGCTTGAAGTCCGTTCATATTTAGGCAGACATGCACAATTTCAGTGCGATACTGTCTTTAGTTTTGTTTTGACAGCTGATTGTTGTTGACGTGTTTGGCATCATGTTGAGTATGGACAAAAACGATTTTCGTTTTCTTATAAAACATTATTTTTTGAGAGGCAAAACGGCGAAGGAAGGCAGGCCCTCCGATGCGGTTACAGAGGACAATGTCAAAAAAATACATGAAATGGTATTGGCTGACCGGAAAGTGAAGATTTCAAGATTTCAAAGATCCCAAAGCACTATACTCTCCAGAAATAATAAGTTTATCAGACAGTACCTCAGATGCTGATGAAAGTTTCCAAGAAATACATTTTTTTTTTCATTAAAATTTTTGGTCCGTTTACCTTTTTTTACACTGACTCACTGAAATTTTATTATGATTCTGATGTGCTACAAAATAAAAAAAATTCTATTTTGATACAAAAAAAACTTTTAGAAAGTAGTTCGTTTACTCTAATTCACCACTGTGTTGCTCAGATTAGCTTTTAAACACCCTGTTATTACTTCAATTATGAACTTGTGAATATTATGTTTATCCCCTGTGGTGGGAAAGCCCCATTTCAGCAAAAGATTCTGAAAAACCCTGTAAACTATTTTTCTCAAAATTTCATAGATCTGGTAATTTACTGTAAGCAGACAAAAAAACTGTCACGATATCTTTATTCGTTTACACGGTGCGCGCGCGGTACGAGGGTGTAGTTTTCATTTTTTTTTTTCGACCAAACGGTGAATGTTTTTTTTTTATTGATACTAATATTCAATACATACTCATACATATAGAAGACACTACAAAATTTTTTTTATCCAAATCTTAAGAATAGTTTTCGGTGTACGCCCTTTCCAAAAGGACACACCAACGAAGTTGCTGCTTGGTGGTTGACAGCAATTAAGCAATACGGCTCATCAGAAAAATACAAAAAAATATATTTTTAAACCATACATACAAAGTTGAATGAAAATGTCAGAGTGAATAGACGTGTTCTTGCTAGTTCTATAAAAAACATTTATTTTCGGTCCTTTCTTACAACATAAACTCAGTAGAAGTGTTAATCTATTAGAATTCAATGCAATTTTTCCGTTTGTGAATAGAATCAGTAGTTTTACCCTAGTAATCTTAAACATAAAAGTACCAAAATCACTTCAAATACTCTTCACAAAGGAAAAACCCGCTTACACATCAAACATGAGCTCTAACGCGAACATTGCCCCGGTTACCCGTCTCCAAAAAAGGCAAGAGAACGCATCGGATGCAACCGCCTGCATAACACCAAAGCAAAGTGCCACACCAACTTCTAAGAGTATCGCAACCGGAGCACCGAAGCCTCTCAATATCGAAGTGCTTGAAAAGCGTCTAAATAACCACACGGATGCAATCCTAACTCGGTTTTCTGCTGAAATCTGCAGCCTACGCAATGACATAACTCAACAGATTTCACGCATTGAAGAAAACTGGTCAAACTATGCACAAAAACTAGATCAGTCTCTTAAGGATTTGCAATTACGTGTGGAGAAATTGGAGACACACTCTCTTAAAACAAAAACTCTTGCCGCTAACCTAACTGAATTAAGTAACAAATGCGATGTACTGGAGAGAAGGGAGCTTGCATCTGACGCAATTCTCTTTGGAGTTCCACAGTTAGCCGAAGAAAACCTGAAGTCAATTTTTCACCACCTATGCCACACCATGGAATGTAGACCTCCAATCATGGAAGCTATATTTCGTGTACCACAACGGGACAACACCAACGACCCACCGATAATTCTAAAATTTCCTTCAACTCACGACAAAAACTTCGTATTGAAGTCCATTGCCGAATATCGGAAGAAAGAGAAAAGGCAGTTGCGCATCAGTGATGTTGGCCTGGACCAAGAGCCGAATGCTGGCGCTAACATCTACGTGAACGAAAGTCTCACCAAAAGAAATCGCTCGTTTTTACATCAAGCAGTCCGTCTCAAGCAGCGTAAGCAACTTTTCTCTGTTACTACGAAAAATGGCTTAGTCGTCGTAAGAGCACATAAAACTGGAAGAAACATAATTATTAATGATGAAGAGACCCTAAAAGCCATTATTGTTCAAAGCCAAACAGCAACAAGCACGAGTACCCACAACCACGATCAATGAAGATGACAAATTTCCTGCATATGACATGTAAAATTATCTTTTCTATTATTCTCTTTCTTTTTCTTTTTCTTTCTATTCTGTTTCTTCTCTTTAACTATCTCTGTTTATTTACTTTTCTTTCTTTGTTTTATTATTTCTCTTTCTCTGTTTTTAAATCTATTGAGCTGTTATTCAAATTGAGTGTAACTTTTGACTTTTCTGCATGGCTTGTGTTGTTCGTCGTATTAATAGGTGTTTTAGTAACTTGAAATGAGTAACAATTCACATGCGCAGGGTGGTTCCATCGATGAGTCTAAGATTTTAATTAATGTTCTTTGCAAACAAAAAAAGGGCTTCAACATATGTTACCTGAACGCACAAAGCATAAACAACAAAATAGACAATTTACGTTATATATTTAATGATAGCATGGTTGATGTTATCTGTCTTTCAGAAACCTGGCTGGAGTCAGAAATGAATTCCAATCTGTTTAGACTAGATAATATGAAACTTTTCCGGAGTGATAGGCAGCGTAAAGGAGGTGGAGGGGTCGCCATTTACATTAAAAATAATAAGAATTATACGTTTCATGTCGTAAAGAAATCGGCAATGAGTGAGCTTGTGGAATATCTGTTTATTGAAGTAATAGGTGGCTGTGACACGGATAAAATGTTGCTTGGTTGTGTATACATGGCACCCGATGTAGCCAATTATGCACTCATAAGGGATGTATTTGAGGAATTAGCTCCGCTACACTCCAAAATCGTTATCTGTGGGGATTTTAATCTAAATATCTTAGGGAATGAAAATCGAACAACCCGAGAAATGATAGAAGCACTCAATTTAACATTTGTAAATTCCAACCAACCAACTCATTTTGCACCCAATTGTATGCCTTCTCTATTAGACTTTGTTTTGGTTTCTCATCCCAGTTTAGTAATGCACTATAACCAACATCTTGCTCCTTGTTTTTCCCATCACGACATGATTTTCACAGCAATAGATGCAATTCCTTCTTTTATAAATGATACAACCTTTACATCATATCCAGTATTCTCATATCAACTTGGAAGAGCTTTTTGCTGAATGTCGTCGTTTGCATTGGTGGCCCATTTATAGCACGAACAATACCAGTTTTCAGGTTGAATATCTGAATAGCATCATCCTATATTTGTTTAACAAAATAAATAGGATTAAAAACACTAACATTCCATGGTTTACTCAAGATATTCGTGACCTTATAAAAGCACGTAACCTTTTGTACTCCAGGTGGAGACGATACAAATGCTTATCCCTACATAGGGAGTTCAAGGCTGCTCGTAACGCAGTAACGACCCTTATTCGGAGAAAAAAAAGAAACTTCTTCAAACACAAATTCGACTCTGTTAGCTCAAGTTCCGAGTTTTGGAAAAAAATTCGTCATATTGGACTAACAACAGATAAGACATCAATTCCTAGCACTACAGATTTAGAAGACCTTAATTCAAAATTCGTATCCAATAGTGAAAAATCAAACGGGCCGGTTATGTCGACTTCTTTTATTCGAGAAAACAATCTTGAAAGAAAGTTCTCGCTTTCATGCGTTGACGAAAATGAGGTGGGCAAGACGATATTAAACATCAAATCTAATGCAATGGGTTCAGATAATATCCAACCAAAGTTTTTTAAAATTCTCCTACCTACTATTCTTCATCAAACCACGCACATTGTGAACACTATAATCACAACCTCAGTTTATCCTGATGGGTGGAAAATCGCAAAAGTGCTACCGGTAAAAAAATCCTCACCATCAAATATTCCAGAATACCGACCCATTGCAATACTACCGTTTCTAAGTAAAGTGTTTGAAACCATTTTAAGTCTTCAAATGAAGACCTATCTCAATAATAACAAACTAATAGCAAAGTACCAGTCGGGGTTTCGCACTAAGCACAACTGCACCACTGCTTTACTAAACATTACAGAGGATCTACGTAACGGTTTGGATAAGAATATGTTGGGTATAATTATATTTCTTGACTTCTCAAAAGCATTTGATTCTGTAAATCATACTATATTATTAAAGAAACTTGAAAGACAATTCTCATTTGAAAACTCCTTATGTAGTCTTATGTCATCGTATTTATGTAATCGTTCGCAATTCGTCTATCACAAAAACAAACAATCGTCTTGTCTTCTAGTCCCCTCAGGTGTCCCACAAGGTTCCGTGTTAGGGCCTCTACTATTTACATGTTTCATAAATGATATTTCTCAACGACTTAACACCTGTGCACATCATATATACGCCGATGACCTCCAAATATACTCCCTGTTTCCGAAATCGGACAAAATCCAGGCGATAAACAACATGAATTGTGAGCTAGACAAAATTAGTAAATGGTCAATCGAAAACAGGCTAAATCTCAACCCGGCAAAGACAAAAGCTATGGTGATAAGTGGTTCTAGAAGCACGGAGGTTTTTCCACCTCTTCTCTTAAACCACTCTCCTGTCGAGTACGTAGAAACAATTAAGAATCTTGGTATTCATCTCGGTCAACAACTGAACTGGAATATTCATATAAGTAAAACTGTATCAAAAATTTATGGAGCACTTCGTGGACTAAGTCCCACGTCAAATTACCTGCCAACTTACGTTAAGTTAAAACTTGTTAAGTCCTTTGTATTGCCTATCATCCTTTATGGTTGCGAAATATTTTCCAATATGGACCATGAGTCTATAAGAAAACTCACAGTAGCCTATAATAGCTGCGCAAGATACATATTTTGTATCAACAGACACGAACACATTTCTGACTACAGTAAACAAATAACCGGCTGCAATTTAATGGCGTTCATGAAATACAGAACCATACTATCATTACACAATATTATTACAACCAAAAAACCGGATTATCTTTTTGAGAAAATACGTTTTGCAAGAAATCATAGAGCCATGCAATTAATTACTCCCAGATGTAAGTATCTTAATACATCTCGTCAATTTTTTGTGCATGCGATTCAGCTTTGGAACCTTTTACCCCTGGAAATTAAGCGTACGAACGACACAAAAGCTTTTAGCAGGAAAGTTTTCCAATACTATAAAGAAAATAACTAATTTAATAATGCTCTATTTCTTCATCTTTTCTTCTTTCTTCTTTCTCTTTATCCTATTTTTTTCTTCTTTATTTTCTTTATCACCAATCTTGAAATTATGTACAGATTATATCAATCATTATAATTGTAATTATCCTAAGCTTGTTCAATAAGTTAAAAGATGTATATTATATATCTTATATGAATAAGAATACAAATAAATGTAAATGAATGAATGAATGAATGAATATAGGTTTATAGCATCACGTAGGGAAATCTCGATATCTAAAAAAAAATGACGGCCCAGCGAATTTTATTTCCCATTTTCACTGAAAGGAGAAGAAAAAAAGTTTTATTAAGTAACACGTCGATATGACAAATGACATTTAATGTAATGGGCATGTTCAATTAATTTTCCAATATTCTCCCTTAATTGAAATACCATTTAGTTTAATTTACAATTCATTTTCTTAATTTGGTTTACGTATAGATACAAATACAACAATAATGTAGCATAAATTTCATAGTTAATATTAATTTATTATAAATTACATATATGTTTAGTATTGACTTCATTTTAAACAACTCATTCTTAAAAAAAAGGCTGTTAGTATAAATTTATATATTTTTTTTTTAATTAAACCCAAAAAGACTTGAAAATAATTCCAATTTTCTTCCCGAAGTTGGTTTGGCCAATACATCAGCTGGCATCTCATTAGTTAGCAAATGAGTAAGTTTTATCATACCCCGTTTGAGGTTTTGGTGCACGAACTTTGCTTTGACATCAATGTGCTTAGTTCGTGCAGAATATGCATTATTGATCACTAACTTAACTGCACTAAGGTTATCGCAAAGCAGTTCCATTGACCCAGGTGAATTTGTGTAAAGTTCGTTTTCAAGCCTTTTAAGCCAAATGCATTCCTGTATTGCTGCTGTCATGGACATAAATTCCGCCTCTGTCGTTGAGATTGCGATGGTCGATTGCGATTCTGTCGTCTGGTGGACCACGAAATTGCACCACCTTGCATGGTGAACAAATAACCCGTAGTATATCGTCGCTCGTCCTCATCACTGGCCCAATCAGCATCGCAATAGCCTGTAAGAAGCGTTTGAGAATTATTGTATGTTATCATCTTATCAATTGTCCCTTTGAGGTAGCGTAAGATACGTTTCGCAGCACCCGAGTGTGCTCTGCCAGGATTATTACTGTATCGACTTAATACGTTGACTGGAAGATATATATCTGGTCTTGAAACTTGTACGCCTAATTGCAGAACCACAACCAGTTGTCTATACGGTACATCCTTCATTTGGTTTCTCTCTTCATCGTTGCTCGGGCACATTTTGGCTGATATTTTCTGATTAATATCCATTGGTGCAACCGTTGAATTGCAGTCGCTCATGTTAAAACGAGATAAAATATCTTTGATGTATTGAATTTGATCAAGAGAAATGGTACCTGTTTTCCTGTTTCTTGTTATTCGAATTCCCAAAACTTTCCATATCTCTCATCTTAAATTGCTGGAAGAGCTACGAAGAAAAGTCGAGATCTTTCGACTAGATAATACACGCATTGATCTGTCGACGAACACTTTAGTCCAAAATCCAAAAGTACTTGGTTTAGAGTACAGTTCCAAATACGACTCGATTGCTTTAGTCCGTAAATGAATTTCATTAGCTTACAACAGCGGTCAGTTCCATCGGAAAATCCTTCAGGCTGCGACACAAATACCTCTTCTTCCAGGTTACCATGGAGAAAGGCTGTCACAACATCCAATTGACAAATATTCAAGTCATATTTAGCTGCAATCGCCATCAAGTATCGAATGGTCGTAAAACGAACTACCACACCTTCCACTTGAGTAAAGCCTTTGGGCACCAACCTTGCTTTATACTGTACGACTTTTCCTTGGTTGTCACGCTTTGATTTAAACACCCATTTGCATCTAATCGGCGATTTTACAGCAGGTAGCTCCACTGGGTTGCATGTTTTATTTTGCTGAAGTGAATCAAATTCATCTTTCATGACAGACCTCCACGAATCGGCATTCTCACTCGAAATGGCTTGTTTGAACGTAGCTGGATCACTCCCAAAGAAAGCGAAAGCGAAATTAGCGTAATCTAGCTGCGGTTTCCCTTGATTTCGAGAAGATTTCTGGCGAGGTTCAAGATCTTGGATTTACAGCTTCCAAATCACTTCGGTTTGCAGGTGAACTTGTTGTTTGCGAATCACTTATTGAATGAGAGTCATTAGGAGCCATATCCTCCCCGGATTCGGAATAATCCAACAAAAAACCATTAGTTTGAGATTCAAAATCAATTACCTTATTTGTGCCGTTTGATTCCAGGATTGTTACTTATCTGCTTATAACAACTGAGTTTGACTGGGTGTTGTAGAGCCAGTATGCTTTTGTATCTGAGGAATATCCAATGAAAATACATTCAATGGATTTGCTGTCTAATTTTTCACGCTTCACAGATTGTAAGTGTGCAAAAGCTTGACATCCAAAAACTTTGAGCACCGACAAATTTGGTTTTTGATTTGTCCAGATCTCTTCAGGTGACTTCTCTCCGGTTCCTTTAAAACTGAGTCGATTGATGAGGTAAACCGCGGCTGCTTTTGCCCAAAACGGCTTCGGGAGCCCAGAATCGATCAACAGACAGCGCTCTTTGTCCATAATTGTTCTATAACCACATGATTTCTGATGTAAAATTCCTCAAAAAACTCTCGGAATTTATTGTTGCAAAATTCGGTGCCATTATCGCTCCTAAAACACTTTAATTTGTGGCCTATTTGTTTTTAGCCATTGCTTTATAAAGCAGTCAAACACCTCACTTTTGTTTTTAATCACGAATATGTACACCTTTCTTGAAAAATCATCAATGAACGACACAAAATGACGAAAACCACTCATTGATTCCACCGACGAGGCTTGACAAACGTCACTATGTACCAATTCAAGTAATTTCATTGCGCGGTTGCCTTCGTCTTTAAATGGAGAACGACTTTGTTTAGCTTTGACACATGTTCACACACACTATTTGTTGGAATCGAAATATTGTTTAATTTGCTCTTCAGGAATGTCATGTGCTCAAAACTAGCGTGTCCAAAGCGACGATGATATAAAATCATATTTTCCTTGGGTTTTGTCGTGATTACTGGCTCTTTCTGTTCTTCTGCATTTAAAGATTTAACATCCTGTGGAACATCCAATTTGAACAAATCATTAACTAAACTTGCTGCAGCAAGTACATTCCAGTTTGAGTCAAAATTTTTACACCCATCACTTGTAAACAAAACTGATTTATTGTTCTTCACAATTTGGATTACCGATAAGAGATTTGCGCAAATGTTAGGTACATATGGTGCTTTCAAGAATTCAGCCGGCTGCACAGATAGTGCAGCTGACCGTTCAAATATTCAGACATAAAGGCGGCTGCGTGCATCCTGGCTTTCAAATATTCAGATAGTAACGGCAGCGCTGCGCATTTCCTACAGCAATTTTTTTCTGGCTGCTCTGGCTGCACAACATAAACGTCAAATTCGAAATGTCACAATTGTGTCAAAACAAAAGAAATCTGTGATCTAGTGCTGTGATCTAGTGCTTGTGCCTCAAAAACAAACTATAATGAATACACAAGATTTATCAGTTTTATTGTGAGAATATTACAGCAAATATTTATTCAGAAAATATTTATAAATCAATAATCACTTTTTAGCAAAATTGACGGAAACTTAGACGATTTATTTGAAGAAGAAAATGTTTCAGGTGCAGGCACTTCCAAGAGGTTCGGTCTCTTTTTTGTGGTAAGCATTTTTATTAAAAAATGTTTATTTTAGCTTTTCGTGGAAGGCCGGTAATATAAAATTGCTGGTAGCAACACGCTTAGGGCTGGAGAGTCAATTTTCCAAGGGACAAAAGTCTCGTTCATCTCTTTGGAGCATTGTTCAAAAGAAAATCATTTCTGTTCAGCCAACATTTCCCTTTTCTTGTACTGATTGTAGAAAAAAAGTTCAGCAATATGGTAATAACCTACAATAGGATAAAACGCAGGAACAAGAAAACAGGAAAGGATGCAGTTCCATGGCCATACTTCCAAGATTTCGATGAAGTGTATGGATCGAAACATAACATTTCTCCACCTTCAAACATTGTATTTGATTCAAGTGCAGAAAGTCAACCAAGTTCGGAACAATGCGCAGAGCCGAAGGTAAGTTGTTCTTTAACCCCCAGGGCTAAATGAATGCGTATGAGTGAAGATGTGCTGAATTATTGGAGAGAAGAAGATTTGAAAGAGCAACAGAGGCATGAGGAAAGATGACAATGGAGAGAGAAATGAATAATGGACACTTTCAAGAAAGATTGAAAACACATTTTCTTATACCTACATATGTTCATGTAAATAATCATGTGCATTTAAAATGAATTCCATGAATTTCGCTTTAATTTCTGTTAAATAGTTTTACATATTTTTTTATCTTTAAAAGTTAATACCTCTAATGAATTGAAAATGAATACCATGAATTTTGTTCCTTCAATAAAAGTAAAAATTAATAATTTTATTTGTTTAATTCTCCTCAAAGGTTCTTATGGAAGCGTATTTAATAAATATTTTCTTTTAGCCGTCCCGGCTGATAGTCCACTTTGAGTTTCGGTAGTATGGTGTTCTTGGTATAGACTGGCAAAAATATCTAGACTTTCAGTATCGATGTCATCTTGGATGTCACCTTGACGACCTTCATTATTTATGATGATGTTATGAAGTACGATAGAGGAAACTACAAAAAACTTCGCGTGTTCCAGTTTTAATACATCTAAATATTTAAGTTTTCGGAATTTACACTTTAAGCGTCCAAATGTTTGCTCAATGACAATTCTTGTTGAACTAAGGACATAATTTAATTTTTTTCATTTTGGCGGTTAAGTGGCCATTATCCTTAAAAGGAACTATGAGGTAATCTCGTAAAGGGTAAGTTGAATTTCCCAATGGGTGACATTCTGGTGGTAGCACTAAACGTCCACTCTCTAAATTGTTACCGATTGAGCTGTTTTTCCAGACAGAGGCATCATGGCTACGACCTGGCCATCCAAAGAAGACGTCAGTAAAGCGAAGTTCACTGTCGCAAACACCCTTTTGCAATCATAAATATTTCGCTATATTATATAATACTGGGAATAAATATTCAATGACTTACTTGTAATATAAGCGAATGATAGCCTTTCCTATTTAAATAGCTCGACGAATCGTCTATAGGAGCACGGATTGGAATGTGCATTCCGTCTACGCAGCCTATGACGTTTTTGAAGCTATCCAGGCCCCTATTGAATTTCGACTGGACTGTTTTTCGATTATTGTTAAAATTATCTATGAAAGGAATGATAAAATTGTATGTGGCACTTAGAAGTAGGTACCTACTTGAAATGTGTTCCTTGTCATTCGAAAATGTTTTCTAAACGTTTCATCTTCGTAAGAACCGACAACTTGAACATATGCTTAAATTTTTACAACCGGAAATTTCCAAATTGATAAAATGATTTTTTTTGTAGTATTCTCTTTGCTTTTTTTTAATAAGATGGTAGTTATTGTAATGCTGACTTGTGTTTCGAGATGGAGACAAAAGCTCTAAAGCAGAATTTAATATTATTAATTTTAATGACATCTTTCGTATATTTTGACAGAAGTTAGCTGTGAGTCTTTCAGTTCAGCGCAGCCGACTGTTCAAATATTAAGCTGCAGACGAGAAAATATTTGCAGCAAACGTAAAAAAAAATTTCCAGCCGGGCTGCGGCTGCAGCGCAGCAGGCTGAATTCTTGAAAGCACCCATAGTGACTTTGCCGATTGATATCTCCTTCTGGTTCCCATCATTTAACACCCTTTGCTGTACACACAATCGGGCCCCCGCCCAATTATCAAGGCTTCGCCCATTAATGACGTTGTCTAATAAAAAGCGGGGGTAGATTATTCTATAACTGGTCTTATCGAAAACATCCTCAGATTTATAACATGAATGGATGCTACGATTTGACCAGTTACAAGTTGCCGGTCATAGGTCTTGTTGGTGGCTTGACCACCGGTAGTCCATACCAGGACGTAAATCACGGTACCATGGGAGTCAGGAGCCCCCCGGATTTCGGTCCGGGCCTGACTTGTTAGAGGTAGGCCCCCTTGTGGGAGCGTCATGGTGGCTGTGGTTTAAACCCAAATCGCGGGTACGGGTTTCCTTTTTGGTTTAGAACATTGTAGAGTTGCAAATGAAGTACTGGGTGCTGCGACCCTAAGAGCAGCAAGAGGTTTTAGGTCGGCCTCGACTCATACCAAGGGTGGAACTTTTGCCTCCAACACAGTTCCGAATTGGTATCAAAATTTTTGTGGCGAGCGATGGCAAGGCGTATCCTTGCTCCCTATGGGTGTATGGGCACCTCGTAAACATAAAGTCTTACGGCAGGAGGTTTACGTTAAAAATCCAGGTACATTCTGTACACACAATCAATTAAAATTCTATCATTGTTTTGCCACAATTACTTCCTTTTGCACAGGTTCTCGTATATTTTTAATGGCCGATTTGTGTTTTGTCATATGTACGGTACAACCACTATCAATATACTAATCTGATGGTAATTCACTGGATTGAACTAGCAATGATGAAAATAGCGTGGTTTAATTTTTGTGTTGTAACATGTTTTTGCCTTTTGCCTCAGGATAGTTCTTAACGAAATGTTGTTTGGAACCACATCCAAAGCAATGCTTTTTGTTTCTATTTTGTAATTTTCTGCTTTTGATGGCTAAAGCCGCCTCGCTTGAATCACATTTTTCATTTTCAAAGATTAAGCCTTGCACTAGCAAGTTTTTAACGTAATCAAATGTAATTTTTCTTGAAGAATTTTCTACCGCAAGTATCGTAAATTTATACTCCACAGGTAAAACTACCAGCATCAATGAACCGGCTACTTCTTCGTCTATATTAGAGCCTGCCGTCTTCACTTTTGACCACAGTGAACTCATCTTATTGACGTAGTCTTCCATCGATGCACATTCTTTTTGCTTAAGTGATACCAATTGTTGCAACAGTGCCACTTTCCGACCTGTGCCGGTATCATCAAAAGCCGCCGCTATACTATCCCATGCTTCTTTGCATGAGCTTGCTCTTTCTATGTGATTATAGTTAGACGGCTCAAGCAATAAGGTTAACTCACCTATTGCTCTAAGATCAGCTTTCCTTTGGTTATCATCTGCTGTGGGGGATAATACATTCTGGCAATAGTCCCACAAACCCTTGATTATCATGTGAGCTCTTGCACCAACCGAGTAATTTTCCCTGCCTTTAAGGCGACTAAATGGTATTTGTGAGGTCATTTCTTTTGTTATGTTGTTCGCAGAGTCTTCGTCAAGAATATTATCTGATTCCTGAGAAAAACTAGCAATGTTTTCAAAAGATTCACTTAATTTGATAGTCTCAATTTTATCAACCGTGTGACAAGTGCACTTGAATTGGAATTAGCTATCAATTTAGTTACTCTCAAAAAAATATTACAAAAATAGAAAATTTCAGGAAAATATTAACCCCGGCAAATAAATTAATATCGTTATCACGTATTACTGATAAAATAGGCTGTGGATGGCCCAGAACCTGATAGATTCTAATGGGTGGAATTTGCCTATGATAATCTAGAAATAAAGTGAAACACGACCGATTAAGCTGATTGCAGGAAGGAGAAGGAAAAAAGTTTTATTAAGTAACATGTCGATATGACAAATGACATTTAATGTAATGGGCATGTTCAATTAACTTTCCAATAAATACATTAACCGGAAAACATTAGGGAGGATAAGAGTTATGATTTTTACAAGCAAAGAAGTGAAAATGAGCCGGTCTGCCGAAAAAGTTTTCCCTTTTCTCAGCACAGACTGTGACTCTACTACAAGGTTTCCTTCTTTATCTCTATATCTTTCTGTACGGGTCTTCTTAGCTTGACACGTTCTTTTTTTTGTTGGTAAAATTTCTGTGCGTTATATCTTCGATCGCGCGCTTTTCGTGCTGTTTTTTTTTTTCCTGGAGAAGCCGATGTTCTTCCCGTCGTAGAGCTCACGAACGGCTCTCGTTCTTCGTTTAGCGCCGATTTATACGCTTCCTGTTTAATTTCATGCGCTTGCCGGCATTCTTCCCTGAACCAGGGGTTGGTGGTCGGGTGAAACCCAACACATCAGTTGCTGCATCTCTGATGCAGTTGACCAGTTGGCAGCTTTCCCCCACTTCGGTACTTGTTGCGAATGTTGCGAATAGAGGCTGTAAAGAGATTTCCGGATACGCAAAGATTCTGGCGGTCTCTTGCGATTACAGCATTTCTACGTTATGCCTTCTCACAGTAGTTATTCTTTGTTGTGACGCTTGGGAAATCCGCATTCGTACTTTGGCTGTGACAAGGTGCTGATCTGTTGCTGTTATTATTTATTAGGCTATTTTCGTTAAATGTTTCTAATTGTTCTACTCTTTCTTGTTGATCTTCATCACCCATGGTTTCGAATAGAAATTTAAAAATTGGCCCATCAAAATTAATCCGTCCTCTTCTTGATCTTCTATTTTTTTTATTCTGGTATCCTTTTATACTCTAACTAGATTTAATTCCCTTTGGATTAATGCGAACGATATGGATTGGTTTAACTAGTTGGTGGCATTGACAAGGTCCATTGTACAGCTAGTGTATATGTAGAATTTATGACGTGTATTATGGAATTCAATTTGTTCACTGTTTGCACACTTCCAAACATCTAAATAAACAACATATATTTTATTAATCCGGCTTTTCAAAACCTCGTTCATTATACACTGGAATGTGGCTGGTGCCAATTGCCTTACGAAGTCATTCGTATAGTCCGTATGGTATGGAGAAAGCGGTTTTCTCAATATCTCCGGGATCCATTTTAATTTGATGAAAACCTTTAGCAAGGTCTAAAGTGGTAAAGAGTGCTTAAACTCTACTGTTTAGAGTTTACACACTTCATTAGGTCTATGACCATTCACCGTTTTTGGTCACCTGCATTATCTAATTTTGTTGGTATTACCCAAACTAGTGAGCTATAGGGTGAAATACTTATACTAATTATCCCTTGGTCTAACATCTCCTTAATTTCTATTTCCTCTTCGTGAACTTTGGGGTATCTTTATACTTTGCTAAATAAGGATTACTTTTCTCTGTTCTAATGAAATGCATTGTCTGCGTGGTAGAACTGAGTCTTTCTCCTTCTTTATATAGAAAGTTCATCATCATTTATATATGTATGTTCATCAAGAAAAGTTTTTAGTTCTTTCTTTTCTTCGAGGTTCAGGTCATACGTATCAACTGTCTCATATCCATTGAGTGACAGTATTCTAACATATGGACATTCGTCATTCTTTTGTATATAATTGTTCCTGTTATTTATTTCTATAAATCTTTCTCCTAGATCTATCTTCGCTTTGATGGATTTTAGTAGCTTCTGCCTTACTAGTCCATCGAATTTTTTACTTTTTATTTACATCAGCTACCATGCCATTGTAGCTCCTTTTTCGTTGAATTCAATAGGCCCTTTGGTTATGATTTCTTCTTTAATTTCAGTGTTAGCAAGTTTTATTAGGGTGGGTATCCGTAAAGGATTTCTTGGTATTTCTAGTAGTTCAGATTCGTCTAGTATACTGTCGAAACTGTATCTATTAATCTCTTAGTTTTGTTTTATTGTTTATTGTAGCTCCCGTTTAGTTTCCCTGCGTAATGTAAGAGTAGTTTGAAGATTTTGTTTCCTCAAACTGTTAATTCGATCCAGTGTGTCAATTTCTTCGATGGATTTCGTGTATTGGGCTATTAATTCACATTTAACACCTTTCACTAATTTTAATTGTAGGTTTGCAAGTTTTTTTTTTTTAAAAGAACTTAACATTCAAGAGTTTTTCGGAAAATTGGAAAGAGAGAGAGAGATAGATGTTTGGGCTCAGTGGTTATTTCGCTCCATGGGTGGCATCCAACATTTAATGGGGAGACTAAAAATTATTAGTGTAAATTGGACTTGATGTTGTATTTAGGTAACCATTCATCTCACAAGGTTTTAATTGCCTGAAAAAACTCTTTCGCTCACGGCTGGTATTGAACCCCGAACCGTCCGATTGAGAAGCCAATACACTACCACTTGAGCCACGGATATAGATCAGAGAAGTATCCTATGGACTGCGCCAAACTAATTACTAAGTCTTGAATTTAAAAAAAATATAATTATATTTTATCTACAATAAAACTTAGGAAACAATAATTTTGCGTATTGTTCGGATACGCTGCCTAAGATAGTTATCTTAACGGAAACGAAGACGTTCCTATATAACTTAACACCACACTCCCGTAAAATATCATAAGTTACACACCTGCAGTCAATCACCTCATCAACAGACACCTTACATCCGGACACACGCTAATGCAATATTCCCATTCCCACGATAGTGCAAAACAATTATTTCCACCAAAATGGAAAACTCAACAGGTAATGCTGACAACGCATGCAAGTAATTAGATCCGCTGCTATCCACCGTTTCCACCTTGTCGTAGTACAAGGTTACAAGTTCACTTTTGTAACATATAGTTTTTAGTCTAAATTGTACCTTCGATAAATAAGGTTATTTTTTTTAAATAAAGTCTTTGAATATTTAATTTAATTTGTAGGACCGATCCCTTTTTTATGATGCTCATAGATAACCCTTTTTTAGGACTTGCATCTGCAAGTTAAACAAATAAAAGCCGTATTATTAAAACATATATTTTTGCAGGCAACTTGACTTTCCTTTATTGAAATTGAATCAATTACGACTAAAAACTGCCTAACTACTCCCCATGCATATATAATTTAAAAATTGGTGATTTAGCAATTTAGCTTCGTTCGGGGCACGTCGAATGTAGGTGTAAGTTTTGATTGTGGATGGATGGTGATGCTGTTCATTTCTGGTTGCTGAATAATAATTTTTGTATTTCTGCGAGCGGGCGAAAATTTGTGAACCACTAAGATAATTAAAAGAATTCCCGTGAAAGCGATTGTCCCGTAAATGATGAATGTGATTCTTTTTCGGATTGAAGTAACTGAATTTCCTTTGTATTGTTGATATGTAGTTCGTGCATCATCTCAAGAGATAGTAGTTTGTGGTATTCTTTTTCTATTTGCAATTGTAAAATTGCTGGGAGGATGGTGTGAGTAGATATTTCTTCTACTGCCAATATCTTCTTATTAAATTTTTAAGAATTGTTTTAGAGCTAAAGGTAATAAAAGTTTATTTAATTGATTGTGACATTATAGTACAACACATGAACAATATATCCTTAATTTTTGAAAGCAAAGTATCAATAACTAAGCCGATGACAGCAAATCTTCGGAGCCGCCTCGAAAAAAATTTTCCGCCGCACATTAGAGTATTTACACTAAAAACCTGGCCAAAATTATTTTGTGAATTTTTTCATTCAGATATACATGTATAAATAAATATTGTAAAATAAGGCCAAAAAAAGTGCTTAGAACTAAAATAAATTAATCATCCAAGTCTGTCTCATCATTTTCATCGTTTTCATCATTCTCTTCGACATCACTGCGTTCCGTTTGTTCTTTCTCCGTTTCAGGAACCAGCAGACCCAAAGTTTCCGAGCAGAATGGCTTGCTTTTTTTATGTGGTTTTTTTCGTGTGCTGCTTAGCAGTGAGTCAGACGTCTGTTTAATATGTCTCTAGTGCATGTGACTCTTGTCAAATTTACGGGAGAAGTTCTGTCTATAAAGCCTGAAGTGCTTATTACGGGCTTCAGCAGCCTTTCCAGAGAGTTGCCCGATTGGCAAAATAGAGTGCGAAATCACTGTTGCACCATGTATTAAAACTTTACGTTTTATGGCCACTTGAAATTATTTCTAAGATCACTTCGAGATGTGTTCCCATCGCTAGTGTTTCCGAATTCTGCTGTTGGTATGTTCACCAATAGGCACATTTCTTCACGAAATGCCTTGTGGATGTTTCATTTCAGGTTGTTTACTGTTTTTTTGTCTTTAGCTAACCTTATTTGCCATTTCTTAATGGTAAGCTTGTACGATAGATGAAGCAAAGAGTCGAAGAATCTTATCCTTGTGTGGAGAATTGAAAACTCGAACTTAAGGCTATCGGGATCAACTTTATTTCATTTCATCAAATCATTGAAGTCTTTGGAAGTCAGTCTAAAAATATAGCATCTCATAGTTTAAAATGAATTTGTAGCTGCATCCATTACATATTTTTGCCATTTCTGGTATGTGGTTTACATTTTCAGACATCCAGCCCCCTAAAAGGCTACGGTCTTTTAGTAGTGGGCAAAGGTGCAACCTTAACTACAGGTCGAACATAGTCTCCGAATTTGTTTCTGATGGTTATAACCCTGCATTTGTTGTCACTTCCGATATGAGTTTTGATAATTCAATTAATTCAATTCAAGTTATTTGATTGGAACAGTATAAATAAGACATACGAGGGCGGGTCAATAATTCCGTGCATTTTTGAATTTCTGACCTCTTTACTGAAACAGCAACACTGCTCCTGTCAACAGGCATTTGTCAGTTGACTCCTGTCAAAATTTAAACTTGCTGCGTCAGTTAGTTTGTGTTTGACAGCTATTTTTATCAGACTACTCACTAATTTGAGGAGAAAATGGAAAAAAGTGAATTTCGTGTGCTTATTAAGCATTATTTCTTGCGAAAAAAACCATTACCGAGACCAAGGCTAAGCTTGATAAATACTATGGGGACTCTGCACCATCGATTTCAATGCTAAAAAAGTGGTTTACTGAATTTCGTTGTGGCCGTACAAGCACTGAAGATGCCGAACCTCCTGGACGCCCAGATGAGGTCTCTACACCCGAAACAATCGAAAAAATTCACGATATGGTGTTGGCCGACCGAAGATTGAAAGTGCGAGAGATTGTGGAAGCCGTAGGGATCTCGCATGGCTCAGTGGTTTCAATTTTGAATGATCACTTGGGCATGAGAAAGCTTTCCGCAAGATGGGTGCCGCGTTTGCTCACAGTCGACCACAAACGCAATCGTGTAACAACTTCACAGGAAGGTTTGGCGTTGTTTAATCGCAATATGGAGGAGTTTTTGCGCCGTTTTGTAACCGTGGACGAAACATGGATCCATCACAACACACCAGAGAACAAACAACAGTCAAAACAGTGGGTTTCTAAGGGTGAATCGGCGCCAAAGAAGGCCAAGGTGGGTTTGTCAGCCAATAAAGTTATGGCGACTGTTTTTTGGGATGCACGCGGGATAATCCACATTGACTACCTTCAAAAGGGAAGAACAATCAATGGGGAATATTATGCCAACTTATTGGACCGATTCAATGACGATTTGAAAAAAAAACGACCTCATTTGGCCAAGAAAAAAGTTCTTTTCCACCAAGACAATGCAAGGGTGCACACATGTGCAGTTGCCATGGCAAAAATCCATGAATTGGGCTATGAATTGCTCCCTCATCCACCCTATTCTCCAGATTTGGGTCCGAGCGACTACTTCTTGTTCCCAAACCTGAAGAAATGGCTTGGTGGAAAAAGATTTGACTCCAATGATGAAGTCATCTCGTCATTTTGAGGACCTCGACAAATCATTTTTTTTTGGAAGGGATAAAAAAATTGGAGAAGCGTTGGACAAAGTGTATAGAGCTCAAGGTAGACTACGTTGAAAAATAAAATTATTTTTTTATCAAAAAATCTGTTTTAATCCAAAAGTCACATACTTATTGACCCGCCCTCGTATATCGTCTTTTATAAGACATAAATTACATTTGAATTAGGAAAGGTTATGTTATTTTAATGTCTTAATTTAAAATAAATTATTCGCTTTCTGAATTAAATAATAATTCTGAGTTAAATAATAATGCGACCGATGATCCGCTTGGATGGAGGCAACTTGGGCTCCTTCAATAAGACGACATCATCCACCTTGAGATTAGACTTAGATTCTTGTCATTTAGAGCGTTGCTGCAAAGACGTAAGAAACTCGTTATTCCAACGTTTCCAAAAGCCTTGTTGCATTGCTTGTCAAAGAGACCAATTAGTGGTTATTGAAATATGCGAAAGATCATCAGGCTGAGGAACTGCGGAGTATGCTTCCCCTATTAAAAAATGAGAAGGTGTTATGGCTATAGGGTCAAGATCGGATGTCTGCCATAGGGGTCTTGAGTTTAGCAAAGCTTCTATTTTCGAAAGCAAGGTGTACATCTCCTCGTAGGTAACATTGGTATCTCCAATTACTCGTTTAAAATGTGATTTAATCGATTTTACACCAGACTCCCACAAACCCCCAAAATGGGGTGAGGAGGGTGGTATAGATCTCCAGTTGATGTTATCCTTGGCTAAATAGTCGATGGTAATGCAGCGATGTTGTTGACTGCAAAGATATTGATAAAGCTCGTTCAGAAGTCGCCTAGCGCCATGAAAATTTGTCCCGTTTTCACTCCAAATCTCGGTCGGTTTCCCATGACGGGCTACAAAGCGATCCAGGGCCAAAAGAAATGCAGCCGTTGACAAATCACCAATGAGCTCTATATGAACCGCCTTTATTACGAAGCAAACGAATAGAGCTATATATTCCTTTTGAAATTTTAGATTTCTTCCTTGATTTAAGCGCAACGTGATTGTGCCAACATAATCGCAGCCGACCTTGCTGAATGCACGGGAGTATCGAACACGTTCGCCAGGAAGACTTCCAATAGGTTGTTTAGCTGTTGACTGTCTTGTTCGGAAGCATGTTACACAATCATGAAAAATTTTTCGGCAAACATTTCTACCTCCGAGAATATAAAATTAATGTTTGGTTAGAGCGAATAAGAGAGATACACCCGCATGCAAATATTCTTTATGTAAGTGCCTTTCGATAAGTTGTGATATTGGATGGGACTTGCACAAAAGAATAGGATGTTTTTCGGAATATGTTAAGTTTGAATTTTCAATGCGGCCGCCAACTCGAAGTACACCAAGAGAATCGATGAATGGGCTTAACAGCAATACTTTGTTTTTCGATGGTAACTCTGAGTATCGTTTTATGGCAAGAATTTCATTCCGGAATAACGAATTTTGCCTACTTTTGATAAGTTGAATTTTTGCTAGAGCTAAGTCTGTAGTTTGTAGGGCTTCTAATTGGCGAACGTTTAATGACACACGGCAATTGTTGGCGAAACGTAGAATGTAGAAAATAACGCGAACCGATTTATACCAATTTGATGTATTGAGCAAAATACCTTCGAATATATTTAATGCTACTGTAGTTGATACAAATATTTGTGCTGGAAATGCTTTCCTCTCTTCCAGCTGAGCAAAATCTATGTCCTCCATTTTATAACACGATAAGGGGCACTGACTCCTTTCTTTACTCAGCCATCGAGGTCCATTCCACCATATTTCCGCTTGCAACAATGAAGACGGTGATATTCTATGCGTTGCCACATCTGCAGGATTAAAAGCTGAGCGTACGTGATTCCAGGAATTGATTGGAATAGATGTGAAGATTTCCGATGTCCTGTTTCGTATAAATACCGACCATTTTTTTGGAGGTGCCGACAGCCAATAGAGTACTATTGATGAATCGGTCCAAGCGAAGATTTTTATGTCAGGTTCCTGTAATGAGATCTTGATGAGACGTGTTAATAAAGAGCGCCACATAATTCAAGCCTCGGGAGAGTCACCACCTTCAAGGGAGCGACTTTAGTCTTGGATGCGACTATAGTAACGGATGTTGACCTATCTGTATTAATGCTTCTGCAGTACACGACTGCCGAATAAGCATCTAAAGATGCGTCGCAGAAACTATGAAACTCCCACTTCTCCTTATTAGTCATCGTAATTCTCGGAACAGATATCAATTCGACGAGGGGTAGTTCATTTCTTATTGTGTTCCATTGCTTTGCCAAATCGTCGGGTACTTCTTCGTCCCATTTAAGCTGCATTCTCCAAAGCTCTATGAAACATGATTTTAATTGCTATAACGATTGGCGAGAGAAAACCAAGGCGATCAAAAATGCGAGAAGTGTCGGATATTATTCGTCATTTTGTAGGTGTGCTTGAATGTGGTAGCTTGACACTGTATGAAAAGCAATCGCGCGATGGACACCATCGTAAGCCAAGCATCTTGACAGCATTTGATTCTTCGAAATCAACTGGAGTTAATTCCCGTTGATCTTCTGGTATTGAGATTAGGAAGTGGCCAGCGGTTCGTTGTCCATTTACGTAAATTAAACCCTGCGGATCTTAAACCATCAACTAACTATGAACGTAGTGCAATGACTTCATCAATGGTGTCTGCACCTGATACAACGTCGTCGACGTAAAAATCATTCATTATCGTTGCAGATGCACGTGGATGTGTATTTGCTAAATCCACAGCCAGCTGTTGTAAAACACGTACTGCAAGAAACGGGGCAGCCGAGGTTCCATACGTAACAGTGAGTAGGCGATAATGTCGTAGAGTATCTTCTGGATTTTTGCGCTAAAGAACTCTTTGATAGTCTGTGTGTTGTCGTAGAACGAAGATTTGTCTGTTCATCTTTTCGATGTCACCTGTAATTAGGCACGCATGGCGCCGGGATCTTAGATAAAATGAAAATATGTCACGTTGAATGGTGGGACCAACAAGCAAAGCATCGTTAAAAACGACTCGTATCTTTATGGTGTTATTGTCGGATTTAAATACGGCATGATGCGGTAGGTAGTAGTTTGATTGGTTTGCAGTTTGAGAAAGTTCAGTTTGGGTGATTTCTTCCATATGCCCAAGTCTCAAATATTCATTAATAAAAGAGAATACTGGTTTTTTAAATTAATGTTTGCATTCAATTTCCTTTCGATTGAGTGAAAACGGTTGAGGGCGATGTGAATCGAATTTCCAAATTAAACTCGGTACAAGGCTTAAAGGGCAATTGGACCTCATATTTGCCATCTGCTTGCCGAATGTTGCAACGAAATTTTGTTCAGCTAGTTGCTCATCTAGCGATCTTCCAATTTCCAGAATCGTTCTAAGCCAAATTCCTGACTTCAATCTAAACGAGTGAAATGAGTACTTATTTCAGACTCCGATGGCGAGAACTGAGAGTAGCTACCTGCTATAATGAAGCCGAAAATGGTTGGTATCGATACTAAGCCTCCGTCAGCTTGTATTCTTCCCGTCCCTTTGATGATACTGAAGAACTTATCAGCTCCTAGCAAAATATCTATTGGCCCAAGTTTGTAAAATTGAGGGTCCGCGAGGTCGATTGGGAATTTGTTGAAAGAAATGAAGTCAAAGGCAATCGGGGGAAGAGAGGAGGAAATTTTAGCTAAACCGTAGCAGTTGGCTTCGACGTAATCGGAATTATGTCGCGAATTGATTTTTGATTTTATTAATTCGTTTGTTACTCCAGCTGATGTGGAGGCGATTCCTAGAATTGGAACATGATATTGCTTTCGAGGCAATCCCAAGCGTTGAGCCACTTGCTGACAACGATATTATTTCCTTGAATGTCCTTGATTTGTACAAGTGCGGTGGGTAGGATAGTCGAAATTGGCGGTTAAATTTTAAAGCTTGGCTTGCGATGACTGGTATTTGAGAGGATGGATTAGGGTGGACCACTTCAACTTGTGGGAAAGAATCGGTTTGGCTTTGTGCTGGTAGATTGAGATGCACCAATGCATGGTGACGCGAGTTACAATGGCGACAAGAAAAGTTCGATCTGCATCTATTTGATATATGGCCTCGCCTCAAGCAGTTGAATGAGAGTGATTTGTTAATTTTTTTTGTTTTGTTTACACCTGAAATACAAACATATTTACATTTCTTCCGGCGAAGCCTTTTGGCTTATCTGCAGAAGATTATTTTTCAGGAGCAGATATTTACTTTAAGTTAAGCTTTTTTGTGTAGTGGTTTGAATTAAAAATAAAGTTTTAGTTTTTGGAATTAAAAAAAAAGAAAGGTTAATAAATACATACATGAATGCAATTTGCTATAATTAGGGGCTTAACATATAAAATTCAAAGTTTTGGAAATCAAAAAAGAAAAATTAATAAATACAATAATTCACAGATACATATAAACTGTTTTTTTTTTGGTTTTATAAACAAAAAAATTCTTTTATTTTTTTTTCGCAAATTCGGGTTTCGAATGTTTTTCAGGGAGTTTGGTATCTGGTTGAATACGGTTGGGACGCTATGCTGCAGTTGTCTCTTGCCGTACGCATTGTAGGTCATCAGAATTTTTATTATTTCTTGTGCTCTTCTTGTGTTCTGGTGATGATCTATCGGGTCTTTGAAGCGGGTATCATCGTAATATTCAAGAGCAAGTGTCATTTGGAATATTTTTTGGACACTTAACACCTTGAAACTTCTGTCCTGTGTTGTTGTTGGGATGTCGAGTATGCATTTTCTTCACAATGGAGTTTTGAAGGTCTTGCAGCTTATTAATGTGCGTAACTGGTGCGTTACCCCATGCTAGTATGCCGTATCTCAGTTTTGACTCCACGAGAGCATAGTATACCTGTTTTTGTACTTCAAACGTATAGTAGTATCCCAGGTACACCACGGCATAAAGTGCTTGCCTGAGGTTGGAGCGGAGTTTCTCTGTGTGCACATTCCATAGAAGATGGCTGTCGATGGTTACCCCAAGATATTTGTATGTCTTGACTAATTCGATTTCTTGGTTCAATAGGACTTTTTGACATGTGTGCCTTTTGAGGGTTAATCTCAGTGACTTTGTGGTGTGGTCCCCAAATGTGCATCATTTTCATCAGTTCATCATGACACCAGTTTACAGTTTTATCGAATTCCGGCTGCATTACTTGTAAAGCAGTGACAGGACACCTATGTCTAATGCCATTTGTAGAGACTCGTATAAACTCTTTTGTGAAAAGTATGAATAACAGGAGTCCTAGCTTTGAGCCTTGAGCGACTCCAAATGGGGCAGTAGTCTCATTACTAAGGCCGCTCTTAATTTTAACTTTAAAAGTTCTTCCACTAAATAACCTTGAAGCCAGTCGGAATTCGGGACGATCTGCTGTGGATAACGATTTAAATTCTTCACTGCGGGAGAGGGTATGCTCATCTTTGCACTTCGAATAATCTTGCGCAGGTTCTACTAAGTGTGAATGAACGGGACCTGATCTTCTGTTCCGAGTTTGCGATCGAGAATATCGCATACACGACTCAAGACAGGAGCACCGTTTTCGTAAAAAAAAGTTAAAAGGTCATCAATTTCACAGTCAGCTCTTGACCCAACTTCTTCTGCCCAAGCTTGTTTGGCTCGTAGTCTGGTTTTTGTATTAATAAATAGATAAGCCATGAGTCGCGACCGTTTAAATCTAATGCGTTGAGTCCGCGTACTGCTTCGTCTGCCCCGTCAGAAATTTTCCGGAGCATGTGGATATTTTGTGTTGTGCACGAGGGCAGTGATAAAAAAGACTATGAAGGATTGAATAATTAGAAACTTTTAACTGTATCGTTGTTCTAATCGTTCCCAGGCCTCAATATAATTCGACTCAGAACACGATATGTGTCTTATTAAGTTTGCTGCATCACCACGTAAAAAAGATTTAAGATAATGCATTTTTTGGATGCATGTGTTGTATTGGAATCTACTATTGTAGTAAACAGGTCGCGGAAGGCAGGCCAATCTTTATAGTCTCCGGTAAAATTAGGAATAGTTATTTTAGGCAAATGTACGGATTTTGGTGGAACGACATGTGAAGTATCTTTAATTGATGACGAGCTTTGCGTAAGTTCACGATTTTCGAGTTGTTGTGATTCAGCCTTTAAACGTTTTATCGCGTCAGAAAAAAGCGAATAAGCATAAAAGTATTTTTCTTCATATTCCGGAAACTCAGGTTCACGATCAATGGAATCAGGGTTTTCGATAAAGTTTATGAGTTCATTTTGCAGTGTAACAAATTCTTGAAATGCTTCATCAAGCCTTTTCATAAGAACTTCAAGGGTTGATAGGGACGTAGTTTCATTAATTGTATCAGCGAAAGTTACCAACGACGTAATAAAACCATTTACACGTCCTCGTTTTGCCATGACCTTACTCATTTTTATTGATATGAATTAACGGATGTTTAATAAAATATTGTAATTTAAAAGGGTTCAATATAATGGAACGAAAAAGTTTATGAGCGCGACACGATTTAAAAGGTTGTTGCGTTAGTACAAAGCGCCTGATCTTAATTCGTGCGGTTATTTTTCAAAATTTGAACTTTTATTTAAGAAAAACATGTATAATAGTATTATTCAAAGTATTGCCCATCTGAAGCTATGACTTTTTCCCATCTTTCTGGCAATTTGTGGATCCCATCCCAAAAGAACTGCGCAGGCTTGGCAGCCAAGAATGAATCAAGCCAATTTTTGATATTCTGCTCTGATGTGAACCGTATTTCAGTGAGGGCGTTCTGCATCGACCGGAACAAATGGTAGTCAGAAGGGGCAAGGTCAAGATGGAAAATTATTGCCTCGTGTCTGGTCGCATATTCCGGGCGTTTTTCAGCCATTGCTCTCTTAAAACGGATTAATTGTATTCGGTAGCGTTGTCCATTGATGGTTTCACCCGGTTTTAGCAGCTCATAATACAGCACACCCATCTGATCCCACCAAATACAGAGCATGGATATTCGGCTTTGCCATTGATTTGGCTGGTTGGCCGGGTTTCACACATGATTTTTTGCGCTTGGGGTTGTCGTAATGGATCCATTTTTCATCACCAGTAACAATCCGATGCAAAAATGACTTCCTTTTGTGGCGTTTCAGCAGCATATCGGACATGCAAAACCGCCTTTCGACGTCTCTCGGCTTGGGTTCATTTGGAACCCAATTTCCTTGCTCTTTTTTTTTTATGATACCCTTTTACTGTTGCCAGGGCGCGGGCGGAAAGATATAAGGAGGAGAAAGGAAAGCATTGTTGTGATGTAGTGGTTTGAAACTCAGGTGTGTTTGGTTTCGATATTGACTCTCCAGGGGTGGGAGTCCGAATAGGACGGAGAGATTTTTCTTCTCTCGGAATGTGAGGTTGTGAATTTTAACGGTTGTTTTGTGCTGGAAAACCCTACAACAGCCAAATCTACATGTCAGTGTTATGCCTTCACACGCAGATTTTTCTGACTGAGTTCCAAATTACACAAATGAAAACTTGCTGTGGCTAGGATTCGAACCTTGACCTTCCGAGTGAGAAGCGATTGCTAGTTTTTTTTTTCAGTTTAAAATGCATTTTTATTGGACTTCATTAATTAACTCTTACATGCTATACAAAAAAACGCTTAAAAATTAGCTTAATTAACTTAAAATTATCTTATTATAACTTACTGGCCCCATGCGGGCACTCTAGGTTAAACATAATACTTAATCTATGTCTTTCGACGTTGCTTACAGTCTATTTTTTTTTTTACATTTATTAACACTAAAACTAAGAAAATGAATTTTAATTAAAAAACTTAGTATCAGGACTTTTTTTTTGGTTATAATATAAAACTTAAAACTAAACCTATAAACTACCTGAAATAAATCTTAACCCACTTAACTTAACATAATCTGAAATAAGGGGTAATTTATTTCAGATTATGTTACCCACATCTGTTCTAATATATATATATATTTTTTTAAATTTTTTTGTATATTTTTTATTTATTTTTTTTTTATTATATTTTTTAAATTTTTATTTTTTTTTATTTTTTTTTATTTTTTATTTTTTCCTTAAATCTAACTTAATGCTATCTAAAACTATGTAAGCCGGCCATGTCTAACAAAATAAACAGATGACCGACTTTGCTTCACATGAAGCTACCTATAACTTGAGGAATTCGACGACGAACCTTCCCCTCCTTCCAATAGCCACCAAAATTGTTGGTGCTGCCGAGCAACATCCCTCATGTCGCGACTCCCTACCGCCCTACTGAACCGGAGACGCTCCGCACTGCCATGTGCGACGTCTCTGTCGTAGTTGAGTCGCCTGTCACCAGCTGTCCGAGCGACGTGGAAGATTAGCGGCACCGCCAATCTGTCCTGGATCAGACCTTTACTATCTAGGTAGAGGAACGCTTCTGGAGGAATAAAGCCGTCAAAGCGAACTCTCTCATGATACATATAATTAGGGTAGTAAGCCCCGGAGATCAGGTTGTTTGACGAGGTCATTGCTCTTGCAATGTGCCTCCGAGTCAACTTAATAACAAAATTGTCCACTCTTATTAGGTTCGCCCTATTGTATAAGACCTCATTAGGATAGAATTTTATGTACTCGGACTCTGGTGTTCTGTATAAGCGAAGACAAGTACTTAGACAAGCCCTCTCAAACACCTGAATCTTTTCTAATAAGCTTGCTCTCACGTTAAACCACACGGGACAACCAAATACAAGCATGGGCCTGATAAGGGCCATGTAGCAGATCACCTTCACCCCCGCATCGAGTTGACTGTTATAAAACAGTCTCTTTGTAAGGGCAAAAGCACCTTTGGATCTGGCCAGAGCAATATCTATATGTTTGTTAAAATACAGATATTCGTCTAGCCAGATCCCAAGGTATCTGACTACATCTCGACAAGCAAGTGGCTGCCCGTGCTGTCCCACGATCGAAAAATTCCGCCAATTCTTTCTGGTATCCCTGGAGGCCCCAGACAAAGGCTTCCTAAACAAAATGGTTTCCGACTCCGAAAGTTGATTTTCAACTTCCAGTCATCGCAATATCGCTTAATTTTATCGAAGTCACGTTGCAAGAGTATGTTAATGACCTCAATCTTTGGACCTGATCTGTACGCGATTAAGTCGTCTGCGTACGCTATGGCATGGTGAAGTTAACCTATCAGATCGCTTGTGTAAATGTTGAATAGGATCGGCGAATTTACCGCACCTTGTTGCAGACCGTTTTTAATGTTAAATATTCCAGCAGAAGTCACATCGCCATTCTTCACGATGAACTGTCTACTGGAGAGCATATCAAAAAGAATATACATCAGTGACTTACTAATGTCCAACCTGTCCAGCTTGAAAAAGAGCCCCTCTAACCATACGGTATCGAAGGCTTTTTCCAAGTCAATCAGGCAGGCACCAGTGCACTCTTTCTTGCTTTTGTTCCATTGGATATCAGAAACCAGTTTAGACGCAGCATGAATGATATCATGCCCAGCCTTGAAACCGAATTGATTATCCGGAACTATATGTTTGTCCTCAACCCACTTAGTCAGGACTCTATTGATTACCTTCTCGAAAACCTTACTGATGTTTGGAAGATAAACTGATCGAGCGGAGATTCGCCGGATTGGATGTGTCCTTATCCCTTTTAGGTATGGGATGTACCACCGCAGTTTTCCAATGCGCTGGATAATGTGCATTATTCATTGCATTATTAAACAGGGTGGTATAAATGTTCACCGCTTCTAGTGAGAGATGTCGAAGCACAATGTTCGGTATTTCATCGGTTCCCACTGATTTCTTAGTTCTAAGTGAAATGAACGGGGGTAGTACCCTATCGTCGGCGATGGCATTATTTGCCATATTGTCGTCACTGAACTGGGTGAAACCCGAGCTCTCGAATCGCTAGTTCACTATTTCATTTCGAAGGTAGAAATTGTGCACAAGGACTCGATTTTCCAGGTCGTGGTTGGGACCAATGATGTCATTCGCCTAGTACACTTCCTGGAAAGTCGCTCCTATAGCCTCTACTTTCTCCTGTGGATCCTCGATCACAAAGAAGTTGTCATCATCAACGGCCTCATTTGGATCGATGCCTGCTGCTATGAGTATGTTTTCGTTGTCCGTCGTTCGGGCGATTTTAAGACACGAAAGGTCGTTTTGATCTTTTCTCCGAAATATTTTATTTATTTGCGGGAACATATTTGGGTTGCTGGTGTTTACAGCCCGAATTTTATTGTTCCAATACAAACTTACATAATTTCTGTAATTTTCTTTTATTAATATTTGGAGGTTTTTGATCGACGACTTCAGTGTCACGATCTCCGGGTTATGTCTGTCAGTAAACTGTCTGTACAAGGTTTTTAGTCTTGACAGCAGTCTACTTTTGTGTCGGTGCAGTGCGTCAATAGTTGCGTTGCGGAATAAGTCTTCGTTGTCAGTATGTTGATACCGAGGTATCGTTTTGTCCATAGTTCGTTTAATCGTCTCGTCCATTTGTTTTAGATACCCGTCAATCTCCTCGTTTGACAGATTTCTGTTGGACGGTGGGTAGAGCGAATTCGAGGAGAGTGCTCTAGTCAGTGTTCTGGTGAAGTGTGTCCAACGCACCCTAGTATAATTGTAGGAATGCCTTTGAACCATCTCGTCCAATTCCGCAATTTCGTTCGGAACGGTTATTTCGGTACTGAGACCGCAATGGTCACTGTCATACACAAACGTGCGTAGACAGTTTATGGTATGTTGGTTGGTACATGTCAGGTGTATTCGTGTGTCGAACAGCAAGAGGTCCAAATAAGAACCGTGTCTGGGAACGAACGGACTATCTGTCGCCTTAAGGCCGAGTCGATACATTATACTGTGCTGACCCCACCAATTGAATAGTAGGTTCCCTCTAGTATTTGGTGTATTATTTCCCCAATCTCTGTGTCTGGCGTTGAAATCTCCGCCGATAATAAAGTAGTTCTCCTCCAATTCCAGTCTTAGGAATCGAAAAAGTGTCTCGAGCTCTGAGATGAATAAGGTGGATTGAGTAGCTTTAGGTGCATAAACAGACACCATGTACGAGGGCGGGTCAATAATTCCGTGTATTTTTGAATTTCTGACCTCTTTACTGAAACAGCAACACTGCTCCTGTCAACAGGCATTTGTCAGTTGACTCCTGTCAAAATTTAAACTTGCTGCGTCAGTTAGTTTGTGTTTGACAGCTATTTTTATCAGACTACTCACTAATTTGAGGAGAAAATGGAAAAAAGTGAATTTCGTGTGCTTATTAAGCATTATTTCTTGCGAAAAAAAACCATTACCGAGACCAAGGCTAAGCTTGATAAATACTATGGGGACTCTGCACCATCGATTTCAATGGTAAAAAAGTGGTTTACTTGTTGTAGCCGTACAAGCACTGAAGATGCCGAACGTCCTGGACGCCCAGTTGAGGTCTCTACACCCGAAACAATCGAAAAAATTCACGATATGGTGTTGGCCGACCGAAGATTGAAAGTGCGAGAGATTGTGGAAGCCGTAGGGATCTCGCATGGCTCAGTGGTTTCAATTTTGAATGATCACTTGGGCATGAGAAAGCTTTCCGCAAGATGGGTGCCGCGTTTGCTCACAGGTTTGGCGTTGTTTAATCGCAATATGGAGGAGTTTTTGCGCCGTTTTGTAACCGTGGACGAAACATGGATCCATCACAACACACCAGAGAACAAACAACAGTCAAAACAGTGGGTTTCTAAGGGTGAATCGGCGCCAAAGAAGGCCAAGGTGGGTTTGTCAGCCAATAAAGTTATGGCGACTGTTTTTTGGGATGCACGCGGGATAATCCACATTGACTACCTTCAAAAGGGAAGAACAATCAACGGGGAATATTATGCCAACTTATTGGACCGATTCAATGACGATTTGAAAAAAAAACGACCTCATTTGGCCAAGAAAAAAGTTCTTTTCCACCAAGACAATGCAAGGGTGCACACATGTGCAGTTGCCATGGCAAAAATCCATGAATTGGGCTATGAATTGCTCCCTCATCCACCCTATTCTCCAGATTTGGCTCCGAGCGACTACTTCTTGTTCCCAAACCTGAAGAAATGGCTTGGTGGAAAAAGATTTGACTCCAATGATGAAGTCATCTCGTCATTTTGAGGACCTCGACAAATCATTTTTTTTGGAAGGGATAAAAAAATTGGAGAAGCGTTGGACAAAGTGTATAGAGCTCAAGGGAAACTACGTTGAAAAATAAAATTATTTTTTTATCAAAAAATCTGTTTTAATCCAAAAGTCACGGACTTTTGACCCGCCCTCGTATAACCGTTTTCTACTACGGAGAGGGATGTACATGATGCATGCTTCCAGCACCTGGAACCTACGTACTACACGACTGTATAATCTTTTGAAACGCAGTCCTTTTCTAACAAGGATAGCAACACCACCTCCTTGAATGGAGTTGGGTCGGTTTCTCCGTAATATTTTATATCTTCTGTGCCTCATTTTGTGTCTTTTAGTAAGCTTAGTTTCGCTAACCAAAAGCACATCAGGGGCTTGGTCTTTAAGCAACTTAAACAGTGTGGCTCTTCGTTCGAACCTAATCAGTGAATTAACATTCACTGCAAGGACCTTCAGGGTTTGCTCCGCCATGTACGTACGCTTTACGACTGGAGGTGCGTTAGGCCTGGCAGCAGCGCGTATATTTGATTTACCCGCTTAGCCTGTTCCTGTATTTGACGCTGAAGCTGAGCCATCTGCCCCTGAATAGAGAGCAAGATAGCCAGCATGTCAGGTACAGGTTCCGGTGCTCTAGGCGCTTGGGACTGAGAAGCTACCTTTGCTTGTTGTACCGTATTTCCCCTACCTGCCGCCATTTGGGCGTAGGTAACGTGGGTAGTAACGGCTGGTGTTTGTGCCTGCACGAGTGGTCGTTTAACTTCCACTTTCTGCTGCCGAGCCAGATTTACTCTTTTTATGTATTGGAATTTGGGACAACCCCGATAGTTTGCAGTGTGTCCCGTGTTCCTACATAACGCACAAGAAAGTTGGCTTTTTTCAGACGCTCCGTTCTTCCCTAGAGCGCATTCTTCTGACTTGTGGTTCTTTCCACACTTCACGCATCGAGGCTGCATTTCGCATTTCGACGCGGCGTGCCCGAACCTTTGGCAGCGAACACATTGTAAAATGTTTTCGCTCCTCTTTAATTTTTCCCAGTGTACAACCTGGTAGTCTAGGACTTTGATATTCCTTAAACCATCCAGTTTGCTGTCGGGACTTAGCTGAACCAGGAAGAACGGTAGTTTCCGCTTCTCCCTTTTAGCTCTAGCCGTGACAAACGGCTTGACCCCCGTGAATTTGAGCCCTTCGCACTCCTTCTCTTTCAGCAGTGCAAGGAGCTCCTCCGGGTCAGTCTAACCCCCTCAGCAGCATTGCTTGCAGCTTGTCCCCCTTCGGGGTGTATGAGAAGAACTCCGTCGTCGAATCCCTCAATAAATTTTTTATTTTATAATAGCGCTCCACTGTGTTACAGTGGATCGCGTGCCTATCTACGCTAAGTCTTTTAATATAAAAATGATTGCCTATGGCCGACTTACATAATTCTATGGTGTCTTTCAACTCCATCTTATATGTGTTGATTGGAGGTACCCGTAGTTTGGTTGTTTTTTGCTGCTGCTGTTGTTGTTGTTGTTTCTGCTGTCGTATCTGTTGTTTCTGTTGTTGTTGTTGTTGCTGCTGCTGTTGTTGACGCTGTTGCTGCTGTTTCTGTTGTTTCTGTTGTTTCTGTTGTTTCTGTTGTTGTTGTTGTTGCTGTTGCTGTTGCTGTTGTTGTTGTTGTTATTGTTGTTGTTGTTGTTGTTGTTGTTGTTGTTGTTGTTGTTGTTTTTGTTGTTTTTGCTGCTGCTGCTGCTGCTGCTGTGACCCGTGGAGTTCTATTTTTTGCTATTTCTCTCTTCTTGCCATTTGTTTAGCTTTAATAACTAGCACTCTTTGCTGGAGCTGTTTAATGCTAGCATTTATGGCTTCTACCTCCTCCTCCTCTTCATCTGACTCGGTGTCAACCAACGATGCGAATGTGTTCTCGCCTCCCATATAGCGTCCGTCTCCACCATCTGACACTTATGGGAAATCATCTTTGCTGGCCTTTTGCCTTTTTTGATTTTGTGCTGCTACCCTTGTTGATGTAGTTGGCGCCTCTTCCCTCGCTCCACCATGCAGCGCTTCACTAGGTTCGGAGTAGGGCTCAGCTTCTCCCTCCTCTTAATAGTCATTTCTGGTTTCCCAGAATGCGAATGGGCCGACATAACGGCCTGGTCGTCTGATGACATCAAGCCATCTGCAGGTTCCGCTATTTGAATAGCGGACCGCTCACTTTCACTCATTGTTCACTGCTTTTACTCACTTTTTAGTTATATTTATTGACTTCACTTTTAAAATGAAAATAAAAAAGGCCAATGTGTTTCGGGGATCGAACCCACGACCTCTGCTTTATCGGTCGGACACCACTACTACTGGGCCACCGAAGCACTTAACAAAAATGTTTCTGGTACACTTTGTATGCACTTGTTTATTTAGGTTTTTTTTTCACTTTCAAAGCCGAAACACCTCTATTCCTCACAGAGGTCTATGAACGATTGCGAAGCGATTGCTAGTACCACTACACCACGGCCACCCCCGTGGCCAGCTGCTTTTAAACGTTTTGAAATGGCCTGTGTTTGGCAAAAATCTTTATAGAGTAATGCTTCCAGTTCCTCATCTTCAAACTTTTTTGGCTGCCCAGGACGTTCATCGTCTTCCAAGCCAAAATCACCACTTTTAAATCGTGCAAACTACTTTTGGCACGTTCGTTCAGCTAGCGCATGTTCACCATAAACTTCCACCAAAATACGACGACTTTCGGCAGCAGTTTTCTTCATATTAAAGTAATGAAGAAGAACTCCCCGCAAAAACACTTTTTCAGGCACAAAGTTCGACATATTTGAGTGAAAAAAAAATTATTGTTGTTTACGCTTTAAATGAATGACATACACTGAAATGACGTACAATAAAAGTAGCTCTCCAACGCATGTTCCAATGGAATAATACAAGTTACGCCATCTCTTAGCAAACCGCACGAATTAAGTTATAGACCCAATAAACAAATCAACGGCAACACTGACGAACAATAACATTGTTCGTTGTGCTCTCACAAAAAAACGGGTCGTTTCATAATATATTTGTCTATATCGTTTTGTTTCATAAAATGATAAAATTTGATAAGAATGTTTGTAATTCTTTATTTAACTTTCTTTAAAACATAATAAAAGCAGATTCCTAAAATGTGAAGTTCGGCCATTCATTTTACAAATAGAAATGGGATCATCCTGGAAATAAAAGCTTCTGAATATAAGTTATTATAGTTGAAGAAGAAAAGGAACGACCAGCTAAAACTACCCCAGCGATATACGAGTATTTAATGCAGCTAAAACGACCTATATGTAATAGGTGCCAACAAATGAGATGGCACTAACACACACAACAAACGAATAGTATTGTATTAAACGATGAACACAATGAAGCTGCAATGATTGACAATGGAAAAGACTCACTCAATGAGTCTACAACGCAGTAAATTATTTATTTATTTTTTTTTTTGCGGTGAACAAAGAAACGTAGCAGGAAGAAAAATTATTAAATTAGATGTTCTAAAAGTAGAACAATTAAATAAGCTTTTGCGCTATCGCAGTTTGTTTTCGTCAGGCAATAAGGCAGACAAAACTGCAAAATTGTTAGATGCCCGTGGTGCTGACGAGGTGGATGCAGAGGAAGTCTGTGTCGAAGAAGCGGCAGAACCTTGGCAAGCCAAAATGGAGGATTTAATCAATGATCATGGCTAATTTGCCAAAAACGGTAGCCTCAGAAGTGCAGCTAAGCACTACGGCAATGCCAGGGACACCAAGCGGAGCAAATAGAGTTGCGCGCGCACCAAATACCCTCGAAGACTCAGTGCTGATTATGCCATCTTCTACAGTACAAGTACGACATCCCAATGGTTCCCAAGTTGTAATCGGAATACTGCCAGAGCTCGAACCACTGAAGCAAACACTTTCATAAGAGCAGATAATTAGCAAGGTGGAGCAGTTGCAAAGTCTATATTTTTGGAGTAATGAAATGATCTAAATGAACAGCAAGTTCAACACAAATTCAGGAGCATTGCAAAGGACTGGTTGGATGCGTCCCCGTATTTCAATCATGGTTGGAGTTTGTTCTTGAGTTCAGGAAAGTTTTTCCTTCTACTGTGATTGTGCCAAATGCCCATTGAGATTTAATGAAACGAAAACAGAACGAATCGCTGACGGAATACTATTATGTAATGCTGACCATCGGAAGACAGGGTAAGTTTAGTCCGAGAGGGCTAAATCGGGTGAATAAGGTGCATGAGGAAGCAATTCGAACTTTAACTCATTGATTTTGGTCATCGCGATGACGGACGTGTGAACTGGTGCATTGTCTTGAGGAAACAAAATTTTTTCTTCGCCAAATGCGGCAGTTTTTTTTTTATTTCATTTTTCAAACGCTGTAATAAGTTCGCATAATACACGCCGTTGATTGTTTTTCCATTCTGAAGATATTCAATAAAAATTATCCCACGCGCATCCCAAAAAACTGACACCATGACCTTGCCTGCAGGTGGAAATGCCTTCGCCTTCTTTGGAGCCGATTCTCCCCTTTGAGTCCATGGTTTTGACTATTCCTTCGTCTCGGGTGTGAAGTGGTGGACCCATGTTTCATCCATGGTTATGAATCGACGCAAAAACTCAGCTTTATTGTTGTGAAACTTCGCCAAACATCCGATTGAAACATCTTCACGACGCTGTTTTTGTTTCATTGTGCGCAAGATGTCAAATTTTTGAGTCAACATGCGATGCACATCGCTTTTTTAACCAATACCATTTTGTGGAGTTTTTTTTTCAAAATTTTTGGTGAACTCACCTCATTTAATCGACCACTGCGATGTTCGTCTTGGCAACTCGTACCGTCTTGCTTAAACTCTGCCACCCAGTATTTTATTGTTGTAAACGAAGGAGCAGAGTTGAGTCCAGTTCTGTTTTGATGTTGGTTGGATTGAGGCCTTTCAAATTAAAGTATTGTATCACATAACGATGAGCAGTCGGGTATTTCTGGGACTACCCTTTTATTGGCCTGTTCGTTCAACTCCTATCATCTATTTGCTGTATTCCACAACAGATTTGGGTTTTGTTTTCTCTCCTGACCAATGTGAAACGTTAACATTTCTGCCGAATGAGTGGTTGAAATGGTCCCTACTGTTCGATTATTCTTCGCATGCCAAAGTTGTAAAATAATTTCTCACTTTCTCGCAAATTTTGTTTGATAATTACCCATATTGCGAAGATCAACTATCAGTTGTTAGTTGATACTTGTCAATCAATTTCTTAAAATGGTATTGCGAGGATCAATTATCCAATTATTAAGAGTTGATCCATTGTGAATGTGAATTTTCGATGAAAATCGATATTTTGAAAGTCAACTGTGAACAATTTTGTTGATCGTTGTCAATTTTTCTGTCAATCGCAATTTCGGTGTTGATGAGGGCCATACGTACATAAAATGTAAGTATTTTTAGGTTTTAAGTGTTGAAAATAAATATTTTTGCTTGTTTTTTAAGGGCTAAAATAATAAGCAATAAAAGGCAACTCAATAGATTGGTTGAATTGATGGAGCAAAATCTTGATGTCGCAAAAGGATTTTATTCCAAGACTAGTACGCAGCCGAAGTGGGAACAATTTGCGACAGAGTTAAATAGCTTAGGGCCAAGGGAATGAGATTGGCAAAAATGGCAAAGAGTATGTTATGCACATTTACAAGAGGCATAAGTTCAATTTTATTTTCTACATTGGTTTAGGAATGGATCGATCTAAAATGCAAGATAAAAAGGAGGAAAGTTGGAAATAAGGTAGAAATTACTGCAACTGGTGGTGGTCCAAGTCGATGTCATCAGTTCAATGATATGGTAGAGGCAGTAATTCGTATGCTTGAATTAAATACTTGCGTGGATCCTCCTGGTATTGAATTCGGGCTTAACGAAATTGATACAACGCGACCAGCACTTTCCAGTCAATTAAGTTTGCCAAACCATAACACCCAAAACTCAGAAAGACCAACAGCTCAAAGGAAAACGAAAGCAACACCGCGAGTTGAAGAACTGCAACAGGGTTAACATTGTTAGAAAATCAAACTTCTGCTCAAAAACAGTTTTACGACAGTATGACCAATCTAATGAGTGATATAAAAAAAAGTGTGCAAAATATTGAATACTATTTAAAAAAAAACAGAATAAAGAACATAACAGCGAAATCCTAAAATTAAAAACAGAAAAATTAAAACTTTATAAACAAAATAAGGAAAATATGGACAACCACAGAAAAGTAGAGTTTTCAAGCACAAAACAACCGTTAAATTCACAACCTGAATGATTCCGAGAGAAGAAAAATCTTTCCGTCCTATTCGGACTCCCACCCCTGGAGAGTTAATATCGAAACCAAACACACCTGAGTTTCAAACCACCACACCACAGCCATGCTTTCCTTTCTCCTCCTTCTATCTTTCCGCCCGCGCCCTGGCAACAGTAAAAGGGTATCATAACCCCTTAGGCGTGTGTAAATTATAAAAAAAAAAGAAGCCAAACTGAAACTAAAAATAGAGGCACTAGAGCTTAAAATGCAAATGCAATATTTACAAAATCTTGAGAACATATGTACATAGTACGTTATTTAATTTTTGTTGAGACTAAGTCGTATTTATTTGCCTTTTTTTAACTTTCCTTTTTACTTTCATATTTACCTTTTAGTGTGCTTTTTTAATTTTTTTCTTGAGACTGAACGTATATGTATGTATCTAGTCCTGCCATAAGTTCTGTTACAAATATAAAACGTTATAAAAAAAAACAGTAAACATATTGTATTCAAAATTGTTTCATTTAATAGACCACAATATTGATTATTAAAAAAAAATTGGATTCTGCTTCTTTGAAGTCAGGAATATTGACTCTGAGCCACTACTACGTAGTTTTGGCTTTGTGCGCTGGAGCAGAGTCCTATTAGAAGATCCATCTGTATCCTTTGAAAGGGGTATTGGTCAAATGCTTCACAACATCCTCTAGCACATCTTCTTGGTAAACCTTTACACCGGTTTTTACGCCTTTTTCACAGAAATGGAGGGATGTGATGCCATTGTAAGTGACCCCCCACCAAACCATTACCGAAGTGGGATGATGTCCACTTTGAACCCTTGGAACAACTTTTTTCGCTTCCTTAGATTAAATGGCATAAATTTTGTCATTTTATTTGTTGAAAACTTCTTCCACGGTACAAATTTTCTCATCCGTAAACAGAATGGCCATGATTGCCCGCGTTTCACTGCAAAAGTTGCTTGCATCTTTCCAGCCTAATTTTTTTTAGTCGAGGAGTTAGAAGATGACCCGTGGACCGACGATAGGCTTTCATATGCAGATCATTCCGAATCAGCCTAGACATGGATCTGGTTGATCCATCCAATTCCTTGGCTATGATCTTCTGCTTCCTAGGGGGATTTCTCCGAATTCGTTCACGCACTGCCTTTACTACCGGAATCGCACGGACGACGCGGGGGCGACCACTTCTTGGCCTGTCCTCTACCCCAGACAATTCGCCGAAGCGAGCTATAGCCCGATAAACGAATATTCTCGATATTCCGAGTGGTTTTAGCAACTCGAAAATTAGGCCAGCACTCTTTCTGCACTTATGCTAGACTATTACAGCGACTCGATTCTCTTTAACGCCCCATTCCATGTTAATAGTTTGCAAACTGAAACCAAACTGACTAGTATTCGTCACTGATCAGTGCATGTGTTCTGAAAAAAAGTTAATGGTTTTATTTCCGCAAGGAGTTTTGAACTACAAGCGCTGAAAATTGTGTAACAGCACCTTTGGCAGGAGTAGGTATATACATATTTTTTTTATTAGGTTTAAATGTTGAGAATGAACTCGGATTTTTTTTGTCATCAAGTTTATTTCTTGTTAAAATAAACTTTTATTTTTCATTTATTGAAATAATACTACATTGTTTTTCATTAAATATATTTATATAAAGCTTAATATCGTATCTCTAATCCGTCTACCTTCATCAAAAGTATCATTGGTCAAGATATCCTCAACGGCATCATCATTGTCTTCCTGCTCAATTTTGTCAATTTCTGGGTTTTCGACTGCATACTTAACTCAAATGTTATGTAATGCCGCACACACATTTACTCCCTATTCGGGAGTATAATGCAATTCTTTTGCGGTTAGCAAACACCTGAATCTGCTTTTGAGTACACCAAACGTTCTTTTACAATATTTTTTCCATGGCATGCTTTTTGTTGAATGTAGATTGTGGAGATCCTGCTTCGGCATTGCGGTAGGGAGTTAATAGGCGCGGTGCCAGAGGATAATCACCATCTCCTATGAGAATAAAATTATTTATCAAAGAGTTATATAGCTTTAATTTAATATATGTATACCGAGTAGCCGAAAATGATTATGCTCATCTGAAATCTTTAATTTCATTGGTGTTCCATATGCTGCAATCATGGAATGCACGAGGGTGTTTGGCATTTATGTACATCATAAAAAAAATTTGTTTTATTCTTTGCTTATACAAAATGCTTCAGAATACTTACTATCATAGCGTTTAAACTGTAAGAGCCTTTCCTGTTTTAATAAAGGTGTCGGACTTGTTTTTTGGGGCATACAATTTTAATATGTGCTAAATCCAAACATTCTATATTGTAGTTTATTACAATAATTCGATAAAGACAAAATATCTTTATTAACAAAATTTTGAAGGAAAATACGGAAAAAAAACTCCAATCCAAACAAAAAAGAAAAATAAATAAATAAATATGTATACATATAATAGACTAGATTGTTCTATTAATACATAAGTAATAATTCAATCATATATAAATAAATAAATATATAAATAAATACATAAATAAATAAAGAAGTAAATAAATAAATGAATAAATAAATAAATAAATAAATAAATGAATCATTAGATAATTACATAAACAAATGAATAAATAAATAAGTAAATTATAATAAGTTAATAATGGAAATAAAACAAATAGTAAATAAATAACAATAAATAGATAAGTTTACATATTACTTTATTAATTTTATAAGCACTTAAAACATTTAACGATATAATTCATTTATCAGAGGATTGTCAGCAAATCTACATCTTCTTAAAAATTCAGCTTTAAGCTTTGCAATCCTATTAGATAATAATTCAACATTCGCCCTATTATGCAGCTCCAATGTTGAGTGATGCCATGGTAGGTTGAGCATCATTTTTAAAATTTTATTTTGTGCGACCTGCAACATTTCAATATGGCATGCTGCGGAATCTCCCCATACTTGATAACCAAATAGCAAAATTGCCTGAAAGATAGTTTTATGCAAAATGATTTTGTTTTCATCTGAAAGTAAGGATTTACGATTTATAAAAGGGTACAACATTTTGATTGCAATACCAATTTTCTTTAGTGTCCTATTTGTGTGTTCCTTAAACCTAAGCCTTGTGTCTAGGTAGATGCCTAGGTATCTAATAGATGGATCCCATTTTATATTTTTCCCGTTGATTCGGATATGGCTGTTAGGGACAAAACAAGCTTTTCTTGTGTTTTTTCTTCATTTAATTTTATTTTCCATCTATTATAATATTTGGTTAACAAATCCATCCCATACCTTAAATTGCTTTCAATAGTAAGAGCAAACTGATGAGATGAATATATTGCAGCGTCATCTGCGAAAATTGCCACTTCACAACCAACCGGATTTGGAAAACCAGCGAGGTAAATATTGAAGAGAACAGGTCCCAACACCGACCCTTGCGGAACTCCTGAACTAAAAACAATTGAATTGAACACACTGCTGTTCACATGGACATTAAAACAACGGTTAGATAAAAAAGATTGCACTATTTTACAAAGCGGGAGGGGAAAACCAAACCGAGTCAAAAGCGATGTCTAACAAAATCATTCCCGTGGACTTACCTTGAGAACGATGGTTTTTTATTGAATTACAAATTCTAAGCACCTGATGGGAAGAACTATGATTTCTTCGAAATCCAAATTGTTCTTTAGGATAAATATTATTATCACAGATAAATGCTGAAATTTTCTCTTTAATAATTTTTTCAAAATGTTTCCTAAATTGCTGAGTAAGCTGATTGGCCTATAGCTTCCTGGATATTCTGGTCGCTTTCCAGATTTTAAAATTGGCACCACTTTAGCTTTTTTCCAAGCATCAGGAAAGTATTGTAATTTCAGACATGCATTTATAATGTAAACTATGTATAATATCCCTGCCTTTGGAAGTTGTTTTAAAAATGTGTTTCTTATGAGGTCCACACCATCTACCTTTTTAATGCACAGACCCTTTATAAAATATTCAACATCTTCTTCGTTCACAAAAAGATTATTTTGAGAGTTGAGACTATCTGCATTGAATGCTCGCACAGTGATATTCACCAGACTATTCGTATCAGCATCGCCTAAGTGTTGAGATACTAAGAAATTTCTTGTAAAGCTACTTGCAAGTGCATTCGATTTTTCACTGTCGGTGAAATAAGAGCAGGAAGTCGTTTTTAAACATGGTAACTGCCTATTTTTAGTTTTGATTACCTTCACAATGTTCCAGAACGGTTTTGCATTTTTATCTAAATATTTTAATTTAACATTCCACTCTGTGTTCTTGTACTCTAATTTCTTTCGAAACCAGTTTTTTGAGGCAGAGCATTTGGTATCGAAAAACAGGCTGACGATATTTTTGCCAATACCTTTTACAAATATTTCGCAGCTATATTAACTCCAGAATATGGGAAGGCAGTTTTTTCAATTGGCTTCGTATTGGTATTTTCGGAACGACTTCCTCAACAGAGCTTAAAATAGTTTGGGAAAAACCATCAACAATTGAATCAATATCTTTATACTGTCTAAATTGTTTGAAACGCTAAAAACTTTTTGATTAATTCCGGAATGAAAGCGTGCCCAGTTGGCGTTTTTAAAATTTCTTCGATATTGTACACTTCTCTCCTCTGACCGAAGAAGCCGACAAAATACGGGGTTATGGTCAGAACTAAGCTCATTTTTTGAAAATGGTGGAGTAATCAAACTATCCACATTTGTAATAAATAGGTCGAGGACAGAAGGACTACCGCGATAGCTAGCAGGAAAATAGGTGGGACAAGGAGGAAATAGAACAGAAACAGGCAACAAGATAGAAAGACTTGAAAGAATATTTCCCCAAATGTTTGCTTTGACACAGCCCCAATCTCTATGACGGCAATTTAAGTCTCCCGCTATCAGGAAGTCATCATTTATTGTAAAAAACTTCCTTAAGTCGCTCTTAAGACTTGCTCTTCTTCCAACTGATACATTTCCACCAGGAAAATACACAGTAGAGTTTAATAAATTTGTTATTAATTAAATTTATTTCAATACCTACATTTTCTATAAGACGCGTATTTATAATAGGTAAGGGCGAATGTTGAATTGATCTTCTAATAAGTATTGCAACTCCCCCACCTCTGCGGTCGACTCGATCATTTTGATAACATTTAAAAATAGGTGTTGATAAGTTAATCTTTTTCTTGCTGTTGTAATTAAGACCAGTCTCAGTAACAAAATCAATATCAATTTTGCATGTATTTAAAAAGTTTGTAAACTCTACAGTTTTGCTTCGAATCCCTCTGGCATTCCAATTAACAATATTAATACATGTATTGTCCATAATTACTTGTTACTACTATACACAAACTTACAAGCTAAATGTGCGATTACTTTAAATTGATCATATTTTGTCTTACAAGATGATAATGATTCCATCATTTCAATCGTTAATGCATTTAATTCATCGATAGTGAAGAGGGTAGAGTCATTTGATATATTGCACGGAAGATTTGCTGAGGTGACCTCCATTGCTGACAATAGCATCAGCTGCTGTGAGAGAAGGGTTTTCCCGTACATTATGAGCTGGATTGGCGCTCTTAACTGGAACATGTCGTTGATGACGAGGTTGTGGGAGCAGAGGAAACTCATTGACAGAGTGAATTGAAACCGGGTACTTATGTATATGTATTGTATGAACAGAAGCTTGTGCTCGTGATAGTTGTGGAACCGAGGAACCAGAATTAGACTTTTTCCTAGCCGCTTTCTCTTTTATTTCTTGGCAAGCCATTCTGCTGATGCAAGAGGGATCGGAAGCTCTATGAGAATTTTTGCAATTTGCACATTTAATCACATCGGGTTCATTACAATCAGCAGTTTTGTGTGACCCATCACAGGTACCACAATAAGTTTTTATAAAACAGTTCCATTCGCCATGACCATACATCTGGCAATTATGACATTGAGTTAATTTTTCACGGAGTTTTTTCTGTAAGCCCCAAGACAATGCAAGGGTGCACACATGTGCAGTTGCCATGGCAAACATCCATGAATTGGGCTATGATTTGCTCCCTCATCCACCCTATTCTCCAGATTTGGCTCCGAGCGACTACTTCTTGTTCCCAAACCTGAAGAAATGGCTTGGTGGAAAAAGATTTGACTCCAATGATGAAGTCATCTCGTCATTTTGAGGACCTCGACAAATCATTTTTTTTGGAAGGGATAAAAAAAATTGGAGAAGCGTTGGACAAAGTGTATAGAGCTCAAGGGAGAAATATAAAATTATTTTTTTATCAAAAAATCCAAAAGTCACGGACTTATTGACGCGCTCTCGTACACTTTTTTGATGTTACATTATTCGCGATTACGTCGTCCATATTGTCATCATCATTATCACTGTCTGGAAGGCACTGTAGTGGACTGTAATAATTATTCCTATTTGGATCTTTTCGATCACGTGCGCTGTTTTTTATGTTATTCATATTGAAATTGAAACAGATTTTTTTATCCGAGGACGACTGATTGTCCTCGGCTTCAGGGGATCTATCACGTTTAGGAATTTTAGTTAACACAACACACTTGCACTAGGGAAAGTCGAACACGATGTGAACGCTGCGAGACCAGTCGGTGAACTGATCCAAACATTCTATTACATTCCGAATATTACTTTTCTGGGAAAAATATATTTTTGCCATTCGCTTTTGTTCCTCTGTGTATTCGAATTTTATCAATTTTGGGCATATGGTATGTGATTTTACATTACATTAACTACGTATTCCACTTAATATTAAGGAGACTGTTGGCTGCGCAAGACCAAGGTTGAAGTCATTCCCTACGCGTAACTGGTAGCACCCATTCGCGAAAAATCTGAACAGAGCGGTAAGTTTTAAAAGGTTTTTTTTTTTTCGGTACTGTTCTTTTACTTCTGATCGTTTTTAGTTTTGGCTTAATGTCTTCGAGCAAGTCAAAAATGCAGCTTTGGATAGCCGAAAGTTTTGTACAAAGCTGAATTAGAACTGAATATAATATATGTACATTTATTCTCTGAATAAAAAATCAACTATACTTTCGATTTTCCATTTTCATCGAATTAGATGCATCCCACAAACTCCTCCGTATAGCAGCGACATGCGCGTGCTCCGTTTCGTCTATTTCATTCTCAAAAAATAACTCCATTGATGACCAGTTTTTTTAATAAATGGTGGTGTAGTGGTACTAGCAATCGCTTCTCAGTCGGAGGGTCAAGGTTCGAATCCTAGCCACGACAAAGTTTTCATTTGTGTAATTGGAACTCAGTCAGAAAAATCTGCGTGTGAAGGCATACCACTGACATGTAGATTTGGCTGTTTTAGGGTTTTCAAGCACAAAACAACCGTTAAAATTCACAACCTGAATCATTCCGAGTGAAGAAAATCTCTCGGTCCTATTCGGACTCCCACCCCTGGAGAGTCAATATCGAAACCAAACACACCTGAGTTTCAAACCACTGCATCACAACAATGCTTTCCTTTCTCCTCCTCCTATCTTTCAACAGTAAAAGGGTATCATAACCCCGCACGCGCAAATTATAAAAAAAAAAAAAAAAAAAAAAAAAAAAAAACTTGTTATTTTTGTAGCACTCGTAATTCTAACTTTTTAATTAAATTGTTTGGAAAACTCGTAGCAATCACTTTTCAAACCAAATGCATTCATAATGACATTATTTTTGGCTTAAAGTTCACAATAGCTAATATTTTTGTCAATCGTATTTCGCAATACCAGTATCGACTTTAATTGATAAATTTGTCAATCGTCAATTCAATTGATAGTTGATCTTCGCAATAGGGGTAGTTCTCTCAATGTGATATTTTTTAAACTCTGTTTAAGCCCCCTAATTATTCCGTAAATTCTTGTATCTTCCTGCAGCAATAATTAGGCTGCTTGTACGCTATTTTGTCCGTATAAATATGGTGATGGAATCCCACGTACAATTCTAAAACTGATGAAACCGAATCTTCTAACGTCTCTCCTGCTCCTGAATACATTGTACTTTAAAATTACAAATGTAGCCTGATGTTGTTTTGCAGAGCATCCGGACCACAATTCCATATTTTATTAGTTTTGCACAGCTATAGGTGCGGAAAGATAAACTACCTCGCCAGGGTATTGCAGCTTCATCCAGGGACAATTCTTGTTTTGGTGTATAAACGAGTACAGTTTGGAATTTGTATTGTACATAATTTAAAACTTCTCTAATTTTGAATAATTTGTCCGAATTGTTAAACAATAAACCATTATTGAAAAAAATGCCACATTCTCCATATTTGCATAAATCTATTGCGGCTCATTGTTTTTAGGAAGATTGGGGTTTCTATATAAAAAATAGTGGACCAGTAATCATATATATCATCTTTATGTATTTGTCCCATCAGGATAGTTAAACTTAGAAACTTTTTCATTTCTTCCATGACATCAAACCATTGCCGTCCATGTTTGTTTACAACTTGAGAGCGATATCTAACACATCGGCTAAAAAGTCCGCGCCGTTTTGTAGTAAAACACAAAATTTTTTTATTTATCAATATTTTTTTTTTTTTTTTTTATAATTTACGCGCCCCTAAGGGGTTATGAATACCCTTACACTGTTGCCAGGGCGCGGGCGGAAAGGTAGAAGGAGGAGAAAGGAAAGTTTGTGATGTAGTGGTTTGAAACTCAGGTGTGTTTGGTTTCGATATTGTCTCTCCATATAGTTGCCTTCGAGGGCGATACACTGATTGAAACGATTTTTCAATCTTTCGATACCAGTTTTGTAGTACGATTTCAGTTTAGCCTCAAAATAGGCCTCTGTTTCGGCGATTACTTCTTCATCGGTCCTAAATCTCTTTCCGGCGAGCATTCTTTTTAAGTCTGCGAACAGGAAATAGTCGCTGGGGCCAAATCTGGACAATACGGTGGGTGGGGAAGCAATTCGTAGCCGAATTCTTTCAATTTTGCCATCGTTTTCATCGACTTGTGACACGGTTCATTGTCTTGATGAAACAGCACTTTTTTTTTCTTCAAATGCGGCCGTTTTTCTGCGATTTCGTCCTTCAAACGCTCCAACAACTCAATGTAATAGTCGCTGTTTATAGTCTCCCCTTTTGGAGATAATCGATGAAAATTATTCCATGTGCATCCCATCATGCGGATGCCATAACCTTGCCAGCCGACTGTTGAGTTTTTGGTTCTTTGGCCACTCAGCTGACTGCCGACTTGACTGTAGTGTTAAGTGATGGAGCCAAGTTTCATCCATTGTCACATACCGACGCAAAATTCGGGTTTATTGCGGTTGAACAGCTTTAAACGCTCCTCTGAATCATCAACACGTTGTTGTTTTTGGTCGACCAATGTGGGACCAATGATACTTTCATTGTCGTGAAATTCATCATCACTTATCTGCGTATCGTTGTCTTCAAAACAATCTGATAGTGCATCCATAAACAACTCATCATTTAAATTTTAATTTTTCCTTTTAGACATTTTTAACTGTATTTAACAATTATACATTATGCTTTATAGAAGCAGTTTGTAACAAATTGCGAACAACTTCAAATTAAAAACTAATGATAACAGAAAAAGAGGAAGAGGAAGGTCGTGCACCGACTTACTTGACAACGGGGAGATTCCTCACTTGGTCGTGTACCGACTTACTTTAAAGTGAGGAGATCTCTCCGTTCGGTCGGCTAAGTGTTAATGAGCTCGACGATTCTCATTATAAGCAGGGTATCGAAGCTGGGAGAAATAGACATATTTTTCCCCAATTTTTTTTTGTTTGTTAGGCCGGCTATTTCTAGGCTTATTCTCGTAATTAAACATTCTATCCTTGCACGAACTGTGTTCGCATTTAATTTCCATACATGTAACGATCTGCTAAATTCGCTGGAGAACAAGTCTTCATTATCTATGACGCCGCCTCGAACTGCAACGAACACATCACCTGAAGAGACAGGATGAAAAGTAGATTCTTGTTGGGTCATGAACAGGCGAAAGAATGTAAAATGCTATTGTACAACAATGAAATAGGGCATATCGGTGCAAGATGCACACAACCACGGCGAAAGGCACGTTGTACCAGCTGCAACAAAGTAGGTCACGAGACAAAGAATTGCCGTGTAAAAGTCGAACGAAGCATACAGGTTGATGAAATTGTCGCACCAGTAATAATAAGACAGTCTTACACTCCAAAAGAAACAATCTGTAAAACTATTAAAAGGATTTAGAGGATCAATCGTTGAGTCAACCTTCGCACTGCTCCACTGTGCGGACCTAAATATGTCATCAATTCACAGGCGCAATGAAATGATTTTTAAGGTACACAATGGTTATCAAATATCCCAATAAACAAAAATAAAACACGTAAGCACTTTTCAAAATTTTTGTTATTTCTTTCAACTTCCTCATTGTCACTACTTTGCTGAATATTGTAGTTGCAGATTTCAAAAAAGTTAATGATTTTTCAGGTAAGTATTCATGTTTTTTTTACCGGTAACTTTCTTTTGCATGGTCCGAGCTTAACAAAAAAAATATATCTATATTAGTTTGTTCACGACTGCACTTCTGCGAGTAATGTTCTCTGAAATTTTAGCAGTCTTTATTTCTAGCTTCTTATGCTTCTTCACTGAACTGCTGCCCTATAGGCAACAAAGCAAATGCAGCTATTTCGGGTCCATGAATAAAGTATTTGTGCAATGTAGGTAATATATTGTTCCAGAGGGACTTAGATATAAAATCCCTGGCTGTGTCGTAGGAAAACATTCTGAATTTATCAACATCAATTTCGTGGTCACTTGACACAATTATCATAATTGTCTGCATTGTTTTAATTAATACAATACCCAATTTAGTTATATCAGTCGAGATCTCGGCTGATACAACTATCATGATTATCTGCCTTGTTTATTGTTCAATGTTCAATTTAGTTATATCAGCCGAGATCTCAGCTTTTTGAAAAATCAATTTTCTGCAACAATTATTTTGTCGTTTCCTCTAGCTTGCCACTTTTTAAGAGGTAATTCGCATGACAAGTGAAGTAGACACTCATCCATATAAAACAGATTCTAAGTAATCTTTCTTTACTGGCAATCTAATCATTACATAAATTAGTAACATTGTTGATTATGTACCTGTAAGCGCATTGCATACTTTACCCGTCAACCATTGTAAAGATCAAGTTGTGACTTACGAAGGAGAATTGTTACCTTCCAACATCGTTCTAATATTTACTAACTTTTTTATCTGATCTTTTTTTTTATCGGGGTTCGGGGTTCAATACCAGCCGTGACCGAAAGACTTTTTTTCAGGCAACTAAAATCTTGTGAGATGAATGGTTGCCTAAATATAACATCAAGTCCAATTTACACTAGTAATTTAGTCTCCCCATTAAATGTTGGATGCCACCCATGGAGCGAAATAACCACTGAGCCCAAAAATCTTTCTCTCTCTCTCTATCCAATTTTCCGAAAAACTTAACACGTGCTCCGGCATTTTAAGAGTAGTAATACCCTCTTGAGTGTTAAGTTCTTTAAAAAAAAAAAAAAAAAAATCTGGTCTTGAAATTTCCATGGTCTCTTTTACGTACTCATTATTCTGCCGCACTGTGCGACGATATGATTGAAATTAAGATGACCATGTAGGAATATGAAATAGACGCGAAGTTTCAGATTGTTCCGGATGAGCTTCTACCGCAAGCAATAATTTTGAGTCGTGATGTCCTGTGTCGGAAGAACCAGCGAGTTGTTTTAGAAGCAGGAGTTTTGCAAGTAAAAACCGCTCGTCGGAGAAGTTCAACAACTCGAACAACTCGAACAACTCGAAACAATTCAAATCAAATGCCATAATAAATGGCTGACTGTTTCGCCGAATATACAAAGTGGCGCAAAATTAATCATCCAATTTTGTTTTTGAATTACTTTTTTACTAAAAAAATGATTTTGAGTGATGGAAATCTTTATTTGAACCTTTACAATTGTTTCTGTTAAGTGCCTGCCGACAGTGTTGATACACATTTATGCCCGTTTTATCGCATTTTCCATGACTTTCCGCAAGATTTGCGGTGGTAGTCGAATATTCCCCTTAAGGACTGCAATTAACTGAGGATTGTTGGCATAAACCCGCGACTTCACGTAGCCCCAAATGGCGATCTTGCTGGCCATGCCAAATTGCCAAAACGGGAGATTACCCGACCAGAAAACGCTTCTTTCACAATATCCATTGTGACTCGTGCTGTGTGTGAGGTTGCACTGTCTTGTTGAAACCACATGCTTACCAAGCCCCGCTCATCCAATTCCGGCAGTAAGAAGTCGTTTATCATAGCCCTGTAGCGTTCGCCAGTAACAGTGGCCGTATTGCCGATGACGTCCTAAAAAAAATACGGCCCAGTCACTCCTTCCGCGTGAACGCCGCACCACACAGTGGCCTTGAGCAGATGTAATGGCTCTTCGTGCATCACATGCGGATTTTCAGTGCCTCAGAAACGAAGATTTTGCTTATTGACGTAACCGCTTAAGTTGAAATGCGCCTCGTCGCCCAGATGATTTTCGACACAAAATCGTTGTTGACATTGAGGATGGCTTTATAGTAATTCACACGCGACTGACGGTCAGGGGGCATTAGCTGATGCACTGTTTGCACTTTGTACGGGAACATGTGTAAGTCTTTCATTAAAATTCGCTGGTGATGCCCAATTGCGTGGCCCGTCGTCTGGTTGATGTTTCTTCGTTCTCAGCGGCATTGGCAGCCACAGCCGCGATATTTTCGGCCAAACGACCAGTCCGGTGGCGGCCACGCCCTGCATGGGCTCCTGTGGTTCTACTCTGTTCGAGTCGAGTAGCTAAGCGCCGGAATGTTTGCCCAGTTGGCGCGACACGATTAGGAAATCGACGTCGAAATTCACGCTGCGATTATTGGTCAAAAACATCGGCATAATTATTCCACGCTCTTCCGGAGTATAGCGTTCCATTGATTGTTTGTATACTGCAGCTGTCTAATTCACAAATGTCTTACATGATTGATGTACGACGCCATTTGCAAAAATTATACCATCTTCCGATAGGGTGATTAATTTTGCGCCACCTTGTATATCCTGTATAGGTGTTGTAAAACTACGTTATGGAAATGAACGATACTACGGATAAGCCAATTTTGGCCAAACGATACCAGGTTTCATTTGCTCAAAAGAAAGAGTTGTCGGAAATTGTGGGTAATCTGCTTAAACATGGGATAAATCGTTCGAGTAGCTCACCTCATGGAGCTTCCATAGTGTTGAACGGACTATCTTCCCTTTGATATCAGGCACATAAACCAGATATCTTGTTGAGTTGTGAGACAAGCACTTGAACCTGTTCACTTGATGAAATTGCTGTGGCGGATTAAAACGATTGGTAGTTTACCAGTATTGACTGTATTAAACTGACATTTATTTGTTGGGCGAATGCCTCTTTTATACATTACAACTAAGAACAATATTGCTTACATCAACTAATAACGATATTGCTTACATCAAGAATCGTACAACTAATAACAATATTGCTTACATCTAGAAATATCATTAATGACCTACATAATGAACATAATAAACACTTAATAGTATGACGCAAGGAAATATGCTGACGAGGTGTTAGGTTCGTTGTTGTTTGTTCCTTATGCTCCGTTTGTTGCTCCGTGGTGTTGATTATGCATTTATGCCTTGGTAGTCCGTTCGTTGCCCTATGCGGTGTGTTGTGAAATATGCATTGTTTTGGTTTGGCCTGAACATTCTCCCCCGCGTTGAATGGGTTGCCTTCAACTATATATGTACTCAGATTTCGCTGACATGATATTGAGCTCCAGGTTGTAAAACAGGTGTTGATTTTAAATTTGACGTCATTCGGCTGTGCAGTTTGCAAATGATTGTGATTCCGACTGAGATCGAAAGCAGGAGAGCCAGATAGCTAATTAAATGGTGATGAATGTTGCTAACGAATACCTTGTCATGCAATTCTGGGAGTCTCTGAGTCTGCAGATCAGCAAGTTGACCTTGAAGAGTAGTTAGTGATTCTAGACAGGTGTTGTGGTGGAGTGCTGGAGTTAATTCCAGTGCGGCCTGAACTTCGCTGGGTCTGGCAATTGATGAAATGTTTCCGAAGCTGATGTAGGAGGTATGCAGCGTGCTAGTCCCCATATGATGTCCTTGAATGGTGACTCTATTGTTTCTCATTATGCAGTCATTTCTGAGTGTAAGAAGCCCGGATCCAATTAGTTCGATTTGCACTGTATCTGTTTTACATACAGCGGTGAGATGCATGACCTGGAACGTGCCGAATATCCACTGGGTGTTGCTGCTCAATTGAGACCAGATCATGTTGTTGTTTGACTTCATTATGTTGCATGATGGCGTCGTGTTGTTGTTAAACAAACTAAATTCACAGTTGTATGCCTGTGAACCAGCATGGTATCTTGCCTTCTTGTTGGAACAGAAATTATGTGTGTCCTTGCTCTTGTCGCAATCCTTGAGTTCGGCTGGTGTCATTGCAAAGTATTGGTCTCTGTGACGATTTATAGCCAGAATCTCGATTAGTGGATTGGTGATGGCAAAGGAGCCATTGATCATTGCTGGAAACGGTATGAGTTGAAATAAGTCGAATGGATCTTGCTCAACCAGTGGGAATTTGATGACGAACATAAGATGATTGCCAGTTGCTCCTCCTTTCGTTGTTAGAATCTTATAGAAGTGGAGCAAGTCTTCTTGTTCGAATGGAAGTGTTAGAGACTGTGGTATGTGATTTTTTATATTTATGATTTCTGACCTTAGTTGAGCTGGAGATAACAAAAGCGGGCTGATGGTTCCATAGTGCGCATCTGTTAATGTACTTGAGATTAGTTGTATTGTCAAAGACATGAAGATTTGGAAAATCCTGGACTGTTCAGAAGCTTCTCCAATTCGAGCCATAATCTGTTTGGATTGGTTTTGAAGAGCGTTCATGCGTTCCCTTGTCTCGAGTTGATCTTGTTTCATGATGTTAATCGTGGAGTCTATGATGGATGTCTGGTTTTTCAGAATCGTTAATAACTGTACCTCGTTACCCTTTATTTGATTAATGGTATGAGACAGTTCTTCCGCGTAGTCAGCATCGAGAAGTCCAAACAAGGTGTGTGCTACATTGCCGATTATGTTGACGGCTGCCCGAGGAGCTCGGCGTTTTGTGATTATGTTAGTACGTGCTTATAGTCTGTCCTTGGTGATAACGAAATGTGTTGCTAATGCTGTACATGCTGTTTTTTGTTGTAACTGTTTGCATCAATGTTGTAGAGCCAATGTTCAATTTCCCAATGCTTCTAGTTCAGCTTGCATAGGTGCTAAGTCATAATAAACCACAATCTTCCATTCATTTGTGATTAAATTAGTGGATCCAAGTCCTTCGAAATAAATTCCTGGATGGTTCTCAAACCTTGTTACATTTATTGGTGATGCGCACACTATTGGCAACAGCAACAAAGATCATTAACGAAACATATGATGTCTTTCTTCGTTTTGTGGGTGGTTGTGTCGGATTCCTAGTTGGGAGTTCGGATTGTGCGGCTGGACCTGGCGCTTCAGTTGTATTTGTTTCACTGCTGTTGTCGGTTTCTTTAAATAATGGTGCTAAGCGATGGATTGGCCGCTTCCATATTCCTGTACCGGTTTTGACGTTGACTACTCGAACCCTGTTGTCATCTCCCTTAAACACTTGAACCACTCTCCCAATGGGCCATTGAAGAGTTGGCGTATTGTCTTCTTTGATGACGACCATGTCTCCAACCTTGATGTTATCGCCTTCCAGGGTCCATTTGCGTTTATATTGCAATTCGTTCAAGTACTCGATCGACCATCGTCTCCAAAACTCGTGTTTTAAATGGCTTATTGCCTTCTATCGGGTCAGTAGATTTCCTTTGACTTCCGCAGTGTCACAGTCGATTTGGGCAACCAAAGGCTCACCGATTAGGAAATGCCCTGGTGTTAATGCAGCTAAGTCATTTGGATCAGATGAAAGGGGAGTAATTGGTCTGGAATTTAGGATGGCTTCGATTTCAACGATTATGGTCTCTAATTCCTCGTGTGTTAGTGAAGCTGGTGAAACTGTTCTTATTAAAAAATGTTTCGCTGACTTTACTGCTGCCTCCCATAGTCCGCCAAAATGGGGAGCTCGAGGCGGAATGAATTTGAAGGTGATGCCCTTGTCGCTGCTGGCCTTAATAATGGCCTCCTTTGCTTCAGGTGTATGGAGTACGTCGAGTAACTGATTCCTTGCTCCCACGAAGTTGGTCGCGTTATCGCAATAGAGCGTTTGAACTCGTCCTCGTCGGCTGATGAATCGTCTTAGAGCTCCAATGAAGGCTTCCGTCGTTAGGTCTGTTACAATCTCTAGATGTACTACCTTGGTTGTGATCATCATGTTTTAATTTAAACAGCAATTTGGTTACGGATTCGTTGTAAGGCATCAGTATGGGGTGTTTTGCATCAAATGAAATGGGTGCAGCTTCCAGTCGGCCTCCGACTCGCATGATACCGACTTCGTCTAAAAATGGTGCTAGGGTGACCAGTGCGTTGGACCTACATAAGCCCTTGTGACCCTTGAGATCTTGAATTTCCTTGCCAAATTCAGCTGCCTGTACATCTCTTATGATCCCTCTTAGGGCCTCATTGAGCTCCTTAGGTGAGAGTGATATGTGCTCCTCTGCAGTTGCATGTTCTGCTTTGGTTCTCTTGATGGACGTATCCAATTGTGCGTTGTAAGAATCGGAAGGAATTTCGATGATTTATTTGGTAAATAATTTGTTCTGGAGCGGTTTGTGTCAATGCAACTGTAACTGTATGTTTTCTTTTTCTTTCGAGATCGGTTGTTGGATCTAGCTCCTTTATGAAAGGTCGGGGCCAAGCTGATTCATTTCCATGCAAGAAGAATGGCCCATAATGCCACATGCTGCATGACATGAAGTTGGCTGCTGGTATTCCTCGCGACAGGAGATCCGCTGGGTTTTCTTTGGACGGGACATGGCGCCATTGTTTTTCCAAAGAGCATTGCTGTATTTTCGCAACTCGATTTGCTACAAACGTGTGTAGTGATGAGGAAGTTGAGTTGATCCATGACAGCACGATTTGTGAGTCTGTCCAGAAAAATATTGGAGTGTCTTGCAGTCCTAGGTCATCTCGGATGCTGCTTGTAAGTTCAGCTCCCAAGACTGCAGCACATAGTTCAAGTCGAGGAAAAGTTTGTTGTTTTATAGGAACTATTCGTGATTTAGCACAGAGTAGTCTTACAACTGTTGTTCGGTCCTTAAATGTGGATCTTAGATACACCGCTGCGCCATATGCTTCTTCTGATGCGTCGACGAAGGTGTGAATCTGGATAGAGATTGGCGTCTTTTGATTGAAGATATGTCTGTCGATCTTTGCCTGATTTAATACTGATAGACTGCTCCGAAAGTTTATCTATTCTTCCCTTAAATGCTCGGGTAATTCGTTATCCCAAGAGAGTTCGCTACTGCGCCAGAGCCTTTTCATGCAGATTTTTGCCTTAACGACTACCGGACCCAAGATTCCAAGTGGGTCGAAGATACGAGCGATATCTGAGCTGACTGTTTTCTTCGTGACAGATACAACGGTTGTTAATTCGGCTCTTCCATAGAGTTGGTCTGATTTAGGTTGCCAGATTATATCTAGGGTGTTAATTCTGCATTTGATTGATTCGCTAAAGTCCAGGCTAATCTCTTGGTCCTCAACAGGGATGTTCTTCAGCAATAACGGATGATTCGAACACCATTTCCGAAGTTTAAATCCAGCACCATTTAGCACCGAAGTTATTTGTTTTTGAGCTTCAACTGCCTCGGAAATGCTATCTATTCCGCTAATGCCATCGTCCATATAGAAATCGTCTTTGATAATTCGAGCGCCAACTGGATATGTTGTTTCGTTATGGGTTGCTTCGTGTTGTAGACATTTAGTAGCCAAGTAAGGTGCTGGTGTTGTCCCATAAAGTTTAAAATATTTCATTTCCTCTGTGACTTGTCTTCTCCAAATGATCAATTGATACCCTTAATCTTCTTCATGGATCATGATCTGCCTATACATCTTCTCAATATCGGCTGTGAAGACATATCTGTGCAGGCGAAATCGAAGTAGTATTGAAAATAGTTTACTTTGAACTGAAGGCCCGGTGTGAAGGATATCGTTGAGTGATAAACCGGATGACGTCTTTGCGGATGCATCAAAAACGACACGTAGTTTTGTTGTACTACTATCTGGTTTTAATACACAATGATGCGGGATAAAGAAGTGGGGTCGTTGGATCGTGTTAGGGTTGATTTCCTCCATGTGTCCAAGAGCTTCATATTCGTCCATAAATCTTCCACATAATCTTCTCTCAGCTTAGGATCTCTTCTAAGACGCCTCTCTAATGCCAGAAAACGATTCATAGCAGTTTTTTTTGGAGTCTCCTAGGACTGAGCCATTTTCTCGAAATGGTAATCTGACGATAAAGCGGCCGCTATTGGTTTTTGATACGGTTTGAATGAAATGGTTTTCGCAATATCTCTCTGTTGATGTCATTTGCCTTGGTGCATTGTCGTAATCCTCAAGCCTCCAAAATCGTTCGATGAGCTCATCCGTTGTTTCTTCCTCGCTTAGTATACCACAGGTTGCCGAGCTATAATTTTCATCTTAAATTTTTCCAGCTATTACCCAACCAAACACTGTATTTTGTAGAACAGGCAAATTTTTCCCAATGCGTATCTGTTCTGGTCGATTAAAATGTTCGTAGAATTTTGCTCCGAGTAGAACATCTATCTTGTCTGGTCGGTAGAAGTTGGTATCCGCTAAGGTGATATTCTCAGGTATAACCCAGGTTGAAGTATCTAGAACGTGTGCAGGCTGAGGTGCTACGATTTCAGGGAGTATGAATGCCTCCATCCTGCAGGCGAACCTTCCAACCTTTGATTGTAGTCAAAGGTTGATTCGTTGTTTTGCATTTCGTGTACCCCTCCCTATGCCCTCAATGCGCAGTGCTGATGGGGTTGGTGAGAGGGCTAGTCGTCTCATGAGCCTCTCAGTTATTAAATTTATCTGCGACCCAGTGTCTAGAATTGCTCGAGCTTCACATATTCTTCCGTTATTTGCCACAATGAGAACCTTGGCTGTGGCTAGAAGTACGTATCCCATCTTATTGTTGACTTGATTAATGGTAGCTACAGTTGATGGAGGGACTTGATTAATGGTAGCTACAGTTGATGGAGGGAGGACTTCATTTGATGACTTCCTTGGATCCTCTGCAGTCTTGTGGTCTTGGGTCATTGCGTTTGGTTTTCCCAAATGCAGCAGGCTATTGTGCTTTCCCGTGCACTTAGTACAACATCTTGCTGAACATGCCTTTGCGGTGTGGTCTGCCTTAAAACAATTAACGCATAGATTTCGTTTTTGGGTCCACTTTAACCTTTCCGCAGCGGACATTTTTATAAACTTCTCGCAATAATAAAGTGGATGACCCTTAATGCTGCACACCTTACAGCCTTCGCCATTTGATGTTGCCACGGATGTCACCACCTTGCCCTTGATTTTGTGTGCGCCACAAGTCTGAGACTGCACCTTTTCCTCCCACGGCTTCCAATGCCTCGAATCGGTTCTTTAAGAATTTTAAGAACTCCTTAATTTGTTGTAGTTCTCGAGGCCTTTGCAGTGATTGCTCGTAAAGCAAGTGGCTTTGTCGATCGAGTTTCTTTATGAGTATGTGGATAAGTAAAGGGTCCCAGTTTTCCGTGTTTACTCCCAGAGTTTTGAGTGATTCTAGGCATTCATGAATGGCGTCATGAAACTCTCTGATTGCCTTCATTTCGGATGTGAGGTTCGGCAGACTAAGAATTCGCTGTAGCAGTGCTGAAGTTAAGGCTCGTTTATTGTTAAAACGGTCTTGTAAAATATTCCAAGCTATGTCGTAGTTGTAATCGGTTAGCTCGAGATGCCGCAACAAACGTTCTGCATCGCCGGAAACGTTCGTTTTCAAGTACCACATTTTTTGAATGAGTGGTATTTGCTGGTCATGAATAATTTTTTTTAATTATGTCTGAGAATGTTTGCCATTTCAGATGATCGCCATCAAATCTCGGTATGGTCATTTTTGGAAGCTGAATTGTTGTGTGCTCACCTACCGATTTCTTTGTTTCGGGGAAATGAACTTGACCTGACTCGATTGCGAAGGACCCTAGTCTCCAGATCAGTGTATGACTGCATGTCATATCCTTTGGCTAGGGGATCGTTGCAAGTTTCCCAAATGGTAAAATGGATTCCTTCTATTTGGGTCCATAACTTGTTCATGGCTAATAGACATTGCGCTGGTGCTTCGTCTTTGGCCGTTCCGTTGATGATTCGTTCCAATGAAGACATCATGACTCTTTGTCTTCTGAATAGTACTTCAAGCTGATCCATGACCCGTTGATGCTGGTCCTCTGGTAGCTTGATTGTTGATACCAATTGTTCGTCGTCTTGACTTGTTGAAGACCTTTCTGCCACAATTGGAACGACGTTTTCTGTCGTCGGGTTTAGTCCAGTAGCATGCGTTTTGGCATTGCTTGCCTTGATCTGGCCCAACGAATCACTCAAGATCTGCCTATACTAGGTGCATAGCTCCTTGATCTTGGTGTAGTAGTCTGACAAGAAGTAATTGTCGTCTAGAGGGACCGCCGTAAGAGATCGGATTCTATTGTCGGTGGCTTCGAATTCCTCCCATATGGTGTCTAATCGGTTGATTCTGGAGGCAAAATACTCCTCCGTAGTTTTTCGACTTGGAGAATCCTTCGTAAAGTTTCTGATGATCTGCTGGACTTCTTCTCCAAGTGAAGTCTGGAGAACCATCGATTTCAATGGTAAAAAAGTGGTTTACTGAATTTCGTTGTGGCCGTACAAGCACTGAAGATGCCGAACGTCCTGGACGCCCAGTTGAGGTCTCTACACCCAAAACAATCGAAAAAATTCACGATATGGTGTTGGCCGACCGAAGATTGAAAGTGCGAGAGATTGTGGAAGCCGTAGGGATCTCGCATGGCTCAGTGGTTTCAATTTTGAATGATCACTTCCGCAAGATGGGTGCCGCGTTTGCTCACAGTCGACCACAAACGCAATCGTGTAACAACTTCACAGGAAGGTTTGGCGTTGTTTAATCGCAATATGGAGGAGTTTTTGCGCCGTTTTGTAACCGTGGACGAAACATGGATCCATCACAAGACACCAGAGAACAAACAACAGTCAAAACAGTGGGTTTCTAAGGGTGAATCGGCGCCAAAGAAGGCCAAGGTGGGTTTGTCAGCCAATAAAGTTATGGCGACTGTTTTTTGGGATGCACGCGGGATAATCCACATTGACTACCTTCAAAAGGGAAGAACAATCAATGGGGAATATTATGCCAACTTATTGGACCGATTCAATGACGATTTGAAAAAAAAACGACCTCATTTGGCCAAGAAAAAAGTTCTTTTCCACCAAGACAATGCAAGGGTGCACACATGTGCAGTTGCCATGGCAAAAATCCATGAATTGGGCTATGAATTGCTCCCTCATCCACCCTATTCTCCAGATTTGGCTCCGAGCGACTACTTCTTGTTCCCAAACCTGAAGAAATGGCTTGGTGGAAAAAGATTTGACTCCAATGATGAAGTCATCTCGCAAACAAAGGCCTTTCTTGAGGACCTCGACAAATCATTTTTTTTGGAAGGGATAAAAAAATTAGAGAAGCGTTGGACAAAGTGTATAGAGCTCAAGGGAGACTACGTTGAAAAATAAAATTATTTTTTTATCAAAAAGTCACGGACTTATTGACCCGCCCTCGTATCACTGCTAATTATATTTTTTACACAATAGCATTAAAAAATTATATTATGTTAAAATAAAAAATGTCTTTTATTTACAGTATGCTATTTTTGAGCCCGGCACTCGCAATACTGGTACAGCAATAGCAGGAAAAAATGTCGCCAACCCAGTAGCTATGATCAACGCAAGCGTTGATATGCTTAACCATTTGGGTCACAAACAACATGCTAAAGTAATTTCTGACGCAATTTACGAAACCATCGTTACGAATCGAATTCACACGCCAGGTATGCAAAATAAATAGAGGAAAAAAGCCTTTCTAATTTTTGAATTTATTTTAGATTTAGGTGGAAATGCTAGCAGTACTGATATAATTGAAAACGTTCTTCGTATTCTCTCAAAAAAACGCGTGCAATGGTAATTCTTGAAATTCTATGTGGAAATGTCTTTTACAATTTTAGGAATTATACAATTACTGAAATATTCATTTACATATCTAATGCCGTGATAACCTCAGTTAAAAAATCTCATTAAAAACAAAAACAAGTAACCATTTTGAATTCAATATACCATTCAATAGATAATTGTGTTATCTATTACAAAAAGTAGCAATTGCTTTTTGCTTGAACAGTGATTTTCGATCATTATCCTTTTTTGGACTTTACAAATTTCCATGTTCTCCAATAATAGGCATAAAGAGTAATTCAGTGTCAGGACGGGTCTGCTGAAAGATGCATTTCTTTCCTTTGAAAGGAGTATTTGTCCGGTTTTTCACGAAACCCTCTGACACAAATTGTTGAGGAATTTTTTTACCTTGTTTTGCTGCTTTTTTCGAAGAAGTAAGGTCATGTGCGACATTGGTAGCAGACTTCGCCAAACCATGGAAACGGGGGTAACGGTGATTTTCGAAATGTCATCGTCTTTCCGATTCCATCGAACGATGTCGTCTGATATTTACACAATGTATCTCCACGTCCCCCATATAGCCGTCCATACTAAGTTTGAGAGCTAATAAAAGCAGGATGTGTGTTGTCGGAAATGACATTTCTACTATCAATTCAAGTGTTGGTGTTGTATTCTGGGCCAGGCAATAATAGCTTTTTTTATATTGTAAAATAAATACGAGGGCGGGTCAATAAATCCGTGCATTTTTGAATTTCTGACCTCTTTACTGAAACAGCAACACTGCTCATGTCAACAGGCATTTGTCAGTTCACTCCTGTCAAAATTTAAACTTGCTGCGTCAGTTAGTTTGTGTTTGACAGCTATTTTTATCAGACTACTCACTAATTTGAGGAGAAAATGGAAAAAAGTGAATTTCGTGTGCTTATTAAGCATTATTTCTTGCGAAAAAAAAAACATTACCGAGACCAAGGCTAAGCTTGATAAATACTATGGGGACTCTGCACCATCGATTTCAATGGTAAAAAAGTGGTTTACTGAATTTCGTTGTGGCCGTACAAGCACTGAAGATGCCGAACGTCCTGGACGCCCAGTTGAGGTCTCTACACCCGAAACAATCGAAAAAATTCACGATATGGTGTTGGCCGACCGAAGATTGAAAGTGCGAGAGATTGTGGAAGCCGTAGGGATCTCGCATGGCTCAGTGGTTTCAATTTTGAATGATCACTTGGGCATGAGAAAGCTTTCCGCAAGATGGGTGCCGCGTTTGCTCACAGTCGACCACAAACGCAATCGTGTAACAACTTCACAGGAAGGTTTGGCGTTGTTTAATCGCAATATGGAGGAGTTTTTGCGCCGTTTTGTAACCGTGGACGAAACAGTGGGTTTCTAAGGGTGAATCGGCGCCAAAGAAGGCCAAGGTGGGTTTGTCAGCCAATAAAGTTATGGCGACTGTTTTTTGGGATGCACGCGGGATAATCCACATTGACTACCTTCAAAAGGGAAGAACAATCAGTGGGGAATATTATGCCAACTTATTGGACCGATTCAATAACGATTGGAAAAAAAAACGACCTCATTTGGCCAAGAAAAAAGTTCTTTTCCACCAAGACAATGCAAGGGTGCACACATGTGCAGTTGCATGGCAAAAATCCATGAATTGGGCTATGAATTGCTCCCTCATCCACCCTATTCTCCAGATTTGGCTCCGAGCGACTACTTCTTGTTCCCAAACCTGAAGAAATGGCTTGGTGGAAAAAGATTTGACTCCAATGATGAAGTCATCTCGTCATTTTGAGGACCTCGACAAATCATTTTTTTTGGAAGGGATAAAAAAATTGGAGAAGCGTTGGACAAAGTGTATAGAGCTCAACTGAGACTACGTTGAAAAATAAAATTTTTTTATCAAAAAATCTGTTTTAATCCAAAACCGCCCTCGTATTCATCGATTTTTAGTTTCATTAAACTCTGCATAGATGAAGATGCTTAAGATTTTATCTCAAATGACTGACGATTGAAAAATTAAAAACAAAAACTCGTTGCACAAAGGTAAAATTATTAGAAACGATAAAAATAACAAGTCATATTTTTGTTTGTAATCTAGCCATTTAATTGAAGATACAGATAAAAGATTCGCCATATTTCTTATCATCCGTAGAAGCACAACTATAGCCCGTTTCAAATCACCGTGCAATTTCTTGCGCATGTGCTCTCTTGTCCAGTCTATTCCAGTAATCCTGGAAGTGATCCAGACGAAATTCGAGCGTAACCATACTTTGTTGTTGGGTCTCAGAGCGTACTAATTATCTGCTTAAATGGCATTGCATAATGTATTGTGGAAAAGACAAGAAGCGAGTTTAATATTCGAAATGCTACCGGCCGGATCCTTGTACTTTTTGGAAGTTTTATGATGCAAATCTATCGAGGCCACGATACCGTCATTATCAGATTCAGCGCAAGAGCTTAAAAATGGACCGGCAATCGACGGTAGACTCTCATATGAAATTCATTCCTAATCAACCTAAACACGGATCTGGTTGTCATATCCAGTTAGCTAGACACTATTTTCTGCTCTTAAAAGGGATTTCTGCGCATTCTTTTACCCATGGCGAATTGGCAAGGCGACATGCTGAAAACAAATTTTTGAGAACTTTGTTTTTTTTGTAGGCAATTCGCCTGAAATCAAACTGCAATTCGATTTTCTTCAATACCCCACTCATTATTAGTAGATTACAAACTAATATTCATACTGATCAATGTACATACTACCTTGATCAAAAAGGTATGTATTCAGAAAATTAAAATTACAAGTTTAGTCATCTATATCTATATTGTCACCTTTAAAGTAATCGCCATCGACTGCAACACACTTATGCCAGCGCTTGATCCAATCCTCGAAACATTTTTTATATTCGGTTTTCGGTATGTCCATCAGTGCTTCCTGCGATTTTTCCATTACTTTCTCTCGGCTGCTGAAACGCGTTCCCCGTAGTGGTTTTTTAACTCGATTAAACAGAAAGAAGTCACAGGTAGCCAAATCAGGTGAATTCGGTGGCTGTTGGATGGTATTTGTTGCATTTTTCGTCAAAAAATTACGAATAATGATGGCACTGTGCGACGGTACGTTATCATGGTGCAAAATCCACGAGTTTTCTGCCCACAATTCTGGTCTTTTTCGGCGAATTGCTTCACACAAACGTCTCATAACGCCCAAATACTCGTAATACTCTTTGTTTACTGTCTGGCCTTCTGGCAAAAATTCATGATGCACTACACCGTTGTAATCCTTGAAAACCGCGAGCTTTGCCTTCTTTTTTGACTGAAAACAACGTGGTTTTTTTGGTCTCGGCTCATTTGGTGAACGCCATTCACTTGCCTGATGTCTGGATTGCGTGTCGTACTCATAAACCCACGTCTCGTCTCCAGTAATCGGATTCAGCTTCGCAAATCATCTCTCTTGCGACGTCAACACGGTCTCTTTTTTGCATGAAACTGAGGTCTTTTAGCACCAACTTTGCTGCTACACGGAAACCCAAATCATTAACCAAAATGTCTTGGACGGATCCATAGGCAATGTTCAAGTCCTCCGCTATCTCTCTGATGGTTAATTCGCGGTTATTGACCAACATTTCTTTTACTTCATCAATGTTTTTTTCGGTTTTCTATGTCGATGGTCTGCCACTGCGTTCATCATCTTCGATTGACTCACGACCAGTTTTGAACCGCTCATGCCACTGGTAAACAACGGTTTTCTTTAGAGAATCGTTGCCGTAACACTTTTCCAACATTTCCAACGTTCGCGCACAATTAAATCCGTTTTTTACGCAAAATTGAATACAAGTTCGTTGTTGGAAATTTAAATCCATTTCTAAAATTGTAAAAAATCGCCAACACACACAGAGATAGATGTACTCTTGGCTACGTAACTTTTGCAAATGTCAAGCTATGACGCTAAGATTTAGAGGGAATGTCAACAACAGATTTACCAACTTAACGAAAAAAAGCAGAACCCAAATCGGAACAATGGGGGCGCCACACGGTGGCGGTGTGGTCGGGAACTTTTCGATCAAGGTGGTATGTGTTCTGAAGGGCACTTGAAATTGTGTAACTGAATTTCTCTATGGCTACTTTTGTACTGGTTTTAAAAATCCGCTTAATTAACACGGACTTGACCTCTTAATTTGTTAACCCAATTAAAATCACCCTTTATCTTCATCATATTTTTATGTATTTTTACATTTTGAATAGAATTATGTACTCGTATTGTAACATATATATGATATGAAAGAGAAGGCAAAGTGGTTATGCTACATAAATGCAAAAAACAAAACGGGTGTAAGGGTTACCAGTTGCAACGGCTCAATAAACAAAGGAGCAAAACCCGGAACAAATCAAGTTTATACATTGTGAGGAATTGCAAATTCAGGGGAAAATTGATAAAATTATAACAACTTATTTTCTTTTTACCGACGCCAGAACAGTCGTAAGAAATAGAATGGGACAGTGTTTCTATCTAAGGAAGCGGATTCGTTAAGATAAAATCACTATACATTCTTGACTCAAAAAAAAAAAAGAAATAACAAATTCCGAATGTATATAAGCATGTGTTAGGACTTGGGAACGGCACGGATTCGTTACCACCTAATTAGGTTTTACAGCTGTCCGTTGTTATATCCCTTAAAGTCAATGAATAAAAAGAAATACTTGGTTCATTGTTTAGATTCAAATTACATTGAATGTAATGTGGAGCTCGATATTTTGTTTAAATCCAGCCAGTTAAAACGTCTTGACTGCCGACTTCAATAAATATGTATTTATTAAATTCGCAACGAGTTTCCGATTTATCTTTTGTCGTTAGTTATACACTGACACAATAGAATTCCTAATTTTCACTTGGTAATTACTTCTCTGCATACGTGTATACCTGATCTGAAACTATCTCTCTTCTTCTTATCGCGGTCCCGCCTTTTATATATGTAGTGATGCACCAAACTCAACTGCAATGCAATCTCTGCTCCAGTACGAAATTTAATTTCGAGTGTTTATCCCCTACTGTTTTATTAATAGAAGCCGATTTTTTAATGAAATCATTAATGCGAGCAATTTCAATATACACAATTTTGAGTGGATTCCACATTTTGGCGTATGAATGCTAAGGGTCATAAAAAGATCCTCCGGTGGAATTAACTGCCCCATCATGTAAAAATCATACTGTTACGAAGCAATCAAAAGCCTCGGTTGAGGACGGATCAACTGCTGACGACCCTACAAAACGAAAAAAGGACAACGATGTTCGATTCTGCACATAGAATGTTCGAACTCTGAACAGACCGCGTGCAACCGAATAATTAGCGGGCCTCTCGACTGCTATAAAGCAGATATCACCGCCATTTAGAAAGTGTAGTGGAATGGGCCACGCGAAAGATGAGAGAAAAACTATAACAAATACTACGGTGATTGCTGCTACGGAGAAAACAAAAAGCGTCGATTTCCGGATTTGTTGTAAGCGAGATGTCTTAAGCATTTAATCATCTATGGAATGAATTCAACTTTGCTCTCGTACTATTAAAAACTATTTTCTATTTTCTATTGTATATACTATTTTCAAGACACAATGCTCTCTGCTGCCGTTAAAACTAAATTTGAACTGTATCGTTGTTTTGTGAGTTATATGTAGTGCACAACACTACTGGCATTCATACACACACATTCATTTGTACATACATTAAAAAAAAAAATTGACTATCTAAAAGCATTGTAGACTAGATTAAAATTTTCAATAGGAAATTTCAAAAAAAAAATGGCAGCCATAACGTTGTTTCTGTACATTTTGCAAGCTCAAGAATTTGTAAGAATCCATTAATTAAAACAGAGGAAAAACAGCAAATGTATTTTCCGAATTCATCATCACCGGAACTTCGAAAATCGGAGAAAAATCAGAATTTAAAGTTTTTTTTTCTACATATATAGTATTTCAAAAAATTATAACTTTGGCTTTGCCCATCAAAATTTACTAAAATGCACATTGTTGAATTCAGCAGAACATGGACTTTCAAGGTTTCAACATAATTTTTATTTTCAAGAACGGAGGATAGTCCAGACTGTCCCTTTTACATTTATCCTTGAATAACTCAGAAAATTGTATTTTTTTTTTATATATATGTATATATGGAGTTTATTTTGAGTTGGAATCTCTATACTGGTGACCAAAATAATTTTTTATAGGAAAGTTAAATATTCTGAAATAAAAATTTCCATATTAAATAAAAAATAAACTGAGACCTTAAAAAAAAATATTATTTATTACTATTTTTTATGAGTATGCTCTTATCATATGTATATTCTTATGATGAAAGGAAAAAATATTTTCCTTTAATTACTCTTTGAGAAACAGATGAAATATGATGTAGTTTCCTCGTTTTCGGTACAATGCTTAAAATAGAAAATCTCTATTCCATCAATAATTTCTTTAGTATACTCCTATAGACATAGAAGAAATCCATATTCCTTATATTTTCAGTTCTCCAGGTATTTAACTAAATGAGTTAGAGTCCCTATACGATTTTCGTAGGCTAGCTCTGGCAGCCACTCTTTTTATTACGCCATCAAGTTCATCACATGCACTCTTACCATGAGAGATGGCAAAGAAATTTCACTCAGCATTCACTCCAAACTCCTATTGATGCAATGTTAAATTAAAAAAACTTATTTTTGTTCTTATACTGTGTAGCAGATTCAAACACCAAGCTGTTCTTTGACCTTAATGACGCGAATTTTGAAAATCCAAACTCAATATTATTGTGAACTTCTAAAATCTCTCTCTAAGGTTGGCCGGAAACAGGCGTTTGTGAACATGTTGTTTCTGATTTTCAATCTAACAAAAGAGCAAAAGATTTCTGTACGATCTAATATTGTTTTATACTAGAATTGATTTTTTTCGAATGAAAAATGCAGCCTTGTCTGATGCTACTTTAATTTATTACTCCAACCAAATACTATTCTGAACATGTTTGATTGTACGAGTACCTGTGCTTGTACGAACCACAGCCACGCGCGCAATGCCATCAGCTCCTTTGATGATTTCATTAACCCTAGCCAAGGGCCATTTTAATGATGGGAAGTTTTCGTCCTTCAATAATACTAAGTTTCAGACAGTTACGTTGAATGTCGCTGAACGCCACTTTGCTGAAGAGTAGTTAAATATTCTGTTGTCCACTTTTTTCAAAAAAAAGTTGTTCGATATAGCAAACCCGCTGCCATCTGGTAAGACGATTAATATTCAGTGTTGTAACGTCAGGCTCAGCGATGCATGTGAATGGAACCCCAACTAAGAAATGGGCTGGAGTCAGAAATTCGAGGTCATCAGGATTTTCTGAAATGAAACATAAGAGTCGTGAGTTTATGATAGCTGAAATTTGGCAAACTAAAGTTGTAAGCTCCTCAAAGCTTAAAGTTGTAAGAGCAAAAATGAAATTTGGGTAATTTGATGAAAGCATCCCAAAGGCTTCCAAAATGTGGAGACCTAGGTGGGATAAACTTCCAATCGATACCATCCTCGAGACATTGTTGCCGAACTTGAGAAATTTGATTGTCGCTAAGAAATAATATGCGCAGATCTGCTAACTCGTTCCTTCCACCCACAAAATTTGTAGCATTGTCTGACCAAATAGTTTTTGGCCTGCCTCTGATGCCGATAAAACGCTTTAGGCGGCTGTTGACAAATCCTTCACAAGCTCTGTGGTGAAAAAGACAAACATAGCATTTTACGGGGGGCCTGCTTCTTACTTCTAACTGGTAGAGAACGGCCCACTCCAGTTACTAAAAATGTTCTATTTGCTTGTACCCCTTCGAAGGGCAGATTTCCCATTATATGTTCTGCTAACTTTGGCTTCAAACGAAAGCGACGAACGCGTTTGTTTATCGCTCGAGTGATTGTTTTTCTTCCTCCTATTGGCCAATACTGAAGTCGTATAGATGCCAGCAGACACTGAGGACCAGCATGCAAAAACTTGCGATGAAAATGATCAATGATAGAGTTTGTTAGTGGATGGTCGCTGGGTAATATGATAGGGTGTCTCGATTCGAAATCCAATGTAGAATTTTGTATGAATTTGCAATCAGTTGAAAAATCCAAATATTGAGCAGTTGATAGTAAAACACATTTCCGTTTCTCAGGCAGATCACGATCGGGTGCAGGGCAAGTTGGCCATTCAGAACGAGGACTTCGCAGAAATTCTGGTCCATATTTCCAAAGAGATGAATTTGAAAGTTCCTTTGGGGTCGCTCCTTTTGAAAGAATATCAGAGGAGTTCAGCTAAGAGGTCATTTTATCAGTTAATGATTGAATTTTGCTTCCTAGTAGAATCCGACCAACAATGTATTTCACCCTTAAAAACGTCCAGTGAATCCACGCAATTCTTAAGCTCAGCGAATAACATCGCAGCTGATAATTCAAGTTTAGGAACTGTTATGGTTTTAAGCGGAGCAACTCTGGATTTAGAACAAAGTAAATTTGTTTGTCCCTTTCCATTGTATTCAGCCCGTATATAAGTACAGGCACCATATACAGCAAGACTTGCGTCGCAAAAGGAGTGCATATCCACTTTAGCATTAGGGACCAAAATGTATCTTAGAAAGCTGAAATTATTGACTAGACGAAACTCCTCGCAAAAGATTAGCCATTTAGTTTGCAATGACTTTCATCCCAGTTGATTTGTTCTTTCCATAGGATCTAAAGAAATATTTTGGCCTTTGCAACTATTGGTCCAATTAGTCCAAGCGGATCGTAGAAACGGGGAATGAATAACAATACAGTACGTTTGGTGATCTTCTGATTACTTGAAAAGGTATCACACGAAAACAGAAAGTTGTCATCTTTTTGTTCCCAAATTAGACCGAGAGTTTTAGTTACATTGCTTCCATCATGAAATTTTAATCATTGCTCTACGTCTGCCTCTCACCTCTGAAACCTGCCTTGGAACGCTTGTATCATTTGAAGACCATTTCCGTAACTCAAAATTTCCTCTTGCTGATAGTGATTTTGTCTGACTCATAATTTCAAGAACTTTTTCAATTGTGTTTACGATCAAATCGTAAACGTGAAAATCTCGACGAACTATCTTTGCACCAACAGGATAAACATTCTCTTCATCGGTAGCTAACTGATGCATCGCCCGTATTGCTAGAAACGCAGCTGGCTTGGTACAATACCATAAGTAACGGTATCTAATTTATAGATCTGAATCGAATCTTGCGGATTATATCTCCATAAAATACATTGCAAAAAGTTGTTGGGATAAGACACACGAACACAGCGATACATTTTACAAATGTCTCCTGTCAAGGCAATTTTGAATGAATGAAATCTCAATAAAATGCTGAACAATTTGGCTAACATATATCATTTAGACAGAATCCAGTAGATGTTACCGATGATCCGTCAAAAACAACGTGCAATTTCGTAGTTATGCTATCGGCCTTCAACACGCAATGTTGTGGGAGAAAGAAGGTAGGAACACCAGGGGATGGGTCTGTTACGCGTGACATGTTAGAAAGATCATTATATTCCTTTATGAACTCAGAGTATTGCTGTTTGAGATCAACTCTGTGAGCCTTTTTTCTAAATTTTCGAAACGAAGAAGTGCCCACTCATATGAGTCACCAAGTTGGTTGGGGATGGATCCTAGCAGGAAGTCTAACGGACTATTCACCATATTCTAAACGAATGTAGTTTTCTACGAAGTACCTTTCATTCTGTTCCATTCTGTTTCTGCCTTTTTAACCCTTGATGGAAAAGAGCTACAATCTTCGAGTTCCCAAAAGCCTTTCACTAGATCCTGCAATTTGTCATCAGCTGTAACATTCTCGGAAATGGCTAAGCGACTTAGCATTAAGTTTCTGAGCGACGAGATAAATGAGCATGCAATCAGTTAACTCTTCTTTCATACCCATGGTTTGAAGTGCTCGGAAATGTGAGTTTATTTTGTCGCTGAGCTCTCTAAGTTGCAAAACCGACCCGTGTTCGACTTTGCTGAGTGCAAACATATCTCGAATATGAGCCTGAAAATTTAAACGCTTGTTATCGAATCTACTTTTTAACATAGTTACCGCCAGGTCATAATTATGATCGTTAATTTCCAAAGATCGGATGGTGTCCAGTGCTGGATCTGTCAAATATGATCGAAGGTCTGGCATTTTTATTCTATTTTAGTCAAATCCGTATCGTTGTTAATTATGGTTTGGAATGAAGAATAAAAGTCTGGCCATTCTGAATAGTGCCCACCGGTAAAACCGGTAATTTTGGTCTTGCCTGTGTTACGATGACCGAGGGATGAGGGTCATCTAGTGACAGATGCCTCGCGGTGGATGATTGTCGATTGTCTGCAGCCCGGACCATATTTAATTGTCGAGCGAGAATCGCTTTTACTTCCAAAAAATATGTCGAAAAATTTGGACGTGCATCACTTTCAAATTTCTTAAAATCGTCTTGTTCCAAACTGTCTTATACACTTTCAAAATTTTTTTGTAATCGTTTCAATAAACCAAGCCTCACTTCATCAAAACCGCTGAGGTGTTCCAATATCAAAGATTTTTTTAAATCGATTAGTTGCCTAGTAATAGACACACTTTTACGTTTAAAGAATGATTCTTTTGACGCAACTTCGTCTTCGTCAACCATGCTTAACCACAATAGGAGTTCTAATTTGTTCAGCGAGAATATAGTAGATGAAATCATTTGACTTCACTGAACAATGGTTTGTAATCGAATGATATTACAACGGGATCTATGTACATATATCTCGCAGTATATGGAATGATTGTTAGAAATTAATCGATTTTTGATTTCAACAATGTATAAACTTGAAGGATATATTTATGAATTCGAAAAATGCGAAAGAGTTTTAAAATGATGAATTAGGTAAATTATGCGCACGTAGCTTAGAATTGTTTTTAATGACGAAAAAGCTCAAATGCTTTAAAACCCGAACGAATCAAGAAATGCAGTTGTTGCATGCAAGGTAAATGTAGTTTTTGATATTCGACCGAAAACCGAAAAGAATAAATTGTGAATCGCGACCACGTCGGGGTCACCACGTACGATCTAGTATTATTTTATACTAGAATTGATTTTTTGCGAATGAAAAATGCAGCCTCGTCTGCTACTTTAATTTATTACTCCAACCAAATGTGAGAAAGAAGTGATACAAGAGCATGAATATGTATGTATGTACAGAAAAAATAATGGTTTAGAGTTGCCATTGTGTTGGCCGTTTTTTAGTACAAATAATACTATTCTGAACAATTTCATTTCTGAACTTGCGATAATAAAATGTTACCTTTATCGATACGTAGTCGTAGTAAAAACTTTCTACCAACAGCTTAATTCATCAACCGATAAGTTGAGAAAAGCTTTGATGAAGTTTTCCAGAGTTTTTAATCATCGACGAACTCTTCGATCCTGGAAATTCTTTTATAATTTTGTCGAGAATCCATTCTTGGGAAAGTAAGCACAATAAAACAAATTTGGTGTTCTTGCTTGTAGTTTTTTGGAAATTTTCTTTTATTTTGCCAACAAAGTATTTTTTTTTATCTTCATCAATTGTAACAGAAAAAACTTTTCTGCAATTTTCAGCTTATATATTTCAAGTCAATAAGTTTTCGTTTGTTGAATGCATCTTCTTCAATTTGTTGCAGGCATTCGTTAATCAAATAGCATGCAACGTCTTTATCGACATACATTTCGTCAAATCCAATTTGACTCAATATATTTCTGCAGGCAGAGCAAATCACTAATTATGTGTCCAATTTTTGTCGGATCGTTACCGTCCATGGCGTACTGGCCGCAAATTACATGCAGTGGGTTTATGAGGTGGTAAATCCAGAGGATTGCAGCGCAGACGTGCCGTCCTGAGCTCACTGCAAATTGATGTCAAGAGAGTATAAATAAACCAAGTCAACGAACTTCTAAAATAATGAAAAACGGAAAATGTATAGCCATTGAGGAAATCAAAGAAAACAAGCGCAGTGACGTTTCTTAAACAAACCTAAAACAACCAAGCACACGGATTAAATATTGTGACGATAAGGAGTGTAACCTAATAAACATTAGTTTTTTGATTTACCGGACTATAAAAATGTATATTAGCCGCATCCATTCCTATACTTGAAATTTAAAATGAAGATGTGTTTATAATATACAGGGTGTTCCGGATATCTGTCGAAGGTTTTAACGGAAGCTTTCTGGACATATTTTGAAAGAAAAAAATCGTATGGGTTGGGGAAGTCTGAAATCTGAAATGCATCCCCTCCGAGATACAGAGGTTTTAAGCGAAGCCTTACGCTGTCTTATTTTGACTCCTATTGAAAATAACATCTTCCAAATTTATGTGTGTATGGTAACAAAAAGATATCTTTCAATCGTAATAATGAATACTTTAATTGTATCAAAGTAAATGTTGCCCTAAAATGGTTGCGCCAAAAGGTGAAATAACCTGACTTATTTTTTGTTTGTAAATAATTTTTTGAAAAATACGATGGCAAAGTCAAAATTTAAATTAAAAAAAAAATTACCTTTGATCTTCAATAATTTTTGGAACATCAATTTTAGGGCAACATTTAAATTTTCAAATAATTTAAGTAATTATATTGTAATTACGAGTTCAACTATACCCCGTTTGTTACCATACACTTAACGGACTTTGCCCGACTACAAATTACCTTTCTAAAATTTGACAACTACTCGTTTTCATGCAAACACGTGTTTCGAATACACATTCCAGCTGTCAATGAATATCAGCTTGAAAAAAATAATTCGGATGAAAATTGTTCAGGTTTATTGTTTCATTTATACATTTTTTCTGATTTTTTATTGGGTATATATATACGAGGGGCGTTCAATATATTCTCGGTATCGATATGAAGGAAAATGCGAATTCAATTTAAATTGTTTTTATTTTTCAATATAAATTGTTTTTATTTTTCAATATAATCTCTCCTAACATCAATGCATTTGTTACATCTTGAGATAAGCTTTTTTAAACCCTCAAAAAAATAAATTTCGTCTTTCTCTGCAAAATATCGACTTGAGTTCTTCATCATCCGAAAATCTTTTTCCACGAAGACATTTTTTCAAATCCGGAAACAGGAAATAATCACTAGGGGCAAGATCTGGACTATAGGGTGGGTGTTGGATTTCTTCGAAACCACAATCTCGCGCAGCAGCCTTGGAAACTCGCGCCGTGTGAACAGAAGCGTTGTCATGAAGAAGCAACACACCCGCTGCGAGTTTACCCCGTCTTTTCTTTTTAATTTCCTCCCGCAAATTATGTAAAGTGGAAGCGTAGGATGTGGCGTTGATGGTTTCACCTTTTTTTTTTGTACTCAATGAGCAAGAATCCCTTTGAGTCCCAAAAAACTGTGGCCATGAGCTTCCCGGCAGACGGAGTGACTTTGAACTTCTTCGGGGGGTCTGTTCCTTTTTTATGCCACTGCATGGACTCTTGTTTGCTTTCAGGGTCATAGTGGTGGACCCATGTTTCGTCCCCAGTAACAATTCGATCCATAACACCGTCCGCGTTCTCATTACACATCTCCAAAAGCTCTCTACAGCATGCGATTCTCACTTTTTTCTGAGGCGCTGTGAGCATTCGTGGCACCCACCTTGCACTGACCTTTGAAAGGTTAAGATGGTCATGAAGAATGGTGTAAATGGTACCAATTGAAAGCTTGGTGATCTCTGCCATCATTTTCACCTTTATTCGGGCATCCTCAAGAACAAGTTTTTCGACTTCTTTGATGCTTTCTCCCGTACAAGCAGTAGCCGGGGCGCCGGAGCGGGGGTCGTCTTCAATGCTCTCTCTGCCTCTCTTGAACTCACTTGACCACTTTTGCACAGTTGATAATAAAGGTGCGGAACCCTGGTAAACAGCCACCATCTCTTCATGAATAGTTTTTTGACTTTTTCCTTGCTTAGTGAGAAATTTAATTACAGCGTGATGCTCAATTTTCACCATCATCGTCTCAGTTGCCATTATGATTCTGTTTAACTAGAGATAAAACGCGAATTAATAATCACATTTATATGAAATTTTACATGAATGCACTAAAATAATAGTATTACTTGATAAATAAGTCAATTTATATATACAATCACAGCTTCACCCCGATACCGAGAATATGTTGAACGCCCCATGTATATACGTGCGGTTTTTTTTTTTTTCAAAATTTGAACGTTTATTTAAGAAAAACATGTACAGTAGTATTATTCAAAGTATTGCCCATCTGAAGCTATGACTTTTTCCCATCTATCTGGCAATTTGTGGATCCCATCCCAAAAGAACTGCGCCGGTTTGGCAGCCAAGAATGAATCAAGCCAATTTTTGATATTCTGCTCTGATGTGAACCGTATTTCAGTGAGGGCGTTCTGCATCGACCGGAACAAATGGTAGTCAGAAGGGGCAAGGTCTGGGCTATAAGGCGGGTGGGGTAAGACTTCCCACCCACTGTTTTCCAAATAGTTCTTAACCGGAATAGCAACGTGGGGCCGAGCGTTGTCATGATGGAAAATTATTGCCTAGTGTCTGGTCGCATATTCCGGGCGTTTTTCGGCCACTGCTCTCTTCAAACGGATTAATTGTGTTCGGTAGCGTTGTCCATTGATGGTTTCACCCGGTTTTAGCAGCTCATAATACAGCACACCCATCTGATCCCACCAAATACAGAGCATTACCTTCGCGCCATGGATATTCGGCTTTGCCGTTGATTTGGCTGGTTGGCCGGGTTTCACATATGATTTTTTGCGCTTGGGGTTGTCGTGATGGATCCATTTTTCATCACCAGTAACAATCCGATGCAAAAATGACTTCCTTTTGTGGCGTTCCAGCAGCATTTCGGACATGCAAAACCGCCTTTCGACGTCTCTCGGCTTGAGTTCATGTGGAACCCAATTTCCTTGCTTTTGAATATATCCAGCTGCTTTTAAACGATCTGAAATGGCTGCTTGTGTGACACCCAAAGATTCTGCAAGCTATTCTTGTGTTTGGCAATAATCTTCATAGAGTAATGCTTCCAGTTCTTCCAGGACGTTCATCGTCTTCCAAGCCAAAATCACCACTTTTAAATCGTGCAAACCACTTTTGGCACGTTCGCTCAGCTAGCGCATGTTCACCATAAACTTCCACCAAAATACGATGACTTTCTGCAGCAGTTTTCTTCATATTAAAGTAATGAAGAAGAACTCCCCGCAAAAACACTTTTTCAGGCACAAAGTTCGACATATTTGAGTGAAAAAAAAATTATTGTTGTTTACGCCTCAAATGAATGACATATACTGAAATGACGTACAATAACAGTAGCTTTTCAACGCATGTTCCAATGAAATAATAACAATGGAATAACACAAGTTACGCCATCTCTTAGCAAACCCCTCGAATTAAGTTATAGACCCAATACATAAAATAATTTTGGCAACACTTGTTTTTTTTAGAATGGTACATATACATAAAAAACCATCATAATCAATCAAATCCATTAAACACTATTTATTTAAACAAAATAATTTTTTTCGCTACGAAATTCATTTATACGCATTTTAAGAAAATAGTAAAAAATATAAATAAAACACATTTTAATTAAAAAAAAAACTTGTCAGTATTTTGCGTGTCTTCCCTTTTGGTGGATAACGGCAAATATCCTCTTCGGCATGGAACTTGTAAGTTTGTAGATGGTGTCCGGATGTTTTCAAACTGATGACCGTTTTTATAAACCTATCGCGCCATTATACTCCATAGATTTTCTATGGGGTTAAGGTCAGGGCTGCATGCCGGCCAACGCATAACTGGGATGGTTCGCTGACTCAACCATTCTTGGGAATATTTGGAAGGGTGAACAGCTGCATTGTCCTGTTGAAAAATAAAGGCATGGTCATCAAGATTGTCTTCTAAAAACGTCCAATATTTCACAATATGTTTCCGAGTCCATTTTAGTTGGAACAAAACAATTGCGCTTTTCCGAAGGAAGAAAAAGCGCCACAAATCATTACACTGCCTCCATGCTGGTGCCTGCTTATTCTTGGTGGATTGTTGTGACGTAAGTCATGTCAGTAACAACTGAAACCATCTGGCCCATCAAGGTTAAACTTCTTTTCGTCAGAGAATGTAACTATTCCATTTTTCGTCTCAAGCCATATGCTCTCTGGCACATGCTACTCGAGCTGTTTTATGATGGATTTTCAGAAGTGGCTTTTTAAGCTGTTTTTTGTAAACCATGTTCGGAGTACTCGATAAAATTTATTGAACTCCAAGCTTTGTTATTGGCAAATCGATATGAGCAACAATTTGGCCAGCAGTCATCTGGTTTTTGGTAGCTTCGATGACAATTCGGTTCCGTTCTCTTCGAGTAATTTACTCCAGCCTTTTCGACCACCATTCTTTCCATGCGAATCGCCTTTTTTAAAGAAATTTCTGATAAGCCCTTCAGAACGATTGGTTTCACGTGCAATTACCCTATTGGAAATGCCGGGCTCTTTTAAGACCGTTATCTTAATCTTTTCTTTAGCTGTTAAATATTTTCCTTTTCCCATTATGGATTTAAATATTTATTTTTCTGAAAATCAGTTCTAAGATATTATTTTTTTATATAAAAAAATGTGATCTTTAACCTTTTTTAACTTTCTCTTAAATTTTTCCGCAGGAATCAATCAATTTCACTGAAATACTAAATGCGTATAAATGAATTTCGTGCTTTAAAAAGCTGCCAATATATTCTTTGCCTTATCTTTATAACAAAAAGACGCCGTTATCAAAACTCGTTCTTAAATCTACACTACCGCTTAAAAACTAATGATGGTGCAAATATAGATTTTTTTTAAAACCCCTTAAATGACAGCAATTCTGTAATTTTTTGATGCAGTGTTGGGTGGGTATAAACTAATTTCGCTATTTTTGTTTGGAAATATTCCCTATTTTTTATATGAATATATATTACATATAATATTGTATAATATAATATAATATAGTATAGTATTGGGTCTATAACTTCGTGCTGTTTGCTAAGAGATGGCGTAACTTGTGTTATTCCATTGTTATTATTTCATTGGAACATGCGTTGAAAAGCTACTGTTATTGTACGTCATTCATTTGAAGCGTAAACAACAATAATTTTTTTTCACTCAAATATGTCGAACTTGGTGCCTGAAAAAGTGTTTTTGCGGGGAGTTCTTCTTCATTACTTTAATATGAAGAAAACTGCTGCAGAAAGTCATCGTATTTTGGTGGAAGTTTATGGTGAACATGCGCTAGCTGAACGAACGTGCCAAAAGTGGTTTGCACGATTTAAAAGTGGTGATTTTGGCTTGGAAGACGATGAACGTCCTGGGCAGCCAAAAAAGTTTGAAGATGAAGAACTGGAAGCATTACTCTATGAAGATTGTTGCCAAACACAAGAATAGCTTGCAGAATCTTTGGGTGTCACACATGCAGCCATTTCAGATCGTTTAAAAGCAGCTGGATATATTCAAAAGCAAGGAAATTGGGTTCCACATGAACTCAAGCCGAGAGACGTCGAAAGGCGGTTTTGCATGTCCGAAATGCTGCTGGAACGCCACAAAAGGAAGTCATTTTTGCATCGGATTGTTACTGGTGATGAAAAATGGATCCATCACGACAACCCCAAGCGCAAAAAATCATATGTGAAACCCGGCCAACCAGCCAAATCAACGGCAAAGCCGAATATCCATGGCGCGAAGGTAATGCTCTGTATTTGGTGGGATCAGATGGGTGTGCTGTATTATGAGCTGCTAAAACCGGGTGAAACCATCAATGGACAACGCTACCGAACACAATTAATCCGTTTGAAGAGAGCAGTGGCCGAAAAACGCCCGGAATATGCGACCAGACACTAGGCAATAATTTTCCATCATGATAACGCTCGGCCCCACGTTGCTATTCCGGTTAAGAACTATTTGGAAAACAGTGGGTGGGAAGTCTTACCCCACCCGCCTTATCGCCCAGACCTTGCCCCTTCTGACTACCATTTGTTCCGGTCGATGCAGAACGCCCTCACTGAAATACGGTTCACATCAGAGCAGAATATCAAAAATTGGCTTGATTCATTCTTGTCTGCCAAACCGGCACAGTTCTTTTGGAATGGGATCCACAAATTGCCAGAAAGATGGGAAAAAGTCATAGCTTCAGATGGGCAATACTTTGAATAATACTACTGTACATGTTTTTCTTAAATAAACGTTTAAATTTTGAAAAAAAAACCGCACGAATTAACATAATATATTGTATACATAATAATATAATATAATATATGTAGTATAATATAATATAATATATGTAGTATAATATAATATAATATATGTAGTATAATATAATATAATATATGTAGTATAATATAATATAATATATGTAGTATAATATAATATAATATATGTAGTATAATATAATATAATATATGTAGTATAATATAATATTATATAGTATAATATAATATATATAATATAATATAATATAATATAGTATAATATAATATAATATAATATACAGTGCGTTTCGAAAATATAACCCACATTATCTTTTTCGAATTTATCACAGCTTACAATACCATTTCATCTTTTTTGATTATGGAAATACCGATCGTGAGTTCACATGTGAATTGAAATAAAAAGAATTATTTGTGATTTCCTGAGAATGTGTTATGTAATTCAGGCATTTCATATTGTTTTATTTTTTAATAAAAGAAAAGGAACGAAAAAAACTAATAATTTATTTGAGGACCTTTCAAATAACCTATTTTCAATTGCTTTTATCAAGTTTTGCAGCAGTTAGGGTAAAATTGTGAACAAGAGTTTGTTTCAGCTCTGCAGGTGACTCAAATTGTAGGTTTTGGGCATATACTCGCATGACCAAAATTTCCCAAATATTTTCTGTTGGATTCAGATCAGGGGCGCTTGCTGTCCAACTCATTACATCGACTGAATTCGATGTAATTTATTGCTGGTGTGAATCGTGGCAATATCCTGTTGAAAAATTGGAAATTTTATTTCTCAATTATGATATAAAAAGAGAATTAGGCTGTTTTGAAGAACTTGAATATAATTTGCACTTTTCATTTTTAAAGATGCAAAGTGTATTTTTTAGCACCCTTTCCACCAAAATTTCTGGTTGAGAAATACTGTGACTGCTTTTGCAAATCTCGCCAATAAGAGTCCATACATCAGGTCCGCCTAAATTCCATTTCTTTTCATCAGAAAATATGACCTTAGAGGTAAATTTAAATCAAAATTATTGATTAATATTAAAATAAATAAAAACGACGATATACGATTCAGATGTCCAATCTGTAGTCGTATTCTTTTCTGCAAATTCTAACATGGCGTTTCTATGACGACTTAGGAGACGTGGACAACAATTTATTTTAGACCGGGCTAGGTTTGGATTTCTTCTAATGAAGGGTCTGTGGCGACTTAGGACACGTGGGCAACAATCCATTTTAGATTGGACTAGGTTCGGTTTTCTCTTAATGACTCTCCAAGCCGTGGTTTTTGACACTTTTGTCTTAGAGAGCGCACTGAGTTTGGTGCAGCTCAAGGTCGAATAATGCTAAAAAATTTTCATTTTGCACTATCGGGCAATGACGTGCCACGTGGCATTTTTAACAATCAACCGGAATTTACACCAATTACGAACTTAACGATCTGTAGTTGGTATATACGAGGGTTGACCGAACAATGATACAAGACATTTTTTTTTATTTTTTTACATAGTCTCCTTGTAACTCTACACACTTCTCCCAGCGATGCTCCCATCTCTCTAACCCGTCCAAATAGTACTTGGCGTTTTTCTCTTCGCCATGGCAACCGCTGAGGTGTGAGACGGCACGTTGTCTTGTTGAAACAGGATTTCCTTTTTCTGCAAATGTGGCCGTTTTTCCGCAATTTTTGCCTTCAGCTTGGCAAGTAATGATGCGTAGTATGCTCCTGTAATGGTTTTTCCTTTTTGAAGATAATCGATTAAGATAACTCCTTTACTATCCCAAAAACCAGTCGCCATCACTTTCCCATCCGAAAAAACAGTTTTTGCTTTTTTTGGAGCCGGCTTGCCCTTTGCAGTCCACTATTTTGACTGAATTTTTGTTTCGGGCGTATGGTGCATCCAAGTTTCATCTACAGTAATTAATCGGCGCCAAAACTTGGATTTATTGCGCCTAAACTGCGCCAACAGAGCGTTGGAAATGTTCATTCGAACACGTTTTTGGGCTAACGTAAGCAAACGCGCCACCCAACGCGCGGACAGCTTTCTCATGCCGAAACCTTGATTTAATATGTAACAAACACGTTCTTTGGACATTTTCATAACTCTACTATCTCTCTCACTTTAATTCGGCGGTCGTCTAACACCGTTTGGTGAACTTTAGCAATGTTATCGTCAATGGTTGCAGTTTTTGGATGTCCCGAACGTTCATCATCTCCCAAGCTTTTACGGCCACGTTTAAATTCAGCTGCCCAAAATTTCACTGTAAATGATGGTGCAGACTACCCATACACAGAGTTCAACTCATTTTCATAGTGGCGAACTAATTAAGAACGATATACTGGAATCATGTTTTTCGAACATTTTTATATAATTTTTATTCATCTTGGGTTGTTAATTTTTTTTTTTACCATGTATCTGTTAAAAACAGAATAGCAAAAAGATAACGGAAACATAAAATTTAATACAAAATGTTTTGATAACAAAAAATTAGCTGGCGATCTAATTAAGAACGATAAGAGAATATGCAAACTCTTCATTGTATTTTGCGATTTTTCCTCAATATTTTGTCGGGAATCCTTTGTTTGCAATTACAGCCATACATCGCCTTGGCATTGACAAAATTGGGTCCTGACTTTTTTTCGGTGTTATTGCATTCTTGGAATCTCCTAGCGATTTCATACAACTCATTTGTATTGCTAATTTTATGCTTTTTAACTTTTTTTTTTAACTCGTACCAGGGGTTTTCGATTGGTTTTAGGTTCGGGCTGCATGACGGCCAGTCAATGACATCCACAGAATTATTCTGAAACCATGCTTTTGTTGACCTCGCAGTATGTTTCGGGTCGTCGTCCTGCATAAATTTCCACGTTACTGTCAATTCTGCCTCTGTATAGGGCAGCATTACATTTTGAAGTAATCCTATGTAGCTTTGAGCGTTCATTATACCTTCCTCTCGGTGTAACGGTACGGTACCTTTAAAAGACGTACAATCCCATAGCCTAATACTCCCTCCTCTATGTTTGAGGGTGTGGTGTACTTTGGATTGAATGCTCCATTTTTTGGTCGTCTAACATACTGTTTACCATCGAAACTCATTCTTTTAATTTTAGTCTCATCACTCCAGAGTATTTTTTTCCATTCCATTCTTTTCCATTCCATAGTCCGATCTTTGTGTTTCTTTGCAAAAGCTAACCTAGCTTTCGGTTTTTTTTCTGGCTGATCTCCTAAAAAACTGACTTTCATTCAATCGCTCTCTAATGGAGCGTGCAGAAAGTAAATTTGGGTCCTCGCGAAAACTACTTTCCGAATACGATTCGAGCTCAAAAAAGGATTTTTTTGGCCGTGCGAATTATCAACTTATCTTGAGCTTCATTCGTTTTGGGAGGTCTTTTACGTCTTTCTACGCTTTCGGTGGTTCGATGTTTCTCGACATATTTTACGGCATTAAAAATCATTCCTTTCGAGGAATCAGTATGGCTTCTCTCATGCCTGCTGCGCAGCTCTTTTTTTCACCATATCACGCTCAAAATGTCTCTAAACCCAACAAAAACTAATAATATCCCTTTAATTTCAAATGAATTAATATGTTTACCAAGAACTTTTTCCGTGGGCATCGAAATTCTACAAACAAACCTGTTTTAGTGATACGTTCTTAATTATATCTCCAAACGAAGACTGGACCAATATGCTTAAAAACCGATTTAAGCTGTTAAATAATGTGCAATAACATCGATAGTTACAGTTTAACATGAAAAGAGACATGACTGAATAGATAAGGTTACTTTTAATTTTGGTTGCCATCTGTCTTATTATTGGAGCGATGGTGTTGCCAGCACTTACAATCGTTCTTAATTAGTTCGTCACAACTGTACGACGTTGTATCCTGATATGCCTCTCTCTTAAAAACACAGAAATGCGAAAAATAACGGTATTGCTGGCTGACGTTATAATGTACTATAAACGTTATTTTAATTTTCTGTTTTGTTCGCAACTAGTCTTAAATTTTCATGGACGTTGAAAATCTAACTTAAAATTCGACTACAAATATAAAACGGACATAGTACAATATAATATAATTATATTATATTATTATCCCAAAACCAACCTCCGAAGTGAAAAATATTTTTAAAGAAAACGAAAACATTATTTTTTTTTACAAAATAGTTTTATTAACACCTAAATTATTTTTCTACAGAGTCTCCGTTGAAATCTATACATTTTTGGTAACGTGGGACGAGCTTTTGTATACCATCCTTAAAAAATGGCACCGCCAGTGCGTTGAGTCATTGATTCACACCGTTCATCAGTTCCTCATTACTTCCAAAATGTTGAGATACAATGGATGATTTCAATTTTGGGAAAAGGTGATAATCACTTGGAGCCAAATCAGGACTGTAGGGAGGGTGATCAAAAATATCCCAATTGAACTCCTCCACTAAAGTTTTTGTGCGTGCAGCAGTGTGTGGTCGTGCGTTGTCATGCAGAAGCACCACACCTTTGGTAAGCATTCCTCGTCTTTTGTTCTGGATTGCTCTTCTCAACTTACGTAAAGTTTCACAGTAAACCGCTGCGTTTATTGTGTTTCCAGGTTCCATAAACTCGGTCAACAATATGCCTTTACTGTCCCAAAAAACTGTGGCCATCATTTTCCGATAGGAAAAAGTTTGTTAGAATTTTTTTGGCTTGTTTGGGGAATGAGTGTGCATCCATTGCTTTGACTGTTCTTTGCTTTCTAAATTTACATACTGGACCCAAGTCTCATCTCCAGTCACAATTTGCTGTAAAAATTCTTCACCTTCCATTTGAATTTGAGCTGCGCCATTTCCTTCGGCTTGCAAAAAACGAATTACACTTCGTACCTCACAGACGGAGGGAGATAAAATTGTATTCTCCATGTTAAAACGGCAACTATTGGAAAAATACTGAACGAAAACGGTCGAAACTTTTCATATTATTAGAGAATAATGTACTGGTTGCGACTTGCAGAAACACGTCACCGAAGTGCACGTATGTAATGAATTGTAACACATCGGAGGTTGATTTTGGAATAGCCCTCGTATATATATGTACATATGAATATATTATATACGATCTCGTTAATCGCAACTAATAGAAGCCAAGTTTGTTGCATTCGCTGCACTTAATTTATTGCATTTATTACGAGGGCAGTACCCGAGCTGACGTAGAGATGGCGGTAGTTATTTAAAAAGAATGATAATTATAGAAGGTGGGTGGGCGTTGCTTTACTGGTAGTGTATTGGCTTCCCAATCGGACGCTTTGGGGTTGAATACCAGCCGTGCTCGAAAGACTTCTTCAGGTAACTAAAATCTCGTGAGATGAATGGTTGGCTAAGTATAACATCAAGTCAATTTACGCTAATATTTCAGTATCGCCATTAAATGTTGGATGCCACCCATGCAGCGAAATAGCCGCTGACCCCAAACATCTTTCTTTCTCTTTCTGTCCAATTTTCCGAAAAACTTACACGTGCTCCGGCATTTTAGGAGTAGTGTTGAGTGTTAGGTTATTTTTTTTTTTTTTTTTTTTTTAAATGAAAAAAAGAGTACCAACTTTATAAAGCCTAAATTTGAAGTTTGACCACGCTATGTTGCTTAGTATTTGTTCGGCAGCCATCAATAGTGAATGCTCTCAAAGAATTTTTAAATATGGAAAAAAATTGGTCATCGTTATGTGATACAATGCTTTCATTTGAAAAGCCTCAATCCAACAAACATCAAAACGCACTGGATTCTACTCTGTGAGAGTTTGCTCCTCCGTTAGCAACAATAAAATATTGGGTGACAGAGTTTAAGCGAGGCCGTTCAAGTTGCCACGGCAAGTATCGCAGTTGTCGACCAAGTGAGGTGAGCTCACCAGAAATGTTGAAAAAATCCACAAAATAATATTGGATGACTGTCGATTAAAAGTTCGTGAACTAGCAAATATGGTAGGCATTTCAAAAAGCGCTGTACATCGCATGTTGACTGAAAAATTGGACATGAGAAAGCTGTGCGAACGACGGATGCGGCGATTACTCACAATGGAACAAAAACAGCGTTGTGAGGATGTTTCCACCAAGTCTTTGGCGTTTCACAGCAATAAAGCCGAGTTTTTGCGTCGATTCATAACCACGGATGAAACATGGGTCCACCACTTCACGAAGGAATAGTCAAAACTATAGATTCAAAGGGGAGAATCGGCTCCAAAGAAGTCGAAGAATGCAAGGTCATGGCGTCGGTTTTTTGGAATGGGCGTGGATAATTAAAAAAAATTCAGGAAGGAAAAACGCCGTTGATTAACGGCGTCTATTATGCGAACTTATTGTAGCGTTTGAAAGATGAAATCAAGAGATAACGGCCGCATTTGGCGAAGAACAAAGTTTTGGTTTCATTCATCAGTCATCGCGATGGTCAAAATCAATGAGCTGAATTTAGCCAGCTCGAATTATTTTTTATTTCCAAATTTGAAACAATGTTCCGGTGGTAAAAGAATTGCCAACAGTAAAAATGTGGAGTCTGCGGTTGATGGCTATTTTAAAGGAACTCGATGATTCTCACTATAAACAGGGTATTGAAGCTATGAACATCGCTGGGAAAAGTGTATTGAACTGAAAGCAGACTACGTAGAGAAAGAAACATATTTTTCCCCATTTTTTTGCGTTTTCTTTGTTAGGTCGGGTACTTTTGGGACTACCCTCGTATGTACAACTTTATACTTCCTTCGTGCTTTGGGGTATAGGATATGTTCGAATGATCTCTATATGATCCCCATTAGGATGAAACCTGAAGTTCAACTCTAGACCAGCCTCTTTTAATAATCTAAGAACCTCAATTAGAATATCAATATGCGTTCCCAGGTCAGCGGTAGCAAGACAAATGTCGTCCAAATACACAACAATCAAATCTTTGCCGATCAGCGGTTTCAATGTTAAATGGATATATCTCTGAAAGACAGCGCGTTCTTAAGACCAAAGTTCATGAGCACATACTCGAACTGGCCAAAACGGGTCACAAATGGCGTATACTTTATGGACTCCTCAGCAATTTTTATGTGGTGATACCCCTCTCTCTTATTTGCAAAATATTCTAAGCAGTCTTCGATCTACGGCAGTGTTTATTCTATCAAAAAAATCATTCCACAGTAAATGCTGACGGCATTTATCAAGGATTTAAGTAAAGGCTTACTTTGGTGTACCCTGACCCATGTTAACGGAAATTGCCCTGTTAGTACTAATGGTAGAAACTTCGTGTAGTATTTTTAGAAGAAATAGTAGCCTTTGTAACGGCGTTTAAATAAAGTTAATATCTTGTTTGAGTCTTTAGATATCTAATTTCTAAGCCGGTTCCATTTTCATTGCCCATGCTAATTTCTGACTTTGAGGTCACTTTTCTCCAGAAAATGCCTAATTAACATAACGTTTTACTGTTTTTTTTTTGGAAAGAATAATAAAAAACATCATCAAGTTGCTATAAACATTCCATAATAACTAATCGAAATGGCTTGTTCACCCGTCTCAATCACGGCGTCGCTGTCTGTATCGCTCACACTTGGTACTCATTTTAACTTATTAAAAAAATTAACTATGAATCGGGTTTCTTTAACAAAATTTTTTTTTTGTCCGCAATTAAGCATTAGTCTAGCAAGTGTCATACCATTTCGGAATCCAGACTAAATACGCCATCTTTTAAAGTTACTTGCTAAAATGGCATGGTAAATTTTTTGTCAGTACAGTCAGTTCAAGTTGGGTGATTAATAATTTTCAGATACATAGAAGGACAAAAACGCAATATTTTAGTTAAAACCGATTTTCAATTTTGGACGGTAATTTACAGAAGAGTTACTCAGGGTTACGTGACAACAAAAAAATCGAAGAAAAGTAGAAATTTGTGATCACAGTATTTGAAAAATCGTCACAGGGTGTCAGATTTCTCGATTTTTTTTGAGTGCCAATAATTTTAAAAGTATTGTACATGATTTAGAATTTTTTTTATAGTTTTGTGATAACCGACACTACTTGACCTATCACCCGTTTCCGGCTTGACGTTGATTGTATAATATATATTATATATTATATATAATATTTATTTATTATATATTATATATAATATTTATATATTATATATTATATATAATGTTATATATTATATATATTATATATAATATTTATATATTATATATTATATATATATTATATATTATATATATATTATATATATATTATATATATATTATATACATATTATATATTATATATATATTATATATTATATATTATATATTATATATTATATATTGTATACTGTATATTATATTGTATATTATATTATATTATGTAAGTTAACAAATATTTTCCAATTCAATTTTTCTATCTATTAATAATTTACTATATGATATGTTTTTTCTTGTTTTAATTCATCTTATGGAATATCAATATTTTTTCCTTCTAACAAATATTTTGGGGAAAAACCTGTCACTAAGTGTTCCGTTTCATTATATCTGTTGGTACCTTTCATGAGCATCTTACATCTAATTTTATTAACTAACGTTTGGTTTAATCCCTTATTTAAGCCGTTCGAAAATGGTGCATTACGCATGTACAGCAGTGAAGATAATGGGTATATTTTCTAATAGTAAACATTTTTTAAAATCATTTTAATTTATTCCTGGATGTTGATCAGATAATATCATACCAATTTTACTTTCCTGACTTACTTTTTTTACCAGTTTTATAAAATCGTTCGAATTTTGAGTTTTTAATGTTAAAATAAAAGCGTATCTCGTGAACTGATACGAACCAGAAGATGTAAGTAGGTCTTTGTAGAACGCGAGCCACCAAATCCACCAATGGTATCAATAGATACTATTTCAAAAGGGTAAGTTGCAGGTGCTGGGACATCAGACCAAATTTATATTTACCTCTGGGTTTATTCCTAATACAAATCTCACAATTTTCACAGAAGTTCTTTATATTAAATGTTAAGTTTTTTGCTGTGTAGAATGGTTTCATTTTATTGCTCATCTGTTGAATTCCAATATGACAGAAATGATAGTGTATATTTTCTATAATTTTTTTTATTGGGTCTATAACTTAATTCGTTTGCTCGGTTTCTCGGTTTGATAAGAGATGGCGTAACTTGTATTATTCCATTAGAACATGCGTTGGAAAGCTACTGTCATTGTACGTAATTTCAGTATATTTGAAGCGTAAACATATGTCGAACTTTGTGCCTGAAAAAGTGTTTTTGCGGGGAGTTCTTCTTCATTACTTTAATATGAAGAAAACTGCTGCAGAAAGTCATCGTATTTTGGTGGAAGTTTATGGTGAACATGCGCTAGCGGAGCGAACGTGCCAAAAGTGGTTTGCACGATTTAAAAGTGGTGATTTTGGCTTGGAAGACGATGAACGTCCTGGGCAACCAAAAAAGTTTGAAGATGAAGAACTGGAAGCATTACTCTATGAAGATTGTTGCCAAACACAAGAATAGCTTGCAGAATCTTTGGGTGTCACACAAGCAGCCATTTCAGATCGTTTAAAAGCAGCTGGATATATTCAAAAGCAAGGAAATTGGGTTCCACATGAACTCAAGCCGAGAGACGTCGAAAGGCGGTTTTGCATGTCCGAAATGCTGCTGGAACGCCACAAAAGGAAGTCATTTTTGCATCGGATTGTTACTGGTGATGAAAAATGGATCCATCACGACAACCCCAAGCGCAAAAAATCATATGTGAAACCCGGCCAACCAGCCAAATCAACGGCAAAGCCGAATATCCATGGCGCGAAGGTAATGCTCTGTAGTTGGTGGGATCAGATGGGTGTGCTATATTATGAGCTGCTAAAACCGGGTGAGACCATCAATAAACAACGCTACCGAACACAATTAATCCGTTTGAAGAGAGCAGTGGCCGAAAAACGCCCGGAATATGCGACCAGACACGAGGCAACAATTTTCCATCATGACAACGCTCGGCCCCACGTTGCTATTCCGGTTAAGAACTATTTGGAAAACAGTGGATGGGAAGTCTTACCCCACCCGCCTTATAGCCCAGACCTTGCGCCTTCTGACTACCATTTGTTCCGGTCGATGCAGAACGCGCTCACTGATATACGGTTCACATCAGAGCAGAATATCAAAAATTGGCTTGATTCATTCTTGGCCGCCAAGCCGGCACAGTTCTTTTGGGATGGGATCCACAAATTGCCAGAAAAACCGCACGAATTAAGGTATATGCCCAATACTAAATTCCTCAGTTAATACAATCTTTTCCTTGTTTCCTACGAGGGGCGTTCAATATATTCTCGGTATTGATATGAAGGAAAATGTGAATTCAATTTAAATTGTTTTTATTTTTCAACATAATCTCCCCTAACATCAATGCATTTGTTACATCTTGAGATAAGCTTTTTTAAACCCTCAAAAAAATAAATTTCCTCCTCCTCCATTTATTGCCGACTTGAGTTCTTCATCATCCGAAAATCTTTTTCCACGAAGACATTTTTTCAAATCCGGAAACAGGAAATAATCACTAGGGGCAAGATCTGGACTATAGGGTGGGTGTTGGATTTCTTCGAAACCACAATCTCGCGCAGCAGCCTTGGAAACTCGCGCCGTGTGAACAGAAGCGTTGTCATGAAGAAGCAACACACCCGCTGCGAGTTTAGCCCGTCTTTTCTTTTTAATTTCCTCCCGCAAATTATGCAAAGTGGAAGCGTAGGATGTGGCGTTGATGGTTTCACCTTTTTTTTTTGTACTCAATGAGCAAGATTCCCTTTGAGTCCCAAAAAACTGTGGCCATGAGCTTCCCGGCAGACGGAGTGACTTTGAACTTCTTCGGGGGGTCTGTTCCTTTTTTATGCCACTGCATGGACTCTTGTTTGCTTTCAGGGTCATAGTGGTGTACCCATGTTTCGTCCCCAGTAACAATTCGATCCATAACACCGTCCGCGTTCTCACTACACATCTCCAAAAGCTCTCTACAGCATGCGATTCTCACTTTTTTCTGAGGCGCTGTGAGCATTCGTGGCACCCACCTTGCACTGACCTTTGAAAGGTTAAGATGGTCATGAAGAATGGTGTGAATGGTACCAATTGAAAGCTTGGTGATCTCTGCCATCATTTTCACCTTTATTCGGGCATTCTCAAGAACAAGTTTTTCGACTTCTTTGAAGCAGTAGCCGGGGCGCCGGAGCTTGGGTCGTCTTCAATGCTCTCTCTGCCTCTCTTGAACTCACTTGACCACTTTTGCACAGTTGATAATGAAGGTGCGGAACCCTGGTAAACAGCCACCATCTCTTCATGAATAGTTTTTTGACTTTTTCCTTGCTTAGTGAGAAATTTAATTACAGCGCGATGCTCAATTTTCACCATCATCGTCTCAGTTGCCATTATGATTCTGTTTAACTAGAGATAAAACGCGAATTAATAATCACATTTATATGAAATTTTACATGAATGCACTAAAATAATAGTACTACTTGATATACAACCACAGCTTCACCCCGATACCGAGAATAGTTTGAACGCCCCTCGTATATTCTTATAGTATATCGTATCCTTTAATTTTATGTGACTATTATTTCGTTTTAAATCTTCATTAGTATTTTGATCATTTTTGATGTCTTCTAATTTTATTAAATTTACAATTTTAAAATTTTCATCCTCATTCTCATATGGTTCTAATACAGGGTTTCTGCTTTAGCTATCTGCCTCTATATTATACATCCCTGGGGAATATTTTACCTCTAAATTGAACTGTGATAGATAATATGTGAGATATCCCAATTCTTCGTCGGTTCTAGCCTTCATTTTCTCTAGAGGTTTAAGATCAGAAAAAACCATAATTTTTTTCCCTATGAGCTCCCATTATTTTACTGAATTATTTATTACTAAACATTCCAGATATATAGCTTTTTTTCTTTCTTGAGTGTCATTTAATTTTCTTGAAAAATACGCGCAAGGTTTTTCCTCTCCGTCATGTTGTGGTTGTTTCAAGATTACGCCTATACCTTGTATACTGGCATCTGTGTATATATGTTTCGGTAAGTCTGGGTCAAAGATAGCTAAAATGGGTTTAGAACAAAGTAGTTTCTTTACTGTTTCAAAAGACTCCTGACACTTTTCTGACCAAACAAATACTTGTCCTTTTCGTAACAAATTATGTAAAGGATCTAAAACGGTTGATAAGTTTGGCACACACTTTCCTAGAAACTGCCGTATATTTTTTTGCGTTTTTGGAACCGGGAAATCTTTGATCGCAGTTAAATTGTCTTTCAATTGTATCATTTTTAATTATATGGCCTAAATATTTCACAGAGTCTTGAGCAAAGTGACATTTAGAGAATTTCAATCTAAAGCCTTCCTGTAATATTGCTTCCAATAATAGTTATAAGTGGTTGATATGTTCTTCAAATGTTTCAGAAAATATCAATATGTCATCCGTGTAGTTTACAGTGAACTCAGTTAGTTCATGTTTTCTTATGATATTACTTAGTATTCTCTGGAAAATGGCTGGTGAAGTTTTTAGTCCAAATGGTAAGCAGGTCCATTGAAAATGAATTTCTTGAGTAACAAAAGCGGTTTTTTGTCTGTCTTCAATTTTCAATAGAATTGACCAAAAAGCTGAATTAATGTCTAATGTTGAGAAAAACTTACAGTTTCTTGTTTTGGCCATCAAATCTACTATTAAGGACTGAAACGAATAAAATTTGAAAACTTCAAAGTAAAAAAAAAATATATTATCATAATTCATGTACATTTTTTTTTATTTGCTTTAAAATTCTGTTTTTATTAAATTCATTTACAATTACAAAAAATAAAAAAAATTATTTGGGTTCCCATTCTTTCCTCAACTTCTTTCGAATGACCTTCATAAGGTTGGTGACAGTTACATCCGAGATCTTTTTGGACGCTCTTTTCGATTTAGCACTAAAATCTTTTACGTCCTTTGCACACTGCTCACTTTTCCTCAATTTAGCTTTGACCAAAGCCCAATACATTGAGTGGATTCATGTCTTTTGGGACAAAGTCAACATTTTTATCAACAAGGAAGCTCAACGTCGCATGAGCATAGTGAGCTGAAGTTAAATCTGGCCAAAATAATGTTGAACTCTCGTGTTTGTTTTAGAAAGGAATCAACCATTTTTTTAGGCACTCGTTAATGTACACTTCTCCGTTAATTGTTCCCGTTGTAATAAACGATGAGCTTCTTCTGTGTCCACATTGGCAAATGGCCTGCCAAACGAGATGTTTTGAGCCGAATTTTTCCATCCCAATCGATATGGTTGATTGCGGAAGAATCTCAGCTTCAAACGAGTTGTAAAACTGCGCACCTGGAAGAGTAGTAAAGTCGGCTTTGACATAAGTTTCGTCATCCAAAACCAAGCACGCTTTCTTGTTGCCGATCAACTCGTATAGCTTCCGGGCTCGTGTTTTTATGACTTTTCTTGCTTTTCAGTAACTTTTGGTATTTTTTTGTGTTTTTCGTGGTTTTAGACCGATTACATTTCCGAGCAACATCTCTGGATGACATAGTCCGGTTTTTTACGGTGGTACCAACTATTTTCCTGTCCAAATTTGTGTCATGTGCTCCACTTTTAGCTCCACTTTTCTGTTTTCGCTTAACTGTCAACGTCTTCAAATATCGCTTAATAACACTGTACTGCGTGCTATGTTTAAATTTTTTGCGATGAAATGGTTTGGACGCGAAGTATTTTCGAGCCATTTGTCGATGATCTTTTTACGGCGTTCATCTTGACTCATATTTTATAAATATTTTAAACCGCACCGAACTAAAATCAATGACAAACTGAAACTAGAGAATATACAGGATAATTTGGGTACAAAATGGGTTGCAATTTTTACGCATTGGAAGTATAGCTCGTATTAAAATTTACAGATTTTATTCGTTTCAGCCCTTAGTGAAAAAGGTTGCGACTGTATAACGACAATCTTAATCTAGATTTTGTACCTTCTTCTTTTTTATAGGCTAATGTTACCGGGGCTGCAAAAGGACTATGATATTTTTTTGTAATAACTTAGATACCTGTTGTTCTATTTCTTTCTTATTTTCAATGGTGCACCTGTATTATCTTTTACAACAATATTAATCTATTAATAAATCAATGTGTGCTTCGTACCTTGTGACAGTGCCTATATCATACTTATCTTTAGCAAAAATTTACTTATATTTCTGATTGTTGTTTCAAGTGCAGAAGATTAATAGAAATGTCAAAATTTACTGATTCTATGTGTTCGTTAAAATTGATTTTGTATTGATCCTCATTATTGTTTTTACATATATTTTCTTTTTCTTCCACATTTTTGCGCAAGCTGCTGGGAATGGTTTTGAATTTTTCTCTCAGTATTTGTTTTTCGTTTTTTCGTTTTTTAAAGCGTGGCTATTTTGTGTAGTTTCTAATTTTTCATTTTGAGTAGGATGAAATTTTTTTATGCAGTCTAAAGGAGTGGTAATCGGAATTTTCTTGTTCTATGACAAAAACGTTAATATTCTGTTCGATATTAAAGATTTTTACCTTTACAGTTACTATTCTTATAGTTTCATTCACACCATTAATCGTTTTTAAATTTGCATTATTCTGAAAATCTTTAATCGGTTTATTTATGCACAATATTTTTGAATTTATTAATTGGATCCAGAATCATAAGTTCCTAATATTTCTAGAGTGTCATTTAACAATAAGTTAACTTTGATTAATGGTGGAATTATTAGTTTTTTGGATCTATTTCATTTAATTCGGTTTCTAATTGTGAATTGTTAACCGTCCTTATCTGATCTCTTTTTGGCCTATCATTATTTTTTATCTTGAACCAGCATACAGATTCTGGATGGTATCTGATCCCTTTATTTTCTTTTTCACAGATACGACATGGTTTGTTGTCTTTTGGGTTTTTTTCTTTCACTTTTCAAACACAAACTTTTTTCAGATTTTTTTTTTATTACCAAATGTTCTAAGCCTCTGATGTTATTAAATAAATCCTCAGCTTGCTTTAAGTTATTCCTATCAATTTTGTCCGAGATAAAATTTGATAGACCGGTTGCAATTTGGTCAATTAGTGTGGTTGTGTATCTATTGATTTATTGACCTCTAACAGCAGTGTTTCCTTTTTCAATGCATATTCTAGTAGTGAACCTTGCCTATATTTGAATAATATTGCATACCTGATAGGTGACCATCCTTTGTCTGCATATGTTTCACAAAAGCTATCCTTCTAGATTGACCATTTTGAATTTACAGCATATTTTAAAAGCATAGAACGGTACCAGTCAATGCATGAATCTTCTAGAAATAACCTTAAGGCTTCTATCTTCTTGGTGTCTTCTTCTATACCTATACGAGCACATTCCGTTTCAAAAGAATTCAACCATTGGGATGCATTTTTAGGACTGGATTTTTGTATCACAAATTTTTCTAACACATTTTTCAAGTTGCAGGTATTAGGTGTTTCTTTCTTTTTATCAGCAAAACTTTCCAGAATTCTTGTCAAAACATCTTCAGAAATACCAGCATTGGGCGGCTCTTGATGTGATTCCGGTGCAATTTCCTGTAGCAAGTATTCTTTGATCTGCATATTTCGCTCTCCATGCATATAAACTTTCTTTATCTCCGGTGTCACAGAAATCCATACTTTTCTTTTATCGTGTCTCCTTTGTAGTGCATTTTTTACTTTTTGATAAACTTGTGTTTGTATGATTGGATCATGTAGTTTCACAGGTTGGAGATGATCCGGTATTAAAAATATCTTCTCGTTGGTATCCGCAATTGAGGTTAAACAAACTACGTTTGATTTTAGATCTTCGCTTTGTCTCACCACAAATTCAAATCTTAACTTTTCCATTGTTGTTAATTAGCCGTAAAAATGTTGTGTTATAATATGTTCTCATAAATCCTCCTTGGAGAATTGGAATATCGAAAAAAAACAAAAATGTGTTGCTCTGGAAAGAAAAACAACATTTACAGCTATGGTTTCACACTTTCTTCCTTTATAACCTCTGCTCCTGCCAGTATCGACCACCGACTCGTGTCACTTTGATCTGTCAAAGTTGAAACGTGGGCAATAAATGGCGGCTAATTTAAATTGAATGAAGTGTCTTGAACATCATTGATATATATTAATCTTTTATAGCACAATTAAAAAGACTTACTAACCCAAATATTAAGTCGTTAACACTGCAACATTCATCTCTCTTGTTTTTAATAGAATTTTAGGTATTTTCTTTAAAAATTATTCGATTAATACAGTTTAGGGTTGGTTCCAGATTTTTATTATATGAGATTAGTAGTCTAAGAAATAATAATACTTTTCAAAACCAAATTTATTAATTATATTTAAAATACCGTTTGATAATGTTAAAATTCTTTCTTTTTTTTTAAATTCCAAAAATCCTTCATTCCTTTGTATCCTTTCCCTTCACTTTTGGTACTAATCAATTTGCAGGCCGCACGAATACAATGTTAATGAACTTTGATTTAAAAACCAACCCACAGTATAATTAAAATCCAGTCGAAAAACATAACAATTATAAGCGCATTGTTCCATCTTTCCTGAATTTCGCGATTTTTGAATAGAAACTTAGTAACTGATGAATGTGGTCCATTCCCACTAACAAGAGTAACATTTCTAACATGAATCAACAGAAGCCTATGTAAGTATGAAATAAATATATACATACCTATTGATAAATAAATATAAATGTACATAACAATAACGTGCCTACATATACACATCCAATGAAAGGTCTATCAAAATAAAGCCTGAAATATGGTTATTGTGAATGATAAAAAAGTGACTAAAAGTGATATTTTAATACATATTTAATGAAACAATATTACACATTCGTATTTTAATTCCATCCAATTCACGCAATAAAAGTGAAATTTTTGGGTTTTTGGACTTATTTTGTTAGACCTCATTTACATACATAAATTATATGTACCTTTGTTCCGTTAAGTTGTTATTTCTGGGAAGGTTAAAAAAAAAGTTTTACGAATAAATTCTATTTCAACGAGACCCGTACCTTGATGTACCCTTAAGGATAATAAGCTTTATGTCCTTCAATGGTAGCTACTGTAAAGCATCCGGAGAGGGCTCTGTCTTTTAATTAATTGCTTGCTGCCAGAATTAGTATATCGAAACATTCGATGAAAACCTAATTTCTAAAATGTGTGATGTTGTAGAAAGTCTTTTCCACTATCAATCTTATAAAAAAATTATATTTTTGATTTTTATTCCTATGTTCTATTCTTACAAGGGGATAGTCCCAGAAGTATCCGACCTAAAACAAAAAAAAAAAAAAATTGGGGAAAAATATGTTTATTTTCTACATAGTCTCCTTTAGTTCAATACATTTTTCCCAGGGATGTTCAATAGCTTCGATACCCTGTCGAGCTCCTTAAAATAGCAATCAACCGCTGACTCCATCTCTTTACTGTTGGCAAACCTTTTACCACCGAGCCATTTTTTCAAATTCGGAAATAGAAAATAATCCGAGGGGGCTAAGTCTGGCGAATAGGGTGCATGAGAAAGCATCATTTCGAACTTTAACTCATTGATTTTGGCCATCGCGATGACGGATGAGTGAACTGGGGCATTGTCTTGATGAAACAAAACTTTTTTCTTCGCCAAATGCGGTTGTTTTTTCTTGATTTCATCTTTCAAACGCTGCAATAAGTTCGCATAATACACGCCGTTGATTGTTTTTCCTTTCTGAAGATAATCAAATACTGACGCCATGACCTTGCCTGCAGATGGAAAGGTCTTCAACTTCTTTGGAGCTGATTCTTCCCTTTGAATCCATTGTTTTGACTGTTCCCTCGTCTCATGGACTCATGTTTCATCCATGGTTATGAATCGACGCAAAAACTCGGCTTTATTGCTGTTAAATTTCGCCAAACGTTCGATTGAAACATCCTCATGACGCTGTTTTTGTTCCATAATGAGTAATCGCGGCACCCATCTTGCTCACAGCTTTCTCATGTCCAATTTTTCAGTCGACATGCTATGTACAATGCTTTTTGAAATGCCTACGATATCTGCTAGTTCACGCACTTTCAATTGACGGTCATCCAATACCATTTTCTGGATTTTTTTTTTCAACATTTCTGGTAAACTTACCTCATTTGGTCGACTACTGCGATGTTCGTCTTGGCAACTCGTACGCCCTCGCTTAAACTCGACAACCAAATATTTTATAGTTGTAAAGGAGCAGACTCCGACAGAGTATAATCCAGTTCCATTTCGATGTTGGTTGGATGGAGGCCTTTCAAATGAAAGTATTGTATCACATAAAGATGAACAATTTTTTCCATATTTAATATTGCATTGAGAGCGTTTTGATGGCTACCGAACTAATACTAAGCAACATAGTGTCATCAAACTTCAAATTTAAGCTTTATAAGGTTGGTACTTTCTACAATTGCCATTCTTTTTAAACAATCGCCATCTATACATCAGGTCGGGTACTACTGGGACTACTCTCGTAAATATTTCCTAATATATTTTTAAAGTGTTTTTAAATTACCAATATATTGTAAAATGTTTATGTTGGTTCAAAAGATAGATCTTATTTCTTTCAACACAATTACTTTATTCAAAGTCACAATATAACAACAATTTATAATTCAATCACTTTTATTTTTACTTAAATCAACTTCACATATTTTCGACGCCGGTATACACCTTTCTGTACTAGGCTGCTTTTCTTACTTTTTTCCATATTTTCATTATTCCTCCAACGGATGAGTCTTCTGCTGTTCATGTATATATGGCGATGGTCGCAATAAGAGGTTATAACCATATGAAAGTGGACTGCAGTGGACTAACCGATTTGTTTCATGCACCGATAATGCCGAATTGCTCAAATTGCTGGGTCCCCGGTTTGTAGTTCCTGTACTGATATATGGTGGAATGCGTGCATGCTCTCTGAATATAAAATTCTCCAGATTTAAGTCTTGTTTAGATTGCTTAGTTGCCTTAGACTGATATTTGTATGGTTTCTGACGTAATCTACAACGTCTTCGTAGCTGCGAAAACTCTCTGGTAAATGTTCTAATAATAATCCTGCCATTTGGAGCAGTACTGTCAGGCTATCGTCTCAAATATTCCTATCTCGTTCGTTGACCGTTACCGTTACAGAAACTATTGACATAAACCATGTCTGCGTATTCTTGTGCTGAAAAGTCAATCATCGAGGGTATTACGAATTAAACGTCAGTATCTCGGTTAAAAACTACAAACTGGTTATGCAAATAATTTTGTATTTTTATGCTAATTCATAATTTATTTTTTTTTTTCCAGAAAAAAACGTGTAATTAAATTAATCGTTCTTAACCAAATTTTTATTGGATTTACTTACATTTATTTTACAGGAAAAAACTTCCAAAGCAGCTATTAATTAATTAATTTTATAGGCCTGTTGTGAAAGAATACTCTATTTTTGGGACTAATTGTTTGAACAATTTGGGTTGTACGATATCTTGAAAATTAATGACTTGGGATGAAATGACTTGACTTTTCTTTTTTGTTTATAAATACTACGCACAAGTTTCAAAGTTACAAAAATGGCGAGTTAATGCTTTTCGAAAAAAAATTATGCCAAAGCCAAGATTTAAAATTAAAAAAAAAATCACTTGATCTTCAATGACTTTAGACCCATTAATTTTAGGGCAACATTTACTTTGAAAGAATTAAAGTACTCACAATTACGAGTAAGAGTTTGATTTCAGTCGCTATTTATACGGCGCGTACAACAGGAATGTGTTCTTTTTTTTTGCGACGTAATCCTTGGTGCCTTTAATATAGAGAAAGACTCAAAAGACGCAAAATCTTCATATTATTAATTAATTGTTATTGATTATTTGCATAAATTTTTAATAGACAAAAGAAAATAATTTTCAACAACAAATGAATATACACAAAATATAAAACAAATGACAACTTGTGAAGTCAAATATTATTATGGGCAACTTGTCCATTTGAGTTAATTATGTAAGACGACTTTTCGCCCAGTTCTGACATTAGCTTCAACTTAATTTCGCCTATTATAATTAGCTGAGCCTTTAAGACCAAACAAGATTTCAGTAGGATTAACCTTATGTCAAAACCGATGGAAAACCCACTTAATTTCTGTCAAACTTTCCAGTTGTTCAAATTGTTTACAACCGGATTGGTTTTATAGCGGGAAAACATAAAATGGAAAATAAATTAAAAAGTTTAAAAATGAGAGAATTATTGCATGAAATAGCAAAGCAAACATTTTCTTTGTGCCAGCTCCCAAATTTCTGCACTGAATGCCTTATTCTATTGCGACCTCTAACGCCCACCAAAGTTGATGGAACTTGACGAAAGCAACAAAATAGCATTATGGTCATGCAATACTATTTACATTTAATGAGACATTTCATTAAGCTCATCAGAGTCCAGTACACTGCTCTTATAGCAATAGCATGCTATAAAACGTTAGCGAAAAGAGCATGCTTTTATCGCAAGCTATAGATTTATAGCAGGTATGGCGGCCTCCATTAGCGATAAATATAGCATGCCCTGATTTCATAGCTATTGAAGACACAGTTATGGTTAGACCTGTACTCTAAACTCAGCTCGTAGAAAAATGGTCATTTCATATCCAGTAATTACACCTTAACATATAGGCATTGGAATACATATATAGCAACCTGCATGCAAATTTTTGCTCCTGATTCGATATTTGAATGGTTGGTATGGAGAAATATTTACAACCTAGCAATAGTGATTTTAAGATAATTTTTTGATAAGCCAAATAAAATCGTCTCCTGACACTTACTCTTAGAACGGTTTTTCCGATTCCATTCGGAATTAACTTGATTAACATATTGACATATTGACATTGACATATGCAGACTAATTATGTTGAATAGATTTGAATTGAATATCAATTTATTTGTAATGCATCCTATAAATTTGATGTGAAATCAAAAAAAATTCACCTGATTAAATTGTCTGGATGCATAAAACATTGTACGCGGATGTGTTTATTGCCCTTTTTTGTATATTTAAAATACTTTAAATTTATATTACCAGTCATTTCTTTAATTTATTCGTAACATTGATATTTCGCGTACGCAATTTTGCATTTAAAGAGGGAAAAAGGTAAATTAATATCGGAATGAATGAACACAATGAAAAAAAAACACATCAAAATATTTTTGAAACAAAACTTATAAAAATAATATGGCTCTATGTAGGTGTAAAGTCAAGAGTTAAATTCATATTTACCTCGCTGAAACTCTTGTTTTTATTTATCAAATATTTATTATTATTTCATTAACGATATACTGTAAATTTTTTTCAGAATCAGCTGACTGGTTGTGGGCGTAAATGTTCAATACACTTATGGTAAAAAAGAATTCAATTTATAAGAAAACATTAAGAATTAATAAAGATTAAATTTATACGACAAAAAATATTTATTTCTTTTAATGAACGATTATTTGAAAGATGTAATTTTTTAAATTAAGGAGAGTACAATTAGTAGTACAATACAATATATATGTAAGCTTAGAATAATGGGCTAATACACTGGGATAATTTTACCTCGGGGTATCTTTTACTTCAACCACACACTGTATGAATAATCCGGGGCAAAATTTACATTTTGTTTTAATTAGCGCGAGTTACATTCCAAGAATGTCAACAGTATACTTATTTAATTAATACACTACCATTCAAACAGCACACACTTTTTAGCAACATTGCATTTCTCACGATGCAACGTTTCTCCATTTCACACAACACATTCCTTATGTAACACTAAACCAATTTTCAGATTCAAAAGCAGGTATAAATACAAATGTTAGAAATTAATTCTTTGGAGTTTTAATTAATAAACTGCAGAAAACGTTACTCTTGCGAACTAAAATATGTTTTTTTTTGTTCAAGTCATTAAGTTGAGAACTATAACTGGCGCAATCTCCGGAAGTGTATACGGTAAATAAAGTCGACGGTTAATCGACAAAGTGTGTAAAGATTGTGTTCATTTCGACGGATAATCGGAATCCAAAAGGAATAAGTACGAAATAAAAAAAAAAAAAATAAACTCTTAAAACGGGTTATTGGAATTTGTTTCATAAAAGTGACAACCTTAAGACGGGTTACCGAAATTTGTTCCACAAAAGTGACCATCGACGGCTTATCGATTCGAAAGTTCAACGGTTGTGAGATTAAGAATTGGCTAGATGAAAAAATGGACCAGTTCACTGGCCTGCAAGATCTCCTGACCTTACAGTATTGGATTTTTTTTATGGGGAAGTATGAAGGAACTTGATTATTCAACCGAAATAGCAACTTTGAGTGAGGCAGCAGTTAGCATCAATAAACATTTGCACAGAAATCTAAAAACGGGCTCTAGCATGCATTCAAAACCATGGAGGACACTTTGAGCACCTGTTATAACTGTTTTAGTACACACATAAAATAAAAATTATCCAAAACCACATAAAATCATTTTTTATTCATAGCCTTTGGAGCTTAAAGCAAAAGAAAAACTTTTTTTTTTTAAATTTCATCTGCTGCAGGTTTTCCGAAGTATCATAAAATTTATGGGTTTTTGTGCAAACTTGATGATAATTTTTTGTTATTATTATTACTTTCATAAGAAAAAAATTGTAAAACGTTATATTAGGCATTATCTGGAGAAAAGTGACCTCAAAATGAAAAATTAGCATGGGCAATGAAAATGGAACAGGCTTTGAAATTGGATATCTAAAGACTGAAACAAGACAACAACTTTATTTAAATGCCGCTACAAAGGCTATTATTTCTTCTAAAAACAAAGTCCTACACGAAGTTTCTACCATTAGTACTAACAGAGCAATTTCCATTAACATGGGTCGGGGTACACTAAAGTAAGACTTTTCTTAAGGACTGAAACGAATAAAATCTGTAAATTTTAATACGGGCTATACTTCCAATGCGTAAAAATTGCAACCCATTTTGTACCCAAATTATCCTGTATATTCTCTAGTTTCAGTTTGTCATTGATTTTAGTTCGGTGCGGTTTAAAATATTTATAAAATATGAGTCAAGATGAACGCCGTAAAAAGATCATCGACAAATGGCTCGAAAATACTTCGCGTCCAAACCATTTCATCGCAAAAAATTTAAACATAGCACGCAGTACAGTGGATTATGTTATTAAGCGATATTTGAAGACGTTGACAGTTAAGCGAAAACAGAAAAGTGGAGCTAAAAGTGGAGCACATGACACAAATTTGGACAGGAAAATAGTTGGTACCACCGTAAAAAACCGGACTATGTCATCCAGAGATGTTGCTCGGAAATGTAATCGGTCTAAAACCACGAAAAACACAAAAAAATACCAAAAGTTACTGAAAAGCAAGAAAAGTCATAAAAACACGAGCCCGGAAGCTATACGAGTTGATCGGCAACAAGAAAGCGTGCTTGGTTTTGGATGACGAAACTTATGTCAAAGCCGACTTTACTACTCTTCCAGGTGCGCAGTTTTACAACTCGTTTGAAGCTGAGATTCTTCCGCAATCAACCATATCGATTGGGATGGAAAAATTCGGCTCAAAACATCTCGTTTGGCAGGCCATTTGCCAATGTGGACACAGAAGAAGCTCATCGTTTATTACAACGGGAACAATTAACGGAGAAGTGTACATTAACGAGTGCCTAAAAAAATGGTTGATTCCTTTCTAAAACAAACACGAGAGTTCAACATTATTTTGGCCAGATTTAACTTCAGCTCACTATGCTCATGCGACGTTGAGCTTCCTTGTTGATAAAAATGTTGACTTTGTCCCAAAAGACATGAATCCACTCAATGTATTGGGCTTTGGTCAAAGCTAAATTGAGGAAAAGTGAGCAGTGTGCAAAGGACGTAAAAGATTTTAGTGCTAAATGGAAAAGAGCGTCCAAAAAGATCTCGGATGTAACTATCACCAACCTTATGAAGGTCATTCGAAAGAAGTTGAGGAAAGAATGGGAACCCAAATAATTTTTTTTATTTTTTGTAATTGTGAATGAATTTAATAAAAAACAGAGTTTTAAAGCAAATAAAAACAATTTACATGAATTATGAAAATATTTTTTTTTTTTACTTTGAATTTTCTAAATTTTATTCGTTTCAGTCCTTAATCCCTCGATAAATGATGTCACGATTGGAGATAGACCTTTACTTAAGAACGATTTTTTTCTTATAATATGCCAAGGAATCATTTCCATAATTATCGTTGACGAATTAGGGGACACCCTGTATACATTTTATAATATTTTAACAACTTGATTGGATGTTCGCACTAGAGATAGATGTTAGTGATGAACTAATTCTGCTAATTGCCCGCTTTGCAATAATTCTATGTGCCAAAGCTTATAAAACTTTAAAATAACTCGACTTCTATTTATACCCTCACTGACCTACACAACAAATTTAAACGTGTCTTACGGAACTGCTAGTTGTGTAATCGATGACAACAATGCTGACTGGGTGGCTTGCAAGGGCACATATGGGAAAGCCTATCATGCCGTTTGTGTTGGGTTAAACAAAGGAAATGCGGTGTTTATTAATTAATTCTCCGATAACCTACTTTTCTTCTGTGATGAGTGCAAGAGTATCTCACTTTCGCACGCTTTTGGCAATAAAATGCCTAGCCGATTCAAATGACCCCTGCCAAGACGCACTCGCCAAAAAAATTACAGATAAAATTTTGGTCATTGTGTTAAGTGTTGAAGAATTACGTAACTCAGTGCAGAACTCAGCCGATTTAATAAAATCCAAAGTAAAGTACATGGATAAACAAATTACTGGTCTAATCGAGTTAGACTCCGGGAGATCCAGGAATGAAGAAACTCCCTTACGTCACTTGGATAAAGTGTTGAGTGACATTAAAGCTATGTGTTCTGCGCAGGTTATCTCCAACCAAAAAACCTGCGAGTTGATAAACTCCCTGCGTGACGACATAGACGTTCATTTCCAGTCCTCGTCCCACAAACAACTCTCCTAAACAACGTGATCCCATGCTCGAAGTTATCTTCGATAAAGTGAACGATTTCGGTGACGAACTTACTGTGACTCGATCCCTCGTATGCGATATTGAACATCACATCGCAACAATAAACAGCAAAAGCGTTGACACACCAAACTACAATACATCGCTCATCGATGAATTAATGGAACATGAGGTGGATTCACGCTCTCACCCCAACATATAAGTCATCTGTGGACGGTTTCCTGCGAAGTTTCTTCCAACTTTACAACAGAGAACACATCTATGTCAGCTCCTCCTATCGCTGACATGCGGAAGATACGAGGGCGGTTCAATAAGTCCGTGACTTTTGGATTAAAACAGATTTTTTGATAAAAAAATAATTTTATTTTTCAACGTAGTCTCCCTTGAGCTCTATACACTTTGTCCAACGCTTCTCCAATTTTTTTATCCCTTCCAAAAAAAATGATTTGTCGAGGTCCTCAAAATGACGAGATGACTTCATCATTGGAGTCAAATCTTTTTCCACCAAGCCATTTCTTCAGGTTTGGGAACAAGAAGTAGTCGCTCGGAGCCAAATCTGGAGAATAGGGTGGATGAGGGAGCAATTCATAGCCCAATTCATGGATTTTTGCCATGCAACTGCACATGTGTGCACCCTTGCATTGTCTTGGTGGAAAAGAACTTTTTTCTTGGCCAAATGAGGTCGTTTTTTTTTCCAATCGTTATTGAATCGGTCCAATAAGTTGGCATAATATTCCCCATTGATTGTTCTTCCCTTTTGAAGGTAGTCAATGTGGATTATCCCGCGTGCATCCCAAAAAACAGTCGCCATAACTTTATTGGCTGACAAACCCACCTTGGCCTTCTTTGGCGCCGATTCACCCTTAGAAACCCACTGTTTCGTCCACGGTTACAAAACGGCGCAAAAACTCCTCCATATTGCGATTAAACAACGCCAAACCTTCCTGTGAAGTTGTTACACGATTGCGTTTGTGGTCGACTGTGAGCAAACGCGGCACCCATCTTGCGGAAAGCTTTCTCATGCCCAAGTGATCATTCAAAATTGAAACCACTGAGCCATGCGAGATCCCTACGGCTTCCACAATCTCTCGCACTTTCAATCTTCGGTCGGCCAACACCATATCGTGAATTTTTTCGATTGTTTCGGGTGTAGAGACCTCAACTGGGCGTCCAGGACGTTCGGCATCTTCAGTGCTTGTACGGCCACAACGAAATTCAGTAAACCACTTTTTTACCATTGAAATCGATGGTGCAGAGTCCCCATAGTATTTATCAAGCTTAGCCTTGGTCTCGGTAATGTTTTTTTTTCGCAAGAAATAATGCTTAATAAGCACACGAAATTCACTTTTTTCCATTTTCTCCTCAAATTAGTGAGTAGTCTGATAAAAATAGCTGTCAAACACAAACTAACTGACGCAGCAAGTTTAAATTTTGACAGGAGTGAACTGACAAATGCCTGTTGACAGGAGCAGTGTTGCTGTTTCAGTAAAGAGGTCAGAAATTCAAAAATGCACGGAATTATTGACCCGCCCTCGTATCAATCATTTCAAATCAACTTGGACACCTTCCGAATGGCAACGTAGACTTGATAGGCTTGCTTCGAAGAATCAATTGGTCACTGCGCTTCTTGTCAAAGGCGCCCCCAAATGTTGATGTTGATTGGATCTCGAATTTCTTCGAAAAGAAATATGGAATTACCATTAGCCACTGCAATTTTCTTCCAACATCTCACCACAGAAGCAAGCGCAGCTTCAAGCTTAATCTTCCGACCAAATACGAATGGTTATTCCATAACCCAGTCAGCAACAATTTCAATCTTGAAAAGATGAGTGTCTGCAAATGGTTGGAAAATACAACCAAGAAACAGGATAAAGTCAAGCAGTCCGTCATACCTAAACCAACAAATAAGTTAGCAAGGAAATCCAATTTGCCAAGACCCACCTGGGTTTCCTACAACAAACATAGGTCCAATTGAAGTTTTAAAACTAAAATATTTCCTAATTTTAAGTCTCCCACCAATCCTCCAATTCCCACTATTCCACCCCACATCCAGTCCCAATGTCAACGTGTCTCTACGGATTAAGCCCCTACAACTCAAACTCCCACCACTCAACCCCTGACACACACGCCTTTCCCTAATTTCAACCTCAGAACTGGAGCTAAGTATCCTAATTTCATCAGTTCTCACATTTTAAACCCTACTTCAGAAACCCCATCCGTTGCGACACCAAACTCATTAACCACTCCCTCTTCTATTGACCCCCTTTCGCCACCCACTGTTAAATTAACGTAGCAGACTAGCGTTACCACCGAATGTCGCTATGCGCTCTCTAGGCTTCGTGATAAAAAGATATGTATATGAAAATATACGTCTATATCTCGCTTATCTGCACGAAAAATCCGACTCGTTGTGCTACTCGGGTAAAACAAAAACAAGGGTCATGGTTTCTATCCAGCAGGAAGGGCTCCCTACCGACGTTACCAGTCTTAGTATGTAAAGTATCAAGAGATTTTCAATACGCCCCTCCAAAAAGTTGCAGACGATCTTGCCGCTCTTCGCCACTATGTACACTCTAAAAGAGTCTCATACATAAAAAGTCAAGCAAAACCCTTCCTCTCACCTTCTATTACCAGAACGTAAGTGGACTGCGTTCTAAAATCCACCCGTTTTGCGCTAATCTCACGCTCTCCCATTTGATATCTACGCTCTGACCGAAACTAATCTTGTCCCCAACATAAAAAACCAGTAGTTATTCCCTCTTTCTTTTAATGTTTCTCGGGATGATGCGGAGAATCCCAAAGACAAATCCTACGATGTGCTAGTGAAACTGGTGAAAGATCATTTGCACCCATCCCCAAGTGTCATTGCAGAGCAGAATCGCTTTACTAAACGATCCAACACGAGGGAGAGAGCATCTCTGGTCACAGCTACGGCTTCTTCCACGGGGTCATGGCTGTTAAAATAGTCGTCCACATATGTGCGCTTCATAAGCCCGTCCTCCGCTGCAGGATATACGTTACGGGAAATTTCAGCATGATAATTTCTTAGTGAACTGCTCAGAGGTAGGCGAACATCTCGAGCCAAACATCATGACTTGCATTATGAACACAGTCGGCACCCGAGAGCTATCACCGTCTCTCTATAGTAGACGTTGGCACTGTTGGTCTTTTTTCTTGACTCTGAAGCGCTGAAACATCTTCCTCACGTCGGCATTCATACCTATTCCCCTTTCTCGAAGCTTGAAAAGACCGGCTTGAAGTGTCACAAGATTGTCTGGGCCCTTTAGAAGAAAAGTGTTAAGACTCACCCCTTCAACCTTAGCGGCAACATCAGAAACAACCCTCGGCTTCGATGGGAACTTGTTTGGATTCTCAACAATGAACGTTGGGGAGTACCATACTCTGGCCCTGTTGTCTTTTGAGCTCCTCGTCAGAAGCTGCCCGCGCGTATCCTTTGGAGACCAACTCCCTCACATAATATTTCATCCATTCTAACAAATGAGGCCTCTTCTTCAATGATCGTTCCAGGCCTGACAACCGCCTCAACGCCATGGGATAGCTGTACGGAAGTTTCACTGTATTGTTCGTCCACTGAAGAACTATCTCGTATCCCTTGTCGATACGTTTTAAGATCTGCCGCATCGCTCGGGTATCCCCTTGATTGACTAAATTCCCCCTGGAAGCTTTCACACCAAAGTCTTCCGTAGAGAAGTGATGACTGACTAACTCGTGCAGGTGTATTTGATTCTTAATTGCGTCGTGTAACATCAAATGCATGGGGGGTTTGGCTGCTGGACTGATACACACAACGTTGGCATAATGCTCGGACTTTCCAAAAACGACCAAGACGGTCCTGATAGCGCATGGTTCATTGTCCTTGCCGTGGTATCGACTCTCCCCCAATAGAAATTTGGCATGATCTAAGCCAACCAGAAGCAACACACCCGCTGCGAGTTTACCCCGTCTTTTCTTTTTAATTTCCTCCCGCAAATTATGCAAAGTGGAAGCGTAGGATGTGGCGTTGATGGTTTCACCTTTTTTTTTTGTACTCAATGAGCAAGATTCCCTTTGAGTCCCAAAAAACTGTGGCCATGAGCTTCCCGGCAGACGGAGTGACTTTGAACTTCTTCGGGGGGTCTGTTCCTTTTTTATGCCACTGCATGGACTCTTGTTTGCTTTCAGGTTCATAGTGGTGGACTCATGTTTCGTCCCCAGTAACAATTCGATCCATAACACCGTCCGCGTTCTCACTACACATCCCCAAAAGCTCTCTACAGCATGCGATTCTCACTTTTTTCTGAGGCGCTGTGAGCATTCGTGGCACCCACCTTGCACTGACCTTTGAAAGGTTAAGATGGTCATGAAGAATGGTGTGAATGGTACCAATTGAAAGCTTGGTGATCTCTGCCATACAAGCAGTAGCCGGGGCGCCGGAGGGGGGGTCGTCTTCAATGCTCTCTCTGCCTCTCTTGAACTCACTTGACCACTTTTGCACAGTTGATAATGAAGGTGCGGAACCTTGGTAAACAGCCACCATCTCTTCATGAATAGTTTTTTGACTTTTTCCTTGCTTAGTGAGAAATTTAATTACAGCGCGATGTTCAATTTTCACCATCATCGTCTCAGTTGCCATTATGATTCTGTTTAACTAGAGATAAAGCGCGAATTAATAATCACATTTATATGAAATTTTACATGAATGCACTAAAATAATAGTATTACTTGATAAATAAGTCAATTTATATATACAACCACAGCTTCATCCCGATATCGAGAATATGAGAACGTAAAATCGTCTCCTTTCTCTTAGAACGCTTTTTCCGATTCCATTCGGAATTAATTTGATTAACATATTGACATTAACACGTTGGTGGCATTTCTATTTATTTCACTCACACTAGTCGAAATGGTGTGTTTATCTGTCTCAATCACGGCGTCACTGTCGTTCTCGCTCACACTTGGTTCACATTTTATCTTATTAAGAAGAATTAACTATGAATCGGGTTTGTTTAGCAAAATATTTTGTTTGTCCTCAATTAAGGGTTAGTCTAGTAAGTGTCATACCATTTTGGGATCCAGACTAAATACGCCATCTTTTAAAGTTACTTGCCAAAATGGCATAGTACATTTTTTTGTCAGTACAGTCAGTTCAAGTTGGGTGATTAATGATTTTCAGATACATGGATAGACGAAAAAGCAATATTTTGGTTAAAACCGATATAGTTATGTTTCAATTTTGGACGGTAATTTACAGAAGAGTTACTCAGGGTTACGTGACAACAAAAAAAATCGAAGAAAAGTAAAAATTTGTGATCACAGTATTTGAAAAATCGTCACAGGGTGTCAGATTTCTCGACTTTTTTTTTTAAATGCAAATAATTTTAAAAGTGAATGACTTAGATTTTTTTTTATAATTTTGTGATAACCGACACCACTTGACCTATCACTTGTTTCCGGCTTGACGCTGATTTTTGGGACACCCTGTATATCCAGGTAAGAAGATTTTAGCAAAGCGGGTTCAAAGTCCAGGACGGACAATTTGAACAGGATTAGTTTATGACATAAGCTAACGCCAAATTACACTCGTATGTTAACGTCTAAAAACATTTCCTACACTAGACACCGCTTTTCGCTGACGCAGCATTTGGACAAATTTTAGCTAGACAAAATCTGCATTCCATCACGCTGTAGCGGATGTAAACCAATACCACCTGTGGGAACATCGCGACAGCGGCAGCAACGAATGCGCTGGTGCGAGGTCACATATTTCAAAAAATCATTAATGTAAATTAGTCTTAAGTTGGATTGCAAACAAAGAGTTCGAACCTCAGAAAAATATAATTTTTTTTAATTCCACCACTTAAGGTGTTTTAATTTACTCGTATATAGTATCTTGTCAAAAGCCTTACTGAAATCAGTTGTTATAACGTCAACTTCTTTACCACTTTCTAACGCTGAGAGAACAGAGGACACGAATTCGACGAGGTTAGTGGTAGTTGATCTACCTTTCAGAATGCCGTGTTGATTAGAGACTTGCATTGGAAGCTAAGGGCTCCGTATACAATGCTTCCGAGGAGTTTGGGTATACCATATGTGAAAGTTTAGCTATGCGGCGGTGATTAGTGACTCCGCTCTTTAATCCCTTTTAGTCTATCGGTGTTATGAAAGAAGATTTCCATATCTGTCGAAATTCACCTTGAGAGATCGTTAATCGGGAGAGATTTGGAAGGGGTGGGAAAGTGTTGATGAAGATTTTTTGAGAAATATGGATGGAAGGCTATCTGGGCCGGGTAAATATTCATTAAGTTGTTGTAATTTATTTTCTATTACTGATCAAAATAAAAATAAGAGGGATCCAGTATGAAGGAATTGTCGCAAAAGATTGCTTAGAAAAAGTATGAATAAAGTTGGCTATAATATAACTTTTGTTTCCAAATTAAAGTGAACTTTATTTTTAAGTTTGCCGTGTTAATTTGTGCAAATTAAGAACCATGACAACACGCCAACAAACACTCAAAGAAAAATCAGCACTACTTTCTCCAGTGGTCCTCGACAAATCTCCAGCAGGCACCAGCATTTCAAAGCAAAATCATGCATATGCAAAAACCTCAGAAAAAAAAACTATCTCTATCTGAGCAGCTTCACGAAGTAGAGTCAAATCTACTGCTTAAATTTAAATCGATGCTCCAAGAATTTGAATGCAATTTTAATGATAAACTTAGTGCTGCCATTTCCTCTCTTGAGATCAAAGTTCAACAATTTGAGAATGACTTGTGTGAACTTCGCAAGGAAAACAAATCAATAAGAGAAGAATAAGCCGATCTTAAGAGAAAAGAACGACTCAAGGACGTCATTGTTCGTGGAATACCACGAAAACCTAGGGAAAGCCCCACAGACGTGGTAAAAACCATTGCCACCAAACTACGACACCATCTTTCACCACATTGATGATGATGATGATCACAGCCCGTTACTCGTCCGTCTCTCTTCGCACACCGAGCAACGTGCATTGCTAGCTGCTTTCCGAGCCAATAAGGGATTAACACTGGCACAGCTTGACGGCCTCTCTTATCATTCGGATGGCAATAACAAAAACAATGATCGTGTCTTCATCAGCGAGAGTTTGACGCCAGTGAATAGCTCTATATTACTTCACGCTCTTCGGTTACGTAAAGAAAGTATTCTATTTTCTGCTAGAACCCGTAATGGTTTGGTCTGCGTAAGAAAGAGCAAGAACGACAGGGAGCTAAAAATCCTTTTGTCAACAAATCTTCCCTAGATGATTTAACTATGTGCAATCAACTTTATCTGAATTTCTGCTGGAGCCAATTTAAGAACAACATAAAATTAAAATGAAAAAGGGAATGGATATCTATCTATATAGTAAGTGCGTGTTATATATTTGTTTTTCATTAAATTCTGATATTGTTCTTGGTTATTTGTTTGTTAGTGTCTTGTCTTTTCCAAAGATTTTTAATTGCTATGTTGGTAAATACACTGAGATTCTTGTTCTGGTAGTCGCCGTGTCATCGGAATCTTATGGGTGATAATACTATAGTTGATGACGTGAACAATTTTAACAGCGGCCAAGTCATGCTCAACATTTTTGCTAATCGATGCACTGGAATAAAAGTTTGCCATGTTAATGTGCAGAGTCTAAAATCAAGTATTGATGAATTTAGAGAACTGTTTTCTTCGCAACGAGTATGTTATATGTGTTTCTGAAACATGGTTGATCCCTTTCAGGGCAGATGGGAGTGGTGATGATGATAATTGCGTTGCCCTTTCCGGCTACAAAATACATCGTGGCGACAGATTGACAAGAGAAGGTGGGGTTGCAATTTATTATAGATCTGTGTTAAAATACGAAGTTGTTAAAAGAAATGAAAATTCGACTGGTATTGATTTTTTGTTTGTTGAAATATCCGACAGTTATCAAAAGTGTCTTATTGGTTACATTTACGTACCAAATCGAAACTTTGCTCTCACAGATGTTGAAACTGAATTATCCACCTATGTCTTTCAGTATCTAAATATAATTCTGTGCGGGGAGTTCAATAAAGATATGTTGAGAAACGATGAAAAATCCAATTCTATTAAGAGTTTCGCTACCAATTGTGGCCTTAACATTATTCATAACTCCGTTCCCTCACATTTTTAATTTACGATCTTCAAATGAATGTGCAACCTTCCCTCAATAAAATGCTTTTTAGAGACTTCAATAATATCAATAATATCAATTTTGCAGAGCTAGCATATTGAATCCTCATTATGCCCTTGGGATTTGTGTTGGAATCTCTCAGAAGTTGATGACAAAGTTGCTTTATTCGAGTCAATGGTGTTGGAACTCTTCAACAAATATGTACCAATAAAACAAGTGGTAGTTAAGGATCCGGGGCGCCCTTGGTTTACCTTAAGTATAAAAAAGCTCATGAGACTTCGAGACAAAATCTACCGCAGATGGAAGAACTATCCTTGAACTGCGAATAGGACTGCATTTGTTAAGTTGAGAAACTTAACAACCGCTGAGACTCGCAAACAAAAGCAGTTTTATTACAAATCTAAGCTTAATACCAACTCTAAGACCCGAGATCTTTGGAAAAATTTGCGCCAGTTGGGCGTTATTCCCACTAAAAATGGTTTCTCCAACTATGCGGTCACCAATCCGGATCTTTTTAACAACTTTTTTGCGACAACATCTGTTTCAGACATTTCTATTCCTTCCACTGAAACTAATTTATAACGCAGTTCCTCAGACCTCTTTGGCCCAACATTTTCTTTCCAAACTATACACTTGCGGTCATAAAAACCACACCACCTAATGAGTTCTCAAAAAATGCCTAATTACATCAGATCGTAAGGGTTTTTCCCATATTAATGAAGGGTATTCCCCATAGTGGAGTTCTGCTTCGTATTCAGTGCAAACAAAATCAGTTTGAATTGAGTTGTGACGGTAAAAAAAAAAAAAAGTGAAATGTCTGGTAAATATCATCAACTGACTTGGAACGAAAAAGTTCAAATATTGACTTTAGTCGAAGAAGGGCTTGGCTATCGTGAGATTGCGGTTACAATAGGATGCTGTCATTCAGCTATCGTACGACTGATGAAGAAACAAGAAAATTTGGATCCACTGGAGAGGAAAAAAGGCTCGGGACGAAAACGTAAAACAACCCAGAAGACGGACACAATGTATTACAACGAATTAGCATAAAAGATCGCTTTAAAAGTGCTGTACGTATAAGAGCAGAGCTGAGTGAATTTCATCAAGTTGATCTACGCGCCCGAAACCATACGCCAACGGCTACGGGAGATAGGTTTATATGGAAGACGACCAGCGAAAAAACCTCTCCTAACCACAAAAATGAAAAAAACTCGCTTGACGTGGGCAAAAAAGTACGAAGATTGGACGCAGGATGATTGGCGATGTGTGATATGGTCCGATGAAAGTAAATTTAATTGGTTGTGTGCCGACAATTTGCCATACGTACGACGGTCAGCAGGTGAAAGGTTCAAGGACGAGTGCATAGTCAAAACAGTGAAGTTTCCTCAAAGCCAGATGGTTTGGGGATGTTTTTCTTTTTACGTTTTGGGCCCTTTGCACTTTGTTAATGGAACTATGAACGCTCAAAAGTATGGAGAAGTAGTAAGGGAATTTTTGGTACCAGCAATTGAACAGCATCATTCGTATACTGACAAGTACATTTTTAAGATGATTCTGCACCTTGCCACCGGGCCAAATCCGTAAGTAAAGTGTTATAAATCAACTTCTAGATGTCTACTTTATAAATAAAAAACAGACAAGTAACTAGAGTCTTTAAATAATTTTCAGCTCAAGACAAAGTTTGATGACCTCGGAATTACCAGACTAGACTGGCCAGCTAATTCGCCCGATTTAAACCCAATCGAACACTTGTGGCATGTAATGAAACGTAAGGTGGCTGAACATAAACCAGAGAGTAAAAAAAAGCTAAATGAAGTTCTGGAGCATGTATGGAATACTGAAATTTCAAGGGATATTACTGAACTTCTAGTAAACTCGATGCCTTCTAGAAAAAAAGCGGTTATAACCGCCAAAGGAGGAGCAAGTTGGTATTGATAATTTTTTGGTAAAAGTGGCATATTTAAACATCTTATATACACATACATAAAAAATGTATCGTTTGATTTTGTTAATCAATGACTGTATAAAATATTTTAAATAAATAAGAAAATTAACTGGTTTTTCTTTCTTTGTTAATATCTTTTTTCAAACATTTAATAAACAGATGGAAATTAGATAGAAATACTTATAAACTACGGCGGAGTACTCGACAAAAATTTCATTTCATTATAAAAATTATTATCCTAGTTATTAACAATTTTTCAATCATTTTGATATACTCGTACCACACATAACTTACTCTAGTTTTGTTTACACCTCACTGGACTCGGCATCATTCAGAAAATTGGAACTCGCATTTAACTCCATGATAAGATTTGTTTTTCACTTGCATAAATTCGATCACGTTTCTAGGTTTCGAATGTCAATATTAGGGTGTTCATTATTACAGTATTTGAACTATCGGAACTGCTTATTCATTGCACGACTTATAAATTATAAGAAGCCACATTACTTATATTGCAAGATACAGTTTCCAAGATCATATAAGGACTTGTACTATTAATACTCCTAATTTCTTTTACTTAGAAAGTAGCCGTCTGTTTTTTGTTCACTCTATTAGGCTGTGGAATTCGCTTCCAAGGGAAATCCGGCGTCTGGCCGGAACAAGAAATTTCAGTGTGTATCTATTCGGTTTTTTTAGGGACCTTTGGGGCATACATGGGCCTAGCATTAATCAATAGATATTTGGTATATATATACGCAAATATATGGCACCGCTTACTTTGTTAATTTTTCTTTGACAGAATACGTTTTTTTTTCTTTTTACATTTCTTCAGTATTTACATTTCATTAATGTCGTTGAAAAATTATTATTATTATTATTGTTTTCTCCTGATTGGGATGAAATTATTTTTATTTTTTTTATTATTATTATAATAACGACTTTTTTCTTTTCCCCTTTCTTTTAATTGAATTATTTATTCCTTATGCATGTACTTGTAAAAGAGCATGGCTCTTATTTGTACAAACCGCTATAACTGTTAATTAAATAAATAAAAAATAAATAAATAAAATAATATGCCGATCGGTTGATGATAACATATATTTTCGTATGAGAAGGATGGAGGAAAACCGTCAGATTTTTTTTTGTATAGTTAACGAATTGGTAGATAGACTTAAGGTCGTTTATAAGCCTTGATTGCGCACAATCAAGGTATCGCTGGTAGAGCACATTATAAAGCTAGGCGAATTAAGGTATGACCCGAGATAACAGTCAGCAAAAGAATTGGATCGGAGGAAAACTGCCCATAATTTGTTTCTCTTGTTACGCAAAGAGCGAAGTCTACGATTATACCACGGTGGACTAATAGAAAGGGTTTTCTTGCGTGAAAAGGGGACATAGAGAAAAAAAGAGTTGAATAATTCTGTGTAGAAAATAGAGAGAGCACTATTAAGGGACATATTGGCGAAATTAAAAGAACACTTCCTAAGATATGCGTTAATTTTGCGGAAATTCGCTTTATGAAAGTCGTAAGAAGGGGCAGCTGCAGACGGGGTATGCTGAATAAGGGAGTTTTGGAAAAGAGAAAGAAGAGGTTATGGGTGAAAGTTATCAATGGTCGATAGTGAAAGGGGACAGAGTGAAACAGAGGAATTTATGAGGTCAGTGGTGAGAATGAGGTCTGATTGCCTACCCACATACTTGAAGATCCCACTAACTCGGCATAAGCTAGAGTCTGTAAGCTTATCCAAGAAGAGGCATTCTTTACTCGAGATAGGCTTTGCGATAAAAAAAGATTCGACAAGGAGAATTATCTTTTGGACGGGTAAGATCGTCATTTCGAAAAACGTTGAAACTAGGGGGGAATTCTTTATATCGGGAACTAGATTATTTTCGGTCAGAGCGTAGACCTTAAATGGAAGATCGTGAGATTGGCGAAAGACTGCACGGGTTTTAGATCGCAGTTCTCTTACGTTTTAACAATCGAAGGTACGAGGAAGGTTATTTCGAGAAGGCGTAGGAGTGGGTGGTTGAAACGCGGCAATGGTAGCACGTTAGGGACGAAAAAATTTGTCGTTGTCAGCTCTGTTCCTTTGAAGGTGTGATATAACTTTTGAGTGCACATAGTTACCGAAAGCAGTAAGGTCGTCTGAGACTTCTTGGGGTGTCATATTGAAAATCTAGGGGAACTTGATATATAAGTTCCTCAAATCAGTAGAGAAACTTTCCTGCTATATGGAGACCACGACGCTTCTTTTAGTTTTCCCGCATAGCAAACTCAGTCGGATTTGTTATGCAGATACGCTAGAAGACGACGTATATTCTCGTACGTCTTTTTTTCTCTAATTCTTGAAAGTGAATAACGGCATTCTTTGTGTCTCAAGTTTGTTGAGTTATTTTAACTGCGGGAGGCAGAAGGAGGTCAAAAATGGGGCTAGTGGACAAAGATGTCGAGGGGCATTGGACAGATTCAGATTAAGGATTTATAATATGACAACTAATGAAACTGGGAAATTTAGCACCTGATTTGAGGTCGAAGTTTGGGAAATATTAAGGGAATGCTGGAAGTTTGATGTCGAAAATACGTTGACGTTGGGGCTTGGTTTGGGATGGAATAGAGGGATTGGAGTATGGGTGGGAGGCTTAAAATTAGGAACAATTTTTGTTTTAAAGCTCCATTTCGAGCTGGGTTTGTTGTGGGAAGAGGAGTTGGATTTACTTGCTAAATTATTAGCTGCTTTAGGTATGACAGACTGCTTGACTTTATACTGCTTCTGGGTCCAGTATATTCCAACCATTTGCAGACACGCATCTTTCCAAGATTGAAATTGTTGCTGGCTGGATTATGGAATAACCATTCGTATTTAGTCAGAATATTGAGCTTGAAGCTGCGCTTGCTTCTGTTGTGCGATGTTGGAAGCAGATTCCAGTGGCTAATGGACATTCAATCAACATCACCATTTGCGGGGCGCCTTTGATAAAAACGTAGTGACCAATTGATTCTTCGAGGGAAGTTTATCAAATGTACCATGCCATTCGGAAGGTGTCCAAAATTAAATAAAGGGATTGATAAGCTTCCGTGAGACAGCAATTGGAGGAGCTTACATAGATGTGTTCTCTGTTGTTAGGTTTGAGGAAGCTTCGCAAGAATCACTTGGTTGGATCGTCCGCAGATGACTTATGTGTGGGGGTAAGCGTGAATCCACCTCAGGTTCCGTTAATTCAGCCGTGAGCGATGTATTGTAGGGAACATTCTGGTAAAGCTGCGGGAAGTTTGGTGAGTCAACGATTTTGCTGTTTAATGTTGCGATGTGATGTTCAATATCGCATACGAGGGATCGAGTCACAGTAAGTTCATCACCGACATCGTTTACTTTGTCGAAGGTAACTTCGAGCGTAGGATCAAATTGTTTATGAGATAGTTGTTTGCTGGTTGGATATAACCTGAGCAGAACAGATAGCTTTGAGGTCACTTAACACTTTATCCAGGTGACGTAAGGGGATTTCTTCATGCTTGGATCTCCCGGAGTCTAACTCGATTAGACCAGCAATTTGTTGATCCACGTGCTTTAATTTGGATTTTATTAGATCGGCCGAGTTATGCACTGAGATACGTACAGTGTTCAGCATTTTTAACACTGCTATCAACAACCGAAATTTTGTCCGTAATCTTTTTGGCGAGTGTGTCTTGGTAGAAATCATTTAAATTCTTTGATAAACACCGTATTTCTTTTGTTTAACCCGACAAAAACGGCATGAAAGGCTTTCCCATAGATGGCTCTACAAGCTATCCATTCAGCATTGTTGTCATCGACTAAACAATTGTCAATTCCGTAAGACATGTTTAATTTTTGAATCGGGTGATGTTGCACTAAATACACGTAGTTTTGTTGATCAGAGGGGAGAAGTATTTCTTACATCGTTCTGTTTGTTCACGCACTTTCAATTGACAGTCATCCAATACAATTCTCTGCCACCCAATATTTTATTGTTGTAAACGAAGCAGCATTCTTCCCCAGAGTAGAATTCAGTTCCGTTTTGATGTTGGCGTAATTGAGGCCTTTCATATGAAAGTATTGTATCACATAACGATGACCAATTTTTTCCATATTTAAAAATTCATTGAGTGCGTTCGCTATTGATGGGTGTCGAACAAATACTAAAAAAAACATAGCGTCGTCAAACTTCAAATTTAAGCTTTATAAGGTTGGTACTTTCTGTTAATGTATGTGTTGGGTTGTATTAACTAACGACTGTAAAATACTTCACTGATAAATTGAACTTAGAACTTATTGTTAGTAATAAAACGACTGTAATGTTCTGTGTTGTAATACGTTATAAAATTCAGTTTTATTTTCAGTTTTAATATCAGTTTTTGAATAACAGTTTGTATATCTGTTTTAATGTTGCTAGAATTTTATTGATGTTGCTAAATATTTTGTAAACATATATTTGACATTTGTTTAAATTTGTTCGTTTATTCAATAAACTTAACAATGCTATAATAATTCTTTCTTTCATTTTCATTACAATTCTTTTAACAATTAATAGATTCACAAACATTCTCCCCCCACGGTGAACCCTGTTCACCATATATACTCTGCTCCTCTTCCTTCTGGTTATTGTGGGATTGCCTTAACTTCTGGTTGGATATCTCCTAGACAATCCTGATCTTGACTTTGATGTAATGTCATCTCAGACATGAAAAGACAAACGATATTAGTAATAGTTATACGAAAAAACGTGTAAGACAGTGACATCAATACAAAATTCAACAAGCTATAACATTCATAAATGTTTAGTTATCTTCTGTACTTGTCACCCTTATAGCAGTAATAACATGCAAGGTAGTTATCTCCTTTTGTTGCGTTGTGTATGGAGATCGTACTGCAAAGACGAAAGATGAAATTCCCTTGAAGACAATGAAGTATGAACGTGTGTCGGCTTCTGGTTTCCGCATTGATTTTGATGTTTTCTTTTCTTGTGTTTTTGTGTCGAATTTATATTTATTAATTGTGTAATCGGTCTCGTTCAGTGTTACTTTTTCAGGTGAGTAAATGATTAAATAAATGATTAATTACTTTTAAATTTCGCGTAATTAGTTGGTTCTTTTGCGATCGCGCTGGGAGAAATGTGTGAGAGTGATAGAGCTGAGTGTTTTATATCTTTAGAGAATTTTACTATTAAATGTAGGTAATTCAGTTAAGTTCTAATATTATTTTGTGTGTGCATTGTGTGTTGAGTGGGTAAATGTATTTTATTTTTATTTGGATGAGTTATTTCTAGCATTTTTCGTTATAAGTTCTATTTGTTTGGGGATATTGTTTTGAAGTATGGACTGTATGTTTGTTTTATGAGATATGTTGCTAGAGTTTGTCCTCATGCAACATTTTGCTCGAATGACGAGAATATTAAAATTTGATTATTTAAACGTATTATATTTTATTGTGTTGTATTAAGTTTATTTCATATTTATATGTAGTGCTGCTTGGATTATGTTGTGTTGCGTTAGGATTAAGGTTTTATATTTAATTTGTGTTGAAACATATTTATGTATTGTGTTGACAAATGTTCCTATTCCGATTTGGCTTGACTTTGTGTTGTTTATTTTGTTTGGACTCTTTGAGTCAACGATTGCCTTCTCGAGCTCCCGCAATGCCTGTGGCACAAGTACGATCGAGGAGGGGCCATTTGGCATCTCAATCGTTATTCCGCGAGTTTTATTGTTCCGCGTTGAATTTGTCGCAAGTGTTGTTGGGCAATGGACAGATCTTCGATATTGGGCGTTTCAATTCGGTAGTTTGAGTTTTAAGCGTTACTACTCTTACTAAATTGTCCGGCCCGGGATGTGTTTTTATTAATGCGACCTAAATTCCACTTGAGCGGCAGCAGTCTTTCGTCCTTAATTAAGACTAAATCTCCTTCCTTTACTGTAGCGTTCGCGATTCGATTCCATTTTGGGCGTTGTTGTAATCGGGCGAGGTATTCATTGCTCCATCGCTTCCAAAAGGACTGCGTTAGTGTTTGTACTCGTTTCCAACGCTCTAAATGCGAGATTTTGTCCAGCTGATACTCGGGCTGCGGAGGACTGAGAAGTGGTTCGCCAATGAGAAAGTGGCCTGGTGTCAAAACGTTCAAATCGTCGATATCTTCTGACAGTGGACACAAAGGTCTTGAGTTCAGACAGGCTTCAATTTGTGTGAGAAGCGTGTTGAGCTCTTCGAATGTCAGAGTCTGGTTTCCAGCCACACGTTTGAGGTGAAATTTAACGGACTTCACTCCCGCTTCCCATAAACCTCCAAAGTGTGGGGAAGCAGGGGGAATGAATTTCCACCTGGTTCCTTCGTTGGCTAGTACCTCTGCCACATTTCTCCAATCCAATTTGGCCTCCTTAAGTTGCCTCTGTAGTTCGCCATTGCTTCCGATGAAATTACTGCCGCAGTCGCAGAAGAGTTCCTTGCAAAGACCCCTTCGAGAAACAAATCTCCTGAAGGCTCCTAAAAATGCATGGGTGGTCATGTCGCTGACAAGCTCGATGTGCACGGCTTTCGTTGCCATGCATACAAATATCGCGAAATATCCCTTCAAGGTTTTCGCATTTCTCCCTTTCCACGTTTTTACCTCAATGGGTCCCGCATAATCCACTCCAGTGCATGTGAAGGGTCTTGCTATTGCTGTTCGTGATGCTGGAAGATTGCCCATTAATTGTACCAGCGGTTTGGCCCTAAACTTGAAGCAAATGTTGCAATTGTAGACTTCCCTTTTGACTGCATTCTTTAAATTGAAAATCCAAAAACGCTGGCGTATGTATGCAATCATTTTTTGATTACCGCCGTGAAGAGTTTTGTCGTGGGCATCGCTGATGATGAGTTTCGCAAGTGGGTGTTGATTCTTCAGAAGGATTGGATGTTTTTTATTAAAGGGTAGGGTAGAGTTAGAGAGTCTCCCACCCACTCGTAGGATTCCTTCCCTCTCTCTAAATGGATTGAGTGATTTGTATCCTCTGGTGTTGTCCTTTTCTTCTTGTGCAGCAAACATATCCTTTTGGGCTAATAGAGTGACTCTTATTAGCGCTTCTTCCAACTCCTGCGGTGATAATACGTCTGCATAGAGATGAGGTTGTTTTACGTGCCGGAGCCGTAAACAGTAGGCAACTACTCGTAATGCCTTTTGAAGTGACGAAAATTTTGACAATATTTCGTCAATCAAGCTACCTCCTTTTCTTTCTAGACAGTGATGCAAAATTGTAGAGCGTGATTCCTGACAAGTTTCCAGACAAGGTGGCTGTACTGGGTGACTTCCATTCCATTGTTGCAGCAGAAATTCTGGTCCCTCCCACCACAACTTGTTTTTTATAATCGTTGACGGAAAAGTTCCGCGAAACGCTATATCCGCTGGATTCAGTTCAGATGGAACATGTTTCCACATGACATTCCTTGTGAGCTTTTGGATCTGGGACACACGATTGCAGATAAAGGTCTTCCACTTTGCCGGAGGGACCTTGATCTAGCACAATGTAATTACCGAATCGGTGCACGCATAAACGTCAGCTGATTCCAACTTAAGAATTTGGATTGTTTGGTGAAGAAGTTTGGCTACTAGCAATGCTCCGCATAGTTCCAGTCTGGGCAATGTAATTGACTCCAATGGTGCAACCTTTGTTTTGGCCATCAGGAGGTGTTTGATCATTTTCATCTAGAACGCGCAAATATATAGCCGCTGCGTACGCTTTCTCCGAAGCGTCACTGAAGCCATGGACTTCCAGTTTCTTTGTGTTTTTATCGGTGTTGATCCAACGACGTATTTGGACGTTTTCAATAGCTGGTAATTCTCGGCGAAAGGTTACCCATTCTCTTTCCAATTCAGCTGGAATCGGTTTGTTCCAATCCAGACCTCTACCCCATAGCTGTTGCATAAGTATTTTTGCTTTTATGATGCAGGGTGACAACCAGCCCATTGGATCGTAGAGCTTAGCTACTGAGGATAATATGGACCGTTTTGTAATTTCACCTTGAAACTGCCCTGCGACTTGAAACGTGAATACACCCGGAACTGGCAGCCATTTAATACCAAGGGTCCTGACATCGGTGCTTTCTATGGATGGTAGCGAGAAATCCATCGCTCTTTGATTTACAGGAATGTTCTTCAATACCTTTTCAGAGTTGCTGACATGTTTGCGTAAGTGAAATCCTGCGGTTGCCAACATTTCCCTTACAGCATTTAGTTTGTGTTGCGCTTCTTCAATGGTATCAGCTCCACTGATGACATCGTCGACATAGGTCTCCTCCTTGATGACGGTGGTAGCCAAGGGAAATCGGTATGCTTCGTCTTCTGCTAGCCGAAGAAGTACCTTAATTGCCAGATATGGGGCTGATGCCGTGCCGAAGGTGACCGTGTTTAAGCGATAAATTTTCAAATCCTGGTCAGGACTGTCCCTCCACACAATCAGCTGGTAATTCGCATCATCTGGACTTACTCGGATCTGGCGGTACATCTTCTCCATATCTCCAGTAAAGGTAAACCTATGTTTTCGCCACCTTAAAATTATGTCAATAACATTTGTTTGTTTTTTAGGGCCCACCATCAACTTGTCATTTAAGGAAGAGCCAAAAGAAGGTTTGAAGGTTGAGTCGAAGACGACCCGCAACCTTGTGGTGGTACTGGATTCCTTAATGACGGCGTGATGGGGAATGAAAAAATGGAAAGTGGATTTGACAACTTCATCGTACTCCTCGACTGGAGTCATATGTCCAAGTTCAATGTACTCGGTCAAGCATTTGCTGTATGCTTCGTGTTGACTAGGGTTTCTTTGCAACCTCCTCTCGAGTTGCAAGAATCGTCTGACAGCACCTTGCTGTGTTGGGCCCATACTTGGGCATTCTCCACCCTTAAAGGGCAGACGAACTTCGTAACGACCATCAGGTAATTGTTTTGTAAATTTGTTAAAATATTCCTCACATCTTATATCTTCTTCTGATTCGCAGGTCTCAAAGGATTCCTCTTCAATCTCCCAGAATCTTTTCAAGGTTGTGTTGAGATCGACATGATTGAAGAAGGCACGGATGACCTTTGTTTTCATCGATGGCACCTTGCCCAACCAGATCCATCCCAAATGTGTCCTTTGTGCAATTGGACCTATGCACTCGCTGCTTTTCTTGACTTCTCCAAGGATGATTTCAGCGTAGATGTCACTGCCAAGCAACATATCCACCTTTGCTGGAACATTAAACGTTGGATCGGCTAACTGCAATCCATTCAGGTATGCCCATTTGTCCATACAGATATGCTGGGCCGGAAGGAGCCCAGTCAGTGATTTAAGCACAAGGGCCTGTACTCGACCTGCAAAATCGGAGACTAGTGACTCGATGGTTAGGTCGACGATTCTGTTTGATTGACCACTGCTGACCTCCCCCAACCCGCTTATTTGGCTAAATGTCCATCGAGACCTTAAATTCAGTCTTTGAACCGCTGCTTCGGTGATAAAGGATGTCTCGGAACCAGTGTCGATTAATGCCCTTATCGTTAGGTAACCTCCGTTGGCTGCTTTTACCTTGACCAAGGCTGTTGACAGAAGAATCTGCGAACTGGTAGAAATGTGGTGTACGCGATAGTTTTGACTAGTTGAGGGCATATTAGTCTCCGCTTGTTGTTGACTTTGGGGTAGATTGATAACGTGTGGTTGGTTGGGATTAAACTCTTGACAGTGGGAAATGATTGGATCGGTTGACTGGGTTTGTAGGTGGAAACTTTTTGTTTGTTGGTTGCTCTGGGTTGGATTTTGGTTGTTAGGTATAAACTTTGAGGCATTAGGATTAAAGGGTGTGTAGTTGGAATAATTATTTCCACTGTTTTGTGGAATCGAGTGCAGCAATGAGTTGTGCCGTTGCTTGCAGTAATAGCAACACTTAGAGCTAGGGCACTTACTTTTAAAATGGCTATAGGCTAAGCAGTCTTCACATACCCTTATGTTGTAAACTGTTTTTTTTACGTTGGCCTACATCCATTTCTAAAAACTGTCTACACTCTCTCAATGCATGTTGTCCGTTTTGACACACTTTGCAATTTAGTTGACGTTGCCTTTGGCGATTGTGGAATACTTGAGTTGGTGTTCTGTTTTTGTTTGAGGGTATTGTGATCTCTTGTTGCGGGGATTGCTGCTCAACTGCTTCCAATGTTCTGAATCTGCACTGCAAAAATTCGAAGAATTCTTTAATATTGGGTAATTCCTTATTACTCCCTAATCTCTCTTCCCAGAGCTGTTGGGTGGTGTTGGTTAATTTTTGTAGGATCACAAAAATTAAACTGGTATCCCATTGACCTACCGGTACCCCTAAATTTTCTAAAGAGTGAATAATTTCTTGCGACGTGTCTAAAATACATTTTATACTCGTTGCTGAGTCGTTGCTCGTAACCGCCTGGCCGAAAAATAGCTTTAATTGAGTGTTTACAAGTACTCTTTTGTGGTCATACCGATCTGTCAGAATCTCCCAAGCACGCTTATAATTGCCATTGTCAATGGCCAAGTGTTGGAGTAGGCTTTCGGCGTCACCACGGACATTACATTTCAAATAATGCAATTTCTGGATTACTGACAGAGCTGCATTGGTATGAACCAGAGATACGAACATGTCGTGAAAAGATCTCCACGTTTCGTATCCACCGGAAAATGTTGGAAGTGTGATAACGGGTAACCTGAGCCCACTTCCACTGCTATCACTGTATTCTGCATATATCTCGCGGATGGTATTGTATGCTGCTTCTAGATCTTCTTGTTTCAGTTCAGCTTCGATTTTACCTGTTCCTAGAATCTGTTGATTTTAGTGCTCTGCTGATGTCATCTGCTTTTCCATCATCTCTAATCTCAATTTAAGATAATTGATTTTCCCTAGTCTAATTTTGTCAGCTTTATTAAAATTTGACCTATCTTGTTTGATGGTAGCAAGGATATTAAGCTGGAACTTTCCGTAGGACATTTTTATTTACTTATGGAATTTATGTACATATGCAATCGATAGAGAAACATTTGTGCAGTACTCACTTGTGGATAGTTGATGGTGACAAAGTCCTTTGTGTGTTGCAGCTCCTGATATGGACAGCTAAATTCTTCGGATTAATTTTCCTCGATGTGCACTCTTCACACTTTTCATCCATGTAATTATTATAAATTAAAATGCTTTTCGTATGTACGAGTATTAATGAAAAGTTTTTCTCTTATTTTTTTTTTTAAATTTACGGACTTTAATGTTAATTTCGCGGCTCGAATGGACCAAAATGTTAATGTATGTGTTGGGTTGTATTAACTAACGACTGTAAAATACTTCACTGATAAATTGAACTTAGAACTTATTGTTAGTAATAGAACGACTGTAATGTTCTGTGTTGTAATACGTTATAAAATTCAGTTTTATTTTCAGTTTTAATATCAGTTTTTGAATAACAGTTTGTATATCTGTTTTAATGTTGCTAGAATTTTATTGATGTTGCTAAATATTTTGTAAACATATATTTGACATTTGTTTAAATTTGTTCGTTTATTCAATAAACTTAACAATGCTATAATAATTCTTTCTTTCATTTTCATTACAATTCTTTTAACAATTAATAGATTCACAAACATTCTCCCCCCACGGTGAACCCTGTTCACCATATATACTCTGCTCCTCTTCCTTCTGGTTATTGTGGGATTGCCTTAACTTCTGATTGGATATCTCCTAGACAACTTGACTTTGATGTAATGTCATCTCAGACATGAAAAGACAAACGATATTAGTAATAGTTATACGAAAAAACGTATAAGACAGTGACATCAATACAAAATTCAACAAGCTATAACATTCATAAATGTTTAGTTATCTTCTGTACTTGTCACCCTTATAGCAGTAATAACATGCAAGGTAGTTATCTCCTTTTGTTGCGTTGTGTATGGAGATCGTACTGCAAAGACGAAAGATGAAATTCCCTTGAAGACAATGAAGTATGAACGTGTGTCGGCTTCTGGTTTCCGCATTGTTTTTGATGTTTTCTTTTCTTGTGTTTTTGTGTCGAATTTATATTTATTAATTGTGTAATCGGTCTCGTTCAGTGTTACTTTTTCAGGTGAGTAAATGATTAAATAAATGATTAATTACTTTTAAATTTCGCGTAATTAGTTGGTTCTTTTGCGATCGCGCTGGGAGAAATGTGTGAGAGTGATAGAGCTGAGTGTTTTATATCTTTAGAGAATTTTACTATTAAATGTAGGTAATTCAGTTAAGTTCTAATATTATTTTGTGTGTGCATTGTGTGTTGAGTGGGTAAATGTATTTTATTTTTATTTGGATGAGTTATTTCTAGCATTTTTCGTTATAAGTTCTATTTGTTTGGGGATATTGTTTTGAAGTATGGACTGTATGTTTGTTTTATGAGATATGTTGCTAGAGTTTGTCCTCATGCAACATTTTGCTCGAATGACGAGAATATTAAAATTTGATTATTTAAACGTATTATATTTTATTGTGTTGTATTAAGTTTATTTCATATTTATATGTAGTGCTGCTTGGATTATGTTATGTTGCGTTAAGATTAAGGTTTTATATTTAATTTGTGTTGAAACATATTTATGTATTGTGTTGACAAATGTTCCTATTCCGATTTGGCTTGACTTTGTGTTGTTTATTTTGTTTGGACTCTTTGAGTCAACGATTGCCTTCTCGAGCTCCCGCAATGCCTGTGGCACAAGTACGATCGAGGAGGGGCCATTTGGCATCTCAATCGTTATTCCGCGAGTTTTATTGTTCCGCGTTGAATTTGTCGCAAGTGTTGTTGGGCAATGGACAGATCTTCGATATTGGGCGTTTCAATTCGGTAGTTTGAGTTTTAAGCGTTACTACTCTTACTAAATTGTCCGGCCCGGGATGTGTTTTTATTAATGCGACCTAAATTCCACTTGAGCGGCAGCAGTCTTTCGTCCTTAATTAAGACTAAATCTCCTTCCTTTACTGTAGCGTTCGCGATTCGATTCCATTTTGGGCGTTGTTGTAATCGGGCGAGGTATTCATTGCTCCATCGCTTCCAAAAGGACTGCGTTAGTGTTTGTACTCGTTTCCAACGCTCTAAATGCGAGATTTTGTCCAGCTGATACTCGGGCTGCGGAGGACTGAGAAGTGGTTCGCCAATGAGAAAGTGGCCTGGTGTCAAAACGTTCAAATCGTCGATATCTTCTGACAGTGGACACAAAGGTCTTGAGTTCAGACAGGCTTCAATTTGTGTGAGAAGCGTGTTGAGCTCTTCGAATGTCAGAGTCTGGTTTCCAGCCACACGTTTGAGGTGAAATTTAACGGACTTCACTCCCGCTTCCCATAAACCTCCAAAGTGTGGGGAAGCAGGGGGAATGAATTTCCACCTGGTTCCTTCGTTGGCTAGTACCTCTGCCACATTTCTCCAATCCAATTTGGCCTCCTTAAGTTGCCTCTGTAGTTCGCCATTGCTTCCGATGAAATTACTGCCGCAGTCGCAGAAGAGTTCCTTGCAAAGACCCCTTCGAGAAACAAATCTCCTGAAGGCTCCTAAAAATGCATGGGTGGTCATGTCGCTGACAAGCTCGATGTGCACGGCTTTCGTTGCCATGCATACAAATATCGCGAAATATCCCTTCAAGGTTTTCGCATTTCTCCCTTTCCACGTTTTTACCTCGATGGGTCCCGCATAATCCACTCCAGTGCATGTGAAGGGTCTTGCTATTGCTGTTCGTGATGCTGGAAGATTGCCCATTAATTGTACCAGCGGTTTGGCCCTAAACTTGAAGCAAATGTTGCAATTGTAGACTTCCCTTTTGACTGCATTCTTTAAATTGAAAATCCAAAAACGCTGGCGTATGTATGCAATCATTTTTTGATTACCGCCGTGAAGAGTTTTGTCGTGGGCATCGCTGATGATGAGTTTCGCAAGTGGGTGTTGATTCTTCAGAAGGATTGGATGTTTTTTATTAAAGGGTAGGGTAGAGTTAGAGAGTCTCCCACCCACTCGTAGGATTCCTTCCCTCTCTCTAAATGGATTGAGTGATTTGTATCCTCTGGTGTTGTCCTTTTCTTCTTGTGCAGCAAACATATCCTTTTGGGCTAATAGAGTGACTCTTATTAGCGCTTCTTCCAACTCCTGCGGTGATAATACGTCTGCATAGAGATGAGGTTGTTTTACGTGCCGGAGCCGTAAACAGTAGGCAACTACTCGTAATGCCTTTTGAAGTGACGAAAATTTTGACAATATTTCGTCAATCAAGCTACCTCCTTTTCTTTCTAGACAGTGATGCAAAATTGTAGAGCGTGATTCCTGACAAGTTTCCAGACAAGGTGGCTGTACTGGGTGACTTCCATTCCATTGTTGCAGCAGAAATTCTGGTCCCTCCCACCACAACTTGTTTTTTATAATCGTTGACGGAAAAGTTCCGCGAAACGCTATATCCGCTGGATTCAGTTCAGATGGAACATGTTTCCACATGACATTCCTTGTGAGCTTTTGGATCTGGGACACACGATTGCAGATAAAGGTCTTCCACTTTGCCGGAGGGACCTTGATCTAGCACAATGTAATTACCGAATCGGTGCACGCATAAACGTCAGCTGATTCCAACTTAAGAATTTGGATTGTTTGGTGAAGAAGTTTGGCTACTAGCAATGCTCCGCATAGTTCCAGTCTGGGCAATGTAATTGACTCCAATGGTGCAACCTTTGTTTTGGCCATCAGGAGGTGTTTGATCATTTTCATCTAGAACGCGCAAATATATAGCCGCTGCGTACGCTTTCTCCGAAGCGTCACTGAAGCCATGGACTTCCAGTTTCTTTGTGTTTTTATCGGTGTTGATCCAACGACGTATTTGGACGTTTTCAATAGCTGGTAATTCTCGGCGAAAGGTTACCCATTCTCTTTCCAATTCAGCTGGAATCGGTTTGTTCCAATCCAGACCTCTACCCCATAGCTGTTGCATAAGTATTTTTGCTTTTATGATGCAGGGTGACAACCAGCCCATTGGATCGTAGAGCTTAGCTACTGAGGATAATATGGACCGTTTTGTAATTTCACCTTGAAACTGCCCTGCGACTTGAAACGTGAATACACCCGGAACTGGCAGCCATTTAATACCAAGGGTCCTGACATCGGTGCTTTCTATGGATGGTAGCGAGAAATCCATCGCTCTTTGATTTACAGGAATGTTCTTCAATACCTTTTCAGAGTTGCTGACATGTTTGCGTAAGTGAAATCCTGCGGTTGCCAACATTTCCCTTACAGCATTTAGTTTGTGTTGCGCTTCTTCAATGGTATCAGCTCCACTGATGACATCGTCGACATAGGTCTCCTCCTTGATGACGGTGGTAGCCAAGGGAAATCGGTATGCTTCGTCTTCTGCTAGCCGAAGAAGTACCTTAATTGCCAGATATGGGGCTGATGCCGTGCCGAAGGTGACCGTGTTTAAGCGATAAATTTTCAAATCCTGGTCAGGACTGTCCCTCCACACAATCAGCTGGTAATTCGCATCATCTGGACTTACTCGGATCTGGCGGTACATCTTCTCCATATCTCCAGTAAAGGTAAACCTATGTTTTCGCCACCTTAAAATTATGTCAATAACATTTGTTTGTTTTTTAGGGCCCACCATCAACTTGTCATTTAAGGAAGAGCCAAAAGAAGGTTTGAAGGTTGAGTAGAAGACGACCCGCAACCTTGTGGTGGTACTGGATTCCTTAATGACGGCGTGATGGGGAATGAAAAAATGGAAAGTGGATTTGACAACTTCATCGTACTCCTCGACTGGAGTCATATGTCCAAGTTCAATGTACTCGGTCAAGCATTTGCTGTATGCTTCGTGTTGACTAGGGTTTCTTTGCAACCTCCTCTCGAGTTGCAAGAATCGTCTGACAGCACCTTGCTGTGTTGGGCCCATACTTGGGTATTCTCCACCCTTAAAGGGCAGACGAACTTCGTAACGACCATCAGGTAATTGTTTTGTAAATTTGTTAAAATATTCCTCACATCTTATATCTTCTTCTGATTCGCAGGTCTCAAAGGGTTCCTCTTCAATCTCCCAGAATCTTTTCAAGGTTGTGTTGAGATCGACATGATTGAAGAAGGCACGGATGACCTTTGTTTTCATCGATGGCACCTTGCCCAACCAGATCCATCCCAAATGTGTCCTTTGTGCAATTGGACCTATGCACTCGCTGCTTTTCTTGACTTCTCCAAGGATGATTTCAGCGTAGATGTCACTGCCAAGCAACATATCCACCTTTGCTGGAACATTAAACGTTGGATCGGCTAACTGCAATCCATTCAGGTATGCCCATTTGTCCATACAGATATGCTGGGCCGGAAGGAGCCCAGTCAGTGATTTAAGCACAAGGGCCTGTACTCGACCTGCAAAATCGGAGACTAGTGACTCGATGGTTAGGTCGACGATTCTGTTTGATTGACCACTGCTGACCTCCCCCAACCCGCTTATTTGGCTAAATGTCCATCGAGACCTTAAATTCAGTCTTTGAACCGCTGCTTCGGTGATAAAGGATGTCTCGGAACCAGTGTCGATTAATGCCCTTATCGTTAGGTAACCTCCGTTGGCTGCTTTTACCTTGACCAAGGCTGTTGACAGAAGAATCTGCGAACTGGTAGAAATGTGGTGTACGCGATAGTTTTGACTAGTTGAGGGCATAGTAGTCTCCGCTTGTTGTTGACTTTGGGGTAGATTGATAACGTGTGGTTGGTTGGGATTAAACTCTTGACAGTGGGAAATGATTGGATCGGTTGACTGGGTTTGTAGGTGGAAACTTTTTGTTTGTTGGTGGCTCTGGGTTGGATTTTGGTTGTTAGGTATAAACTTTGAGGCATTAGGATTAAAGGGTGTGTAGTTGGAATAATTATTTCCACTGTTTTGTGGAATCGAGTTGTGCCGTTGCTTGCAGTAATAGCAACACTTAGAGCTAGGGAACTTACTTTTAAAATGGCTATAGGCTAAGCAGTTTTCACATACCCTTATGTTGTAAACTGTTTTTTTTACGTTGGCCTACATCTATTTCTAAAAACTGTCTACACTCTCTCAATGCATGTTGTCCGTTTTGACACACTTTGCAATTTAGTTGACGTTGCGTTTGGCGATTGTGGAATACTTGAGTTGGTGTTCTGTTTTTGTTTGAGGGTTTTGTGATCTCTTGTTGCGGGGATTGCTGCTCAACTGCTTCCAATGTTCTGAATCTGCACTGCAAAAATTCGAAGAATTCTTTAATATTGGGTAATTCCTTATTACTCCCTAATCTCTCTTCCCAGAGCTGTTGGGTGGTGTTGGTTAATTTTTGTAGGATCACAAAAATTAAACTGGTATCCCATTGACCTACCGGTACCCCTAAATTTTCTAAAGAGTGAATAATTTCTTGCGACGTGTCTAAAATACATTTTATACTCGTTGCTGAGTCGTTGCTCGTAACCGCCTGGCCGAAAAATAGCTTTAATTGAGTGTTTACAAGTACTCTTTTGTGGTCATACCGATCTGTCAGAATCTCCCAAGCACGCTTATAATTGCCATTGTCAATGGCCAAGTGTTGGAGTAGGCTTTCGGCGTCACCACGGACATTACATTTCAAATAATGCAATTTCTGGATTACTGACAGAGCTGCATTGGTATGAACCAGAGATACGAACATGTCGTGAAAAGATCTCCACGTTTCGTATCCACCGGAAAATGTTGGAAGTGTGATAACGGGTAACCTGAGCCCACTTCCACTGCTATCACTGTATTCTGCATATATCTCGCGGATGGTATTGTATGCTGCTTCTAGATCTTCTTGTTTCAGTTCAGCTTCGATTTTACCTGTTCCTAGAATCTGTTGATGGTAGTGCTCTGCTGATGTCATCTGCTTTTCCATCATCTCTAATCTCAATTTAAGATAATTGATTTTCCCTAGTCTAATTTTGTCAGCTTTATTAAAATTTGACCTATCTTGTTTGATGGTAGCAAGGATATTAAGCTGGAGCTTTCCGTAGGACATTTTTATTTACTTATGGAATTTATGTACATATGCAATCGATAGAGAAAAATTTGTGCAGTACTCACTTGTGGATAGTTGTTGGTGACAAAGTCCTTTGTGTGTTGCAGCTCCTGATATGGACAGCTAAATTCTTCGGATTAATTTTCCTCGATGTGCACTCTTCACACTTTTCATCCATGTAATTATTATAAATTAAAATGCTTTTCGTATGTACGAGTATTAATGAAAAGTTTTTCTCTTATTTTTTTTTTTTAGATTTACGGACTTTAATGTTAATTTCGCGGCTCGAATGGACCAAAATGTTAATGTATGTGTTGGGTTGTATTAACTAACGACTGTAAAATACTTCACTGATAAATTGAACTTAGAACTTATTGTAAGTAATAAAACGACTGTAATGTTCTGTGTTGTAATACGTTATAAAATTCAGTTTTATTTTCAGTTTTAATATCAGTTTTTGAATAACAGTTTGTATATCTGTTTTAATGTTGATAGAATTTTATTGATGTTGCTAAACATTTTGTAAACATATATTTGACATTTGTTTAAGTTTGTTCGTTTATTCAATAAACTTAACAATGCTATAATAATTCTTTCTTTCATTTTCATTACAATTATTTTAACAATTAATAGATTCACAAACACTTTCTACAATTGTCATTCTTTTATTGAATGGTGGGGAGAGGGTCGAGGAAAAGACCAATTTTTATGAATTTTTCCAGACGCTACAGGTAATACAAATTTATTTAGTTGATTGTGATATTATAGTACAACATATGGACAATATTTCCTTAATTTTTGAAAGCAAAATATAAATAATTAAGCCGATGGCAGCAAATATTCGGAGGCGCCTCGAAAAAAAAGTTGTCCGCCGGTGAACCGTATAACTCATAACTGGATCATCTGAAATCCGAAAATCAAAATGCTATCGTTAGATAATCGCTTTCCCAAGGTATCCCTGGGAGGAAAATAATTTTGACACAGATGTTGTACAATCATACAATTAAAAAAGTTTAAAAACGTTACCAGCCCCTTAAACAAAAATCGTCATACATACGCCAGGTTGGGTATATCTGGGACTGCTCTCGGAAATATTTCCTATGTATTTTTAAAGTGTTTTTAATCTTAAGAAAAAGAAATTAAATTACCAATATACTGCGATTAAAATAGAAGACGGAAAGGTCGACGTTTATCTTACGCAGCTTACGTGAGATTGGTTCATTAGAGCCATATGTGGTGCGGTGGATTGGTAGATAAATGAGATGGGGGCAACGTAGATTTCAGGGGTTTGTGTTAAAGAAAATTGAGTTGTAAAGAGACGTGCAATTGACGGAGTCTGGGAGGAGTCAGTAAAAGAAAAGAATGTCAGCTGTGTCCCTTCGCACCTCAAAGGCAAAGGTATTCAGGTTAATGAGTTTGAGACGGTCTCGATAGGGAATTAAGATCAGAGGAGCGTTCCAAAGTAGACCTCGAAGAGCAAATCGATGAAAACGACGCTCGGTGCTCTCAATACGGGATACATGAACTCGTTGAAAGAAACACCACGCTTGGCTAGCGTACCCGAGAAGGGTACGTAAGTGATGTATACTGATCTGGTCACGTACGGGTTGAAGAATTCTTTGGACCATCTTTCAACGAAGCCAAGTGATGAGTTTGCTTTAGGTATTATCTAGCTAGCGGAAATTAAGCTTCCTGTCGCATAATATACCGCGGTCGCGGATAGCCTGAAAAAGGGATATAGGTTGGCGGTGGAGAAGGTAAATTCGGGGAGTAGACTTATTGCACTTACGTGAAAAGGTAATCGATTGACATTTGGGAACATTGAGTTTTAAACAGTTCTTGATGGAAAAATTATTTAGTTCTATTTTGAAGACGGTTGGAGTCGTGTTGTGAGGAAATGGGTTTAAAAAAATTGGGGGAAGCACTGAGTGGTGAATGACCTTTTCAAGATCGTTAATGGTTAGGATGAAGAGAAGTGGACCTAGGCGAAGGGGCCGATAGGACAGACCTCAAACGAACACTACATATCCAGGTTAGAAGATATCCACTTTAGCAAGGTGGCTTCAAAGAACAAGACGGACAATTTGAATAGGATTAGTTTATGGGGTTTCTTGTCAAAAGCCTTACTCGAGATTGGGTGTGCGATAAAAAAAGATTCATCATCTGATTAAGTCCAGTGCAGTTGAGGTTGATTGAAATCACCGAATACGATTATATCATCGAGAGGATTAGATAAGTTAATTATTTGATCAATTGCGTCGATAGCGAGTTGACAGCATTCGATCGGTTACGCCGGTAGGATGTAAAAACACATAACGTACAGGGACCTGCAATGGAGTGTTATTTTTATTGAAACGTAGTCAAGTTTAGAAGATGTAGAAACAGCGATTGGAGAAGAGTTTCCGTCATTGTGCACAGTAGGATACCTCGACAAGGAGAATCATCTTTTGGACTGGTAAGATCGTCGCCTCGAAAAACGTTGAAACTAGGGTGGAATAATCACTGATTCTTTATATCGGGAATTAGATTAGTTTCGATCAGAGCGTAGACCTTAAATGGGAAAATAAATTAAGAAGTTTAAATATGACAGAATTATTGCATCTTGCAATGGAAGACTTATCCCTCACAAAATTAAATGAATAAAATAGCAAAGCAACAATTTCTGACACAAAGGAAATTCTGCACTGAATGTCTTATTCTATTGAGACCTCTTAAGCCCACCAAAGTTGATGGAACTTAACGAAAGCAAGCAAAATAACATTATGGTCATGCAATACTACATATTTACATGTAATGAGACATTTCATTAAGCTCGTCAGAGTCCATTACACTGCTCATATATAGTATAACAATGGCATGCTATAAAAAGTTAGCGAAAAAGCATGCTATTATCGCAAGATATAGATTTATAGCAGGTATGGCGGTCTCTATTAGCAATAAATATAGCATTCCATGATTTCATAACTAGTTAAGACACAGTGTTATGGGTGGACCTTTACTCTAAACTCAACTCATATCCAGTACTTTCACCTTAACATATAGGCATTGGAATGCATATACAGTCGAACCCGGATAATATCACATCGGTTAATAGAACAAATCGGTTTAAGTCACAATTATTTTAAGCCAGTTGCCTTTTTTTATATTTTGTACCGAAAAAAAACCCCTTAAAGGCACATCGCTTAATAGCACATCCCGCTTAAAATCACACAAGAAACATTAAAAAAATACATAATTCCACTAATTTTTTCTCGCTTATTGTCACTTCCATATTTATATTCCACAAGCATGGTGCATTATTATCAAATGTAAAGGTGTATTTTCTCTTTGTAGATTGTCATAGTATTATTATGTGTACTACTGCTCGCCTTGTGGATTTTGTTGCTTGTGCTCCTTTGTGTATGCGTGCCAGCCTACTGGAAGTTTGGAAGTTCAACCAACACTCAGTTTCTTTTTTTATAACATCTGTGACATCAAACTGAATTTTATGTCAGTCTCTGCTTAAATTGTTTATCAAAGTAGTGTTGGGCGCGGTAAGGTGGGTGACCACATGGGGACAAAAACGCGCCACATGGACATAGTACCCCGGCGTTAAATCCCGAAATTAATTTGTATCGTTACCTTGATAATAATAATAATAATAATAAAATGTAAACTAGAACGTTCAATTAAAACTAAAAAATTAGTGCAGTAAGTAAGAAGAGAGAAGATCTATCTATAAAACAAAAAATTTAAATCCTAGAGCATTTGATTTAAAGCCAAGGAATCTGCTATGCTTCAACAATTGCTAAAATTAAACAAAATGAAAACAATCTACGACAGCAGCCAACAAAAGCGGAAATATTAAACGAAAACGAATGCGCAAAGGTAAGATTTTGAATTTTGTAAAGGTGAAGTATTTTGAATTTTGTAAATGTGCAGCAAACGCCCTTTTAGGAAATCACGAACATGTTGATAGTGCTATGATCATTTGGTTTCGCGAGATGAGAACGAAAAATGCTACATTAAATGGCCCAATTTTAAAAGAACAGGAAATAAAATTTGCTCAGATGCTAAATGTTGAAAATTTTGAAGCAACCAATGGGTGGCTTACTCGCTGGATAACCAGAAACAGCATTCATTTCCAGAAAATTCAAGGCGAATGAGGAGATTGTGGTTAATTTATGGCAATTGATTGGAAACAAAATTTTCTGCCAAGTCTCATAGAAGATTATGCTCCAGAAAATATTTTTAATGCAGACGAAAGCGGTTTGTACTTTCGTGCATTTCCCAGTGGCACAATGGCCTTTAGAGGAGAAAATCTAACTGGTGGCAAAATCCAAAAAGAGCGTATTACACTGCTTTTTTTGGCTTACATGAATGGCTCGGAGAAAAAAATATTTGCAATAGGAAAGGCAAAAGAACCGCATTCATTCAGCAGTAAAATTGTCCCTTTTAAATATTTCGCAAATAAAAAAGCCTGGATGATTAGTTCCATATGGACTGAAATTTTGCTAGAGTGGGATAAATCCTTGCAAAAAGAAAAAATTATGAAATATTAAATTCTGTTTTTTGCCTCCAAATGCTACTTCCATTCAGCCTCTAGATCAGGTCATTATTCGATGATGCAAAGTCTATTATAGACAAATAATTGTACGACGACATCTTTTCGTCTTGGAAAGGGGGCAAACCATGCGTAAATATTCCAAAATGGTAGGATATATTTTGCATTTTGCATTAACCCTTAAATAAAGTTGAATGCTAAAAAATATTTTTGCTTTAAATTAGATAACCATTCTAGAAGCCCTTAACATTTCCAAACACGCTTGGTGGCTAGTAACCCCCACAACAATTCAGAATAGCTGGTTATAAAACTCGATCTAGAAACTGAACCAGAGGAGGTGATTCAGTATCCAATCTCGATTGAGGATTTTGAGCAGTTTGTAGACTGCGATCTCAACATCGGCTGCTTTGGCGAGCTTACAGACGAGGAGATTTTGCAGGAAATATCTCAATGTTCTTTCAATTTACGACTTTTTCTAGAGGTAAAAAGCGAAGATACGGTTCTTATTGATAAGGTAGAAGAGCAGGTGATAAAAACCCTTTTCTCAGATGCTACGCAAAAGAAAATTGGTGACTTTTATGGAAAAGTATAATAATTTTTGTATGTAAGTTAGACCACCAAAATTAAATGAAGTTTATAATTATTTATTTTTATTACTTATTAGATATTGTTCTGTTGTTTCGTTCTTGGAAGTATTTTTATTTTTTTGTTACGTTTTAAATGAATATAAGATTTTTGTGAAAACCATTTTGTAATGGTTAATAAATATGAAATAAATATGAGATATGTTGCATTTTTTAAAATTTTTTGGATTGGATAATGTCACAACCCGCTTAATGTCACATTATTATGCTGCATGTTTGGTGTGACATTAAGCGGGTTCGACTGTACATATTGCTACCTGCTTTCAAATTTTTGCTCCTGATTCGATATTTGTATGGTTGGTATGAAGGAATATTTAAAACATAACCATAGTGATTTTAAGATAACTTTTTGATAAGCCAAATAAAATCGTTTCCTGAGACCTACTCTTAGAAAGCTTTTTCCGATTCCATTTGATTAACATATTGACACATGCAGACTAATTATGTTGAATAGATTTGAATCGAATATCTATTAATTTGTAATACATCCTATAAACTTGATGTAAAATTAAAAAATACATCTGATTAAATTGTCTGGATGCATTAAATATTGTACGAGGATGTGTTTATTGTCCTTTTTTGTATACATATTTAAAATACTTTAAATTTATATTACCAGGCATTTCTTTTATTTATTCGTAACACTGATATTTCGCGTACGCAATTTTACATTTAAAGAGGGAGAAAAGGTAATTTAATATTGGAATGAGTAAAAACAATGAAAAAGAACACAATCGAAATATTTTTGAAACAAATTTTATAAAAATAATATGGCTCCATGTAGGTGCTAAGTCAAGAGTTAAATTCATATTTAGCTCGCTGAAACTCTTGTTGTTATTTATCAAATATTTGTTATCACTTCATTAACAGATATACTGAACTGGAGACATTTCGTCGGTATTCGAGGTTGTCAATTGGCTAAGTCTTATCGCACGGTCTTGAATCTTGTCTAGCAGGTGCAGAGAGGTTTTAGGAGCACCTAACCAGATATGGGCACTGTACTTCGGTGCCTTATATATTGAGGTCAGATCAGAGTTTTTAATTTTTGGTGGGGGCTAACGCCCCCATTTATTTAGTTTAATACAAACTTAAGAATGAGGACTTAAAAAGTAATAAGAATTAAGGTTTAGCAATATCTTATCACTAGGGCTTAAAGCTAGGGATGGTGAAGGAGATCGAATTTGAGGGAGAGAGAGACGGAAAGGTCGACGTTTATCTTACGCAGCTTACGGGAGATTGGTTCGTTAGAGCCATATGTGGTGCGGTGGATTAAAAAAGACGGGGGCAACGTGGATTTCAGGGGTTTGTGTTAAAGAAAATTGAGTTGTAAAGAGACGTGCGATTGACGGAGTCTGGGAGGAGTCGGTGAATGAAAAGAATGTAAGCTGCGTTACTTCGCACCTCAAGGGTATTCAGGTTAATGAGTTTAAAACGGTCTCGATAGGAAGGTATGATCAGAGGAGCGTTCCAAAGTAGACCTCGAAAAGCAAATCAAAGAAAACGACGCTGGATGCTCTCAATAGGAGATACATGAACTCGTTGTAAGGAACACCACGCTTGGCTATAGTGATCTGGTCACGTACGGGTTGCAGAATTTTTTGGATCATTTTTTAACGAAGCTAAGTGATGAGTTTGCTTTAGGTATTATTATTATTTTTTTTTTTTTATTATTATTTCAATTTCTTAAATGCTAGTTGGTACAAATTATTATAAATATAATTCACAATAAAAATACTTGTATTATATACAATAGAATAAAATAATTTTACTACGATTTTTTAAAAACAGAATAGTGATCATTCTGTAGCACATAAGTGACTAGAGTCGAATGATCCTTCAATTCAATATACAATTTTTTAGATTTCTTGTGGGGTAAATTCAAGAATAAGATAAATAAAACAAGAATAATAACGAGGAACAGGTAATATTACTTTATAAACATTTTAGATATACTACATAGTTAACAAATTAAACGGCTGTTGACTGTAGAACTATCCATACTAAAAAGAAATTATTTTACTTCGCTAAAAAATAAAGTGAGTTCTACTATAAATCTAACTTCGATTGGTAATTTATTAAAAAGCCTTGGTGCTGTCGCAGTGTAAAATTTCAAGCAATGAGTTTTATTGGAAATTGGAATGTTAACGATTGCCATATGATTTACTCTTAGTCTGTATATATTCGAGCTTCTTAGTGTAGCACTATAGCCGCTTCGCATGAAAAAAACTTTAAGAACCTTAAAGATGTATAGATGCTTTATTGGAAATATGCGTAGGCTAGAAAACAATGGCCAAGTATGGGCTAGACGATTTTTATTGCAAATGATTCTAATTATGTGTTTTTGGGCAATATTTAGAATTTCGATGGTGCTGTTGTAAGTTCCACCCTAACTGGCAATACCGTATTGAAGCTTAGAGTGTACAAGTCCATAATAAAACATTAGTAGCATTTTTCTTGGACAATGTTCTCCTAAGAGATACATTTTACGAGTGACAGATAGCATGTAATTTTTTAGTTCTTCGACATGTGTCTTCCAAGACAGGTCTATTAGGACACCAAGATACTTATAACTTTTAACACCTTCTATCTGAAAACAATTTGAACAGCACACTAAATCGTTGTGGAAGTTGGTATTGCCACACGAATGAACAGATAAGGACATTTTTACAAGAGCTAGAGTGGAAGATAACATCACAATTAAGTGGGCAAGGACCTCTTAAGGTGCATATCATAAGTTTTGTTTTATTGCTTATAAGTAGTTTATGTTTCGCGAACCATTGTCGCAAGATACTTAAATCCCTATGTAGTTAAACAATTGAATCAAAAATACTTTTATTATCATATGTCAACGCCATATCATCAGCAAATACAGTGATACGACTACTGAAGTTTTGGTAAAACATTGAATTGACATATATTATAAATAAGATTGGTCCCAAATCTGAACCTTGCGGTACACCAATTGTGGTTTTAACTGACTGCTAAATATTCCTTCTATTTTTACTCGTTGAGTTCTCTCTGATAGGTAGGTTGATAACCACTTATGAATCGCACCTCTTAGTCTAGCCCTATATGTACAATTTATCCAAAAGTATATCATGATTGACCATATCAAATGCTTTTGTCAAATCGATGAAGAGTACTAGAGTAGTGTTATTATAATTAAAGCTTTCATAAATTTCACTACACAACTTTAGAATAGCATCTTCAGTAGATCTCCCTTCTCGAAAACCAAATTGTTCGTTTCTAAAAAATTTGTTTTTATTTAAAAATGATACTATGCGTATTTTATCAGTTTTTCAAAAAGTTTACAAAACGTTGGGGGTATAGAGATGGGCCTATATTGAGTCATTGAACTTCGATTTCCTTTTTTGAATAGAGGAATGACTTCAGCACATTTTAAAGACGCAGGGAAAGTACCACAATTAATAATTAAGTTGAATAAGTGACTTAAGACATCAACAATAAATAAAGAAATACGTTTTAGAAGACAGTTACTTATGCCATCAGATGTGCAAGAATTTTTGTTATCGAGAGACATTATATATTTGTGGATTTCTATCGGTGTGAAAGATTGAAAAACAAAATTGTTATTTTGAGAAGTATCTTCGACTATATCTGAATACATATTACAATTGCAAGTGTATTGCGGCGGATATGGGTTCGATTCTGTTGCGATAGTAGCAAAAACTTTATTGAATTGATTGGCAATATCTACTGGGTCTGATAATTCTATACCATCCACATGGATTTTAAGAATTTTTTCTTTTTCCTTTCTATTGTTAAGAATGTTATTGACCACTCTCCACTCATATTTCACATTACCCTTACTGTTTTGCTGTTTATTTGCGTAATATTTATCCCGACTTAATTCCACTTGGTTCTTAATCTCTTCACTTAGTTTAAGATAGTATTTTTTCGAATTTTGGTTACAAGGATGGCGTTTGCATTTTTTCCTTAACGTGTTTTTTTTATTTATTTTTTTAAGCAAACCTCTGTCAATCCATGGCCTAATGCGTTTTAAAGGTGAATTTTCTAGTTTTTTAATATTGGTGCAACTGACAATATGAGTCTTAAGAGTGTTCAAAAATAGATCGTAAGCTACTGAGGGATTACTTTCCTCATAAACAGACTCCCAGAATTCAAACATTATGCACTCAACTAGTTTATTATAATCAATTCTGTGGTGTTCCTTGAAAGGAACATATTTATCGAAACTATTTGATTGAACGGTTTCTATGTTTACATTAGTCATGCAATGATCATTAATTTGTAGTCAAGCACTTCACCAGTTAATTTATGTGTTAATTGCGAATTTAATCTTACAAAAATATGATCAATGCATGTTTGTGTTTTTTGCGTGATTCGCGTAGGTTCCATAATAAGACATTCCAAGCCAAATGATGACATTAAAGCCAGATAATTATCCGAGTCATTACTAATTTTTAATATATCAGTATTTATATCACCTACAACCAATAAGTTTCGTGTCTTTACATCTTTAAGTAAGTTACTTAGTTGTTCTATGAAAACGTTTTTATTTAAGTTATTTTCATGCAGTCGGTATATACATAAAATAGTAAAATGTTCGTTAAAAATACGGCAACTAATTTTTAAAATATCAGCGCTCATCAGACTTATTTTTTCCACTTTACAATCGCTTTGGTATTCTTTTTTAATATATACTCGTACTATGACTCCACCTGCGCTATATGAGTTATTGCAATTTGGATAGGGTTCATAACCGTGAATACTGTAATTGGATAGTTCATAGTCGTACAATCAGATTTTAGTAAGTATAATAAAAACTGCATTAAAATTATAAGCGTTTAAATAAGCTAAAAATGAAATTTTTTCTTATACTACGAATATTTTGATGGATGATTAGTTTATTCATAGGAAGAGCAGCATACTCGTACTTTTTTGCGTTCGGTGAGCTATTTTGTTTCATTTGATTTTATGCTATTACTATAATTAATTGAGGTCCTCGAAGCACCTCACTTTAAAAACAATATCTCCCTCATCCTTGCGCAAGAATATTATGCTGTTCCTCATCCATATATATTTAAATTTCTTCTCTATTTTAATTTGTTTTGTTGCATTAAATAATGCTCTCACGTGGGAAGTTAAGCTTTCGTTGATGTAGATCTGTGAACCATCATGATTTTCGCCTAGCAGCTTCGTTGTTAGTTTTTGTTTCTTCTTTCCCTTAAGTTTCATGATATTCTCCTTCGTTACGTGGCGAGTTAGTTTAAGAGACCGAACATTAGTGGGAGTAGCATCATTTTTCTTTGTTTTTATATTTTTTTTATATAGAGAGTCAATATCTCGCTCATCAAGGCCGTAGCCGACACCATCACGAACAATGTTTAACGCTGCTTGCAATGCAGTTGAATTGTCGACATTTGGCAGGTTAAAAGTCTCAATCGAATTATTGAGTTGTTCCAAAACATTAATTTGATTTTGTAATAAAATCACTGTTGTTTTAAGTTCTGTATTTTCATTTTGTAGCACGGAGATTTTTAATAAGCATTATTGATTAACTTTTTTTAGTTCTTGTATTTCATTGTAAATCATTTCAATTGTTATGTTTTTATTTGTTTGTTTTTCATTTTCTTTTTGATTCACGTGAGAAACCGGGAGAGGGCTTTTATCGGCACAGAACGAGTGTCTTCGCGATGTAGTGCACTGGGAGCACCTCCAGATTTTGCGGTTTTTTTTTATATACTCGAGATCATGGATCAGCACATTCACACACTTCGCATGAAAAAGTTTTTTGCAATCGTTGCATTCGATTTTTAAGTCACTGCGTTCGACTTTTTTTGCACAGAGACAAATCATTTTGGATTTAGTTTTGTACTTTAAAGTGAAGAATTAAGTTTAAGCAAACGATTTTTACAATTCGTTGAGGAATGATTTCGACCAACTGCTTTACGTTTCAATTATTACTTAAGCTATTCTCAATACATGTGTACCCCACAACAATCGCATGATTTATGGGGTATATATGCGCGCGGAAATTAAGCTGCATGTCACATAATATGCCGCGGTCGCGGTTAGTCTGAACAAGGGATATAGGTTGCCCGTGGAGAAGATAAATTCGGGGAGTAGACTTGTTGCACTTACGTGAAAAGGTAATCGATTGACATTTGGTGACATTGAGTTTATAGCAGTTCTTGATGCACCAGGTGGAAAGACTATTTAGATCTATTTTGAAGAAGGCTGGAGTCGTGTTGTGAGGAAATGGGCTTAAAAAATTTGGAGGAAGTGCTGAGTGGTGAATGACCTTTTCAAGATCGTTAATGGTTAGGATGAAGAGAAGTGGATCTAGGTGACTACCTTGAGGAACACCTGAAGTGGCCAAGAAAGGGGCCAATAGGACAGACTTCAAACGAACACTATACATTCAGGTAAGAAGATATCCATATTAGCAAAATGGGTTCAAAGCCCAGGACGGACAATTTGAACAGGATTAGTTTATGGGATTTCTTGTCAAAAGCCTTACTGAAATTATAATAATATATATAACGAATTCGACGCGGTTCGTGGTAGTTGATCTGCCTTTCAGAAAGCCGTGTTGATTAGGGGAAATAAGAGATTTGCACTGAAAGCTTAGGACTTCTTACACAATGCTTTCGAGGAGTTTGGGTGTATGTGTAAATTTAGCTATGGGGCTGTAATTAGTGACTTCGCTCTTCGGTGTTATGAAAAAAGACTTCCGTATCTGTCGAAATTCACCTTGAGAGAGCGATAATCGGAAGACATTTGCAAGGGGTGGGAAAGTGTTGATGAAGACTTTTTAAGAAATATGGATGGAAGGCCATCTGGGCCGGGTAAGTATTCATCACTAAGTTGTTGTAATTTATTTTCTATTACTGTATGATCAAAACTTTGAGAAATAGAGTGGCCAATGGGGAAGTTGAGTAGGTATTTAAAATAAGAGGGATCCGGTACGAAGGATGTATGCGGCTATAGTATGCGGATCGGTTGCTGATATGTTTTCGTATGAGAGGGATGGAGGAAAACCGTCAGATTTTTTTTTGTATACTTAACGAATTGGTAGATAGACTTAGGATCGTTTATAAGCCTTGATTGCGCACTATCAAGGTATCGCTGGTAGAGCACATTATAAAGCTGGGCGAATTGAAGGTATGACCCGAGATAGTTGGAACAGTCAGCAAAAGAATTGGATCAGAGGAAACTGCCCATAATTTGTTTCTCTTGTTACGTAAAAAGCGGAGTCTACGAATATACCACGGTGGACTAATAGAAAGGGTTTTCTCGCGCGAAAAGGGGACATAGAGAAAAATAGAGTTGAATAATTCTGTTTAGAAAATAGAGAGAGCACTATTAAGGGACATATTGGCGAAATTAAAAGAACACTTCCTAAGATATGCGTTAATTTTGCGGAAATTCGCTTTATGAAAGTCGTAAGAAGGGGCAGCTGCAGACGGGGTATGCTGAATAAGGGAGTATTGGAAAAGAGAAAGAAGAAGTTATGGGTGAAAGTTATCAATGGTCGATAGTGAAAGGGGACAGAGTGAAACAGAGGAATTTATGAGGTCAGTGGTGAGAATGAGGTCTGATTGCCTACCCACATACTTGAAGATCCCACTAACTCGGCATAAGCTAGAGTCTGTAAGCATATCCAAGAAGAGGCATTCTTTACTCGAGTTAGGGTTTGCGATAAAAAAAAGATTCATCATCTGATTGAGTCCAGTGGAGTTGAGGTAGATTGAAACCGCCGAATACGATCAGATAAGTTAATTATTTGATCAATTGCGTCGATAGCGAGTTGATAGCATTCGATCGGTTGCGCCGGTAGGATGTAAAAACACATAACGTACAGGGACCTGCAGTGGAGTGTTATTTTTATTAAAACGTAGTCAAGCTTAGCAGAAGTAGAGACAGCGATTGGAGAAGAGTTTAGGTCATTGTGGACGGCCAGTAGAATACCTCGACCAAGAGAATCATCTTTTGGACGGGTAAGATCATCGTTTCGAAAAACATTGAAACTAGGGGGGAATAACTCCTGATTCTTTATACCGGGAATTAGATTAGTTTTGGCCAGAGCGTAGACCTTAAATGGGAGAGCGTGAGATTTGCGAAAGACTGCACGGTTTTTAGATCGCAGTTCTCTTACGTTTTAATAGTAGAAGGTAAGAGGAAGGTTATTTCGAGAGGGCGTAGGAGTGGATGGTTGAACGTGACAATGGTAGCACGTTAAGGACGAAAAAATTTGTCATTGTCAGCTCTGCTCCTTTCAAGGTGTGAGATCCCTTTTGAATGCATATAGTTACCGAAAGCAGCAAGGTCTTCTGAGATTTTTTGGAGAGACTATTGGAAAGTTAATTGAACATGCCCATTACATTAAATGTCATTTGTCATATCGCCATGTTACTCAATAAAACTTTTTTCCTTCTCCTTCCTGCAATCAGCTTAATCGGTCGTGTTTCACTTTATTTCTAGATTATTATAGGCAAATTCCACCCATTAGAATCTATCAGGTTATGGGCCATCCACAGCCTATTTTATCAGTAAAACGTGATAACGATATTAATTTATTTGCCGGGGTTAATATTTTCCTGAAATTTTCTATTGTTGTAACATTTTTTTGGGCGTAACCAAATTGATAGCTAATTTAAGTGCACTTGTCACATGGTTGATAAAATTGAGACTACCAAATTAAGTGAATCTTTTGAAAACATTGCTAGTTTTTCTCAGGAATCAGATAATATTCTTGACGAAGACTCTGCGAACAACATAACAAAAGAAATGACCTCACAAATACCATTTAGTCGCCTTAAAGGCAGGGAAAATTACTCGGTTGGTGCAAGAGCTCACATGATAATCAAGGGTTTGTGGGACTATTGCCAGAATGTATTATCCCCCACAGCAGATGTTAACCAAAGGAAAGCTGATCTTAGAGCAATAGGTGAGTCAACCTTATTGCTTGAGCCGTCTAACTACAATCACATAGAAGGAGCAAACTCATGCAGAGAAGCATGGGATAGTATAGCGGCGGCTTTTGATGTTACCGGCACAGGTCGGAAAGTGGCACTATTGCAACAAAATGGTATCACTTAAGCAAAAGGAATGTGCATCAATGGAAGATGAGATCACTAGTCAAAAGCGAAGACGGCTGGCTTTAATATAGACGAAGAAGTAGCCGGTTCATTGATGCTGGTAGGTTTACCTGTGGAGTATAAATTTATGATACTTGCGGTAGAAAATTCTTCAAGAAACTTGCTAATGCAACGCTTAATCTTTGAAAATGAAAAATGTGACTCAAGCGAGGCGGCTTTAGCCATCAAAAACAGAAAATTCCAAAATAGAAACAAAAAGCAATCTTTTGGATGTGGTTCCAAACAACAGTTCGTTAAGAACTGCCCTAAAGCAAAAGGCAAAAAAATGCCACAACACAAAAATGACAAAAATGAAACCATGTTATTTTCATCACTGCTAGTTCAATCCAGTGAATTACCATCAGATTGGTATATTGATAGTGGTTGTACCGTACATATGACAAAATACAAATCCATCATTATAAATATACGAGAACCTGTGCAAAAGGAAGTAATTGTGGCAAACAATGATAGAATTTTAATTGATTGTGTGGGCAGCGTACAGCAACGGGTGTTAAGTGATGGGAACCAGAAGGAGATATCAATCAGTAAAGTTCACTATGTACCTAATATTTGCGCAAATCTCTTATCGGTAAGCCAAATGGTGAAGAACAATAAATCAGTTTTGTTTATAAGTGATGGGTGTAAAATTTTTGACTCAAACTGGAATGTACTCGCTACAGTTAATGATTTGTTCAAATTGGATGTTCCACGTGATGTTAAATCTTTAAATGCAGAAGCACAGAAAGAGCCAGTAATCACGAAAAAACCCAAGGAAAATATGATTTTATGGCATCGTCGGTTTGGACACGCTAGTTTTGAGTACATGACCTTCCTGAAGAGCAAATTAAACAATATTTCGATTCCAACAAATAGTGTGTGTGAAACATGTGTCAAAGCTAAACAAAGTCGTTCTCCATTTAAAGACGAAGGCAACCGCGCAATGAAATTACTTGAATTGGTACATAGTGACGTTTGTCAAGCCTCGTCGGTGGAATCAATGAGTGGTTTTCGTCATTTTGTGTCGTTCATTGATGATTTTTCAAGAAAGGTGTACATATTCGTGATTAAAAACAAAAGTGAGGTGTTTGACTGCTTTATAAAGCAATGGCTAAAAACAAATAGGCCACAAATTAAAGTGTTTTAGGAGCGATAATGGCACCGAATTTTGCAACAATAAATTCCGAGAGTTTTTTGAGGAATTTTACATCAGAAATCATGTGGTTATAGAACAATTATGGACAAAGAGCGCTGTCTGTTGATCGATTCTGGGCTCCCGAAGCCGTTTTGGGCAAAAGCAGCCGCGGTTTACCTCATCAATCGACTCAGTTTTAAAGGAACCGGAGAGAAGTCACCTGAAGAGATCTGGACAAATCAAAAACCAAATTTGTCGGTGCTCAAAGTTTTTGGATGTCAAGCTTTTGCACACTTACAATCTGTGAAGCGTGAAAAATTAGACAGCAAATCCATTGAATGTATTTTCATTGGATATTCCTCAGATACAAAAGCATACTGGCTCTACAACACCCAGTCAAACTCAGTTGTTATAAGCAGATAAGTAACAATCCTGGAATCAAACGGCACAAATAAGGTAATTGATTTTGAATCTCAAACTAATGGTTTTTTGTTGGATTATTCCGAATCCGGGGAGGATATGGCTCCTAATGACTCTCATTCAATAAGTGATTCGCAAACAACAAGTTCACCTGCAAACCGAAGTGATTTGGAAGCTGTAAATCCAAGATCTTGAACCTCGCCAGAAATCTTCTCGAAATCAAGGGAAACCGCAGCTAGATTACGCTAATTTCGCTTTCGCTTTCTTTGGGAGTGATCCAGCTACGTTCAAACAAGCCATTTCGAGTGAGAATGCCGATTCGTGGAGGTCTGTCATGAAAGATGAATTTGATTCACTTCAGCAAAATAAAACATGCAACCCAGTGGAGCTACCTGCTGTAAAATCGCCGATTAGATGCAAATGGGTGTTTAAATCAAAGCGTGACAACCAAGGAAAAGTCGTACAGTATAAAGCAAGGTTGGTGCCCAAAGGCTTTACTCAAGTGGAAGGTGTGGTAGTTCGTTTTACGACCATTCGATACTTGATGGCGATTGCAGCTAAATATGACTTGAATATTTGTCAATTGGATGTTGTGACAGCCTTTCTCCATGGTAACCTGGAAGAAGAGGTATTTGTGTCGCAGCCTGAAGGATTTTCCGATGGAACTGACCGCTGTTGTAAGCTAATGAAATTCATTTACGGACTAAAGCAATCGAGTCGTATTTTTAACTGTACTCTAAACCAAGTATTTTTGGATTTTGGACTAAAGCGTTCGTCGACAAATCAATGCGTGTATTATCTTGTCGAAAGATCTTGACTTTTCTTCGTAGCCATTTACGTGGATGACATCTCAATTTTTAGTAATGATCCAGGACTGGAACAGGACCTCACTGATGTTCTCTTCCAGCAATTTAAGATGAGAGATATGGGAGATATCTCATCCGTTTTGGGAATTCGAGTAACAAGAAACAGGAAAACAGGTACCATTTCTCTTGATCAAATTCAATACATCAAAGATATTTTATCTCGTTTTAACATGAGCGACTGCAATCCAACGGTTGCACGACGATCTACTACGGGTTATTTGTTCACCATGCAAGGTGGTGCAATTTCATGGTGCACCAGACGACAGAAAACCATCGCAATCTCAACGACAGAGGCGGAATTTATGTCCATGACAGCAGCAATACAGGAATGCATTTGGCTTAAAAGGCTTGAAAACGAACTTTACACAAATTCACCTGGGTCAATGGAACTGCTCGAAAAAAAAGTTGTCCGCCGGTGAACCGCATAACTCATGATTGAATCATCCGAAATCAGAAAATCAAAATGCTATCATTAGATAATCACTTTCCCCAGGTACCCCTGGTTAGAAAATTTTTTTCCGGCTTTTTAATATTTGTTGACACTTAGAAGTGAAATGACCAGGGATACCAGGGATACCTGGTCATTTATGTAAGGAAGTAATGCCCTAAATTTTAAAAGAATAGGTCGAGTAGATTTTGATTTCAACCGTTCACCGGCTTCAAATATCACAAGTATCAGAAAATCGCTTTAAAGTTTTTTATGCCAGAAAATTTAATTTTAAACATGAAGTTCTATGTCAGTTAGGTTTGCCCCGATTCGTTTCAAATTTTGACACAGATGTTGTACAATCACACAATAAAAAAAGTTTAAAAACGTTACCCGCCCCTTAAACAACAATCGCATTAATGTATTTTTAAAGTGTTTTTAATCTTAAGAAACAAAATTAAATTACCAATATATTGTAAAATGTTTGTGTGGTCTCAAAAGATACAATAGATCTTATTTGTTTCAAAACAAACGCTTCAAAATCACAATAGAAGAACAACTTATAATTCAATCACTTTTATTTTAACTTAAATCAATTTCACATCTTTTCGACGCCGGTATACACCTTTCTGTACTAGGCAGCTTTTCTTACTTTTTCCCATATTTCCATTATTCCTCCAACGGATATGAGAGTCTTCTGCTATTCATGTCCATTTGTGTTAAATGGACTTTTCGTCTAGTTCTGACATTAGCTTTAGTTTGCTTTCGCCTATTATAATTAGTTGAGCCCTTAAGACCTAACAAGATTTCAGTAGGATTAACCTTATGTCAAAACCGAACGAAAACCGACTTATTAATTTCTGTCAAACTTTCAAGCTACTCAAATTGCTTACAATCGGATTGGTTTTATAGCGGGAAAACATAATATGGAAAATAAATTATGAAGGTTAAAAATGACAGAATTATTGCATCTTGCAATGGAAGACTTATCCTTCACAAAATTAAATGAAATAAAATAGCAAAGCAAACATTTTCTTTGTGTCAGCTCTCAAATCTCTGCACTGAATATCTTATTCTACATATTGAGACCTCTTAAGCCCACTAAAGTTAACGGAACTTAACGAAATCAAGCAAAATAGCATTATGGCCATGCAATACTATTTACATATAATGAGACATTTCATTAAGCTCGTCAGAGTCCATTACACTGCTCATAAAGCAATAGCCTGCTATAAAAAGTTAGCGAAAAAGCATTATGTTGAATAGATTTGAATTGAATATCTATTTATTTGTAATGCATCCTATAAATTTGATGTAAAATTAAAAAATGCATCTTAGTAAATTGTCTGGATGAATTAAATAGTGTACGAGGATGTGTTTATTGTCCTTTTTTGTATATTTAAATTGCTTTAAATTTGTATTACCAGGCATTTCTTTTATATATTCATAACATTAATGTTTCGCCTACGCAATTTTGCATTTAAAGAGGGAAAAAAGGTAAATTGATATAGGAATGAGTAAAAACAATGAAAAAAAACACAATCGAAATATTTTTGAAACAAATTTTATAAAAATAATATGGCTCCCTGTAGGTGCTAAGTCAAGAGTTAAATTCATAATTAGCTCGCTGAAACTCTTGTTGTTATTTATCAAATATATGTTATCATTTCATTAACAGATATACTGTAAATTTTTTTCAGAATCAGCTGACAGGTTGTGGGCTTAAATGTTCAATACACTTATGGGAAAAAAGAATTAAATTTATAAGAAAACATTAAAAATTAATAAAGATTAAATTTATACAACAAAAAATATTTATTTCTTTTTGATGAACGATTATTTGAAGGATGTAATTTTTTAAATTAGGGAGAGCACAATTAGTAGTACAATGCAATGCATACCTTAGAACAATAGGCCACCGCACTGGATTAATTTTACCCCGAAGTATCTTTTATTTCAATTAATAATGCGGGACAAAATTGTATATACATCTGTTTTTTTTTTTTTTAATTAGAGCGTGCTCAAACGGTTGTGGTACCCTTAAAATGTTTTCACACAGCGTTGGCGAAGGAAAGCTAGGGAGGAAAGTAAGAGGTACCGATGAATGTTGGAAAGTTACGATGGTCAGGTAATAAATGCTTGGCATAGCATTCCATAAGCGAGATGTAAGACATAGGAAAGCATCACGGTATTTCAATGCACGTCGGAAAATGGGCTTTAGGGTAAACTGATGACCATTCATAGCGAGACGTGTGTTACGTTTAAAGGATTGAAGGGGCGGAATGCTACTGGCAATTTCAATGGAGCACTGGTGGTGAAAGAAACGCTATCGCTATTTGCGCAAAGTGAGAATGGAGACATTTCGTCGGTATTCGAGCTTGTCAATTGACTAAGTGGTATTAGCATCACCTACGAGTCTTATCGCACGGTTTTGAATCTTATCTAACAGGTGCAGAGAGGATTCGAAAGCACCTGGCCAGATAGGGGCACTGAACTTCAATGCTTTATATATTGAGCACAGATCAGAGTTTTTAATTTTTAATTTTTAGTGGGGACTAATGCCGCCATTTATTTAGCTTAATACAAGCTTAAAAATGAGGATTTAAAAACTAATAAGAATTAAGGTTTAGCAATATCTTATCACTAGGGCTTAAAGTTAGGGATGGTGAAAGAGATCGAATTTGAGGGAGAGAGTGCTGCGATTAAAATCGAAGATGGAAAGTTTTTTTTTTTATATTTGTTATTCATTTCATGTTACAGATTTTTATCTTAAGTTTAACAATTTCATAATGATTTATAAAAACAGATAAATGAAAAAACAACAGTAGACGAGCATGAGGTAAACTATGTTGAAAAAAAACGCGGGAAAAGAAAAATAGAGAAAAATAGAGCCATCACTCACATACGAGAAAGCAAGCACTCACATTCTTATGGTGATGCAACGGGCAATTGCAAATATTGTGGGCGAAATCATATGAGGGAGAAATGTGCGGCATATGGAAAGAGATGCTTAAATTGTAACTATTTCACCACAGTATGTAAATCAGCAGACTTCAAGAGAAAAACAGTTAACTACATAGACGAAAACACCAATGGCGAAGAAACTGAAGAATCTTGCATGTATACAGTAGTAAATATTGGTTATATGTACACAGATGAGTCTAATATATTAAAACACAAAATTAAACTTTCTGTAGGATATCTTAAGAAGACATTAATGTGTGTAATTGACACCGCAAACACAATTGACATAAAACACGCATTTGAAAAAAGTTGTGTCCGTTTTAAAGGTTTTAGAGGAAATTTGATTGTTCCTCTTGGAGTTGCAAAAATTGCATGCGGAATAAACGGGATCAGTAAAACTTTCAACTTCCAAATAGTAAATCAAAAGTGTATACCCATAATTTCCAATATAGCGTCACATAAATTAAAGCTAATAAAAATGAATAGTGGTGAACACTTACGAGTATTAGCAAAGCAAGACAAATAAACAACATCGATACAGCTGATAAAACAAAAAATGATTCTGAAAATCAGGAACAACAAGAGTTGGAAAGTATTATGCTAAGCTTCAAAGACATACTTAATTGGTGGCAAATTAGATAATCAACTTCATTTACAGATCGATACGTCAGTACTTCCAGTTCAGGCTCATCCACGTCGTATCCCAATTTGCTTCCGGCAGCAGCTCTAAGAAACCCTTGAAGACCTAGAGCGAAGGAACATTATTAACAGAGTACAGGAACACACACCATGGATAAGTAACCTGGTACTCGTGCAGAGAAAAAATAAGCTACGGATCTGTCTCGACCCAACAGAACTCAACAAAGCGCTTCGCAGAAGTAATTATCAGATTCCTACGGTGGACGAAGTCCTGCCAAAACTTCAAGATGCGAAAGTATTTTCTACTTTGGATGCGAAAAATGGTTTCTGGCAAATAGAATTGGATAATGAGAGCAGATTGCTTACGACGTTTTGGACACCATTCGGGAGATTCTGCTGGAATAGGCAAGTGAGACAGCATGAGTTGCTAGAAGGGCTCGACGGGGTAGAGGTAATTGCTGATGATATTTTATTATATGGAAAGGGGGATACAGAGGAGCATGCGATGAAAAACCACAACGAAAATTTAAGCAGATTGCTTAAGAGAGTCAGAGACAAAAATTTAAAATTAAATAAAAACAAGGTCAAACTGGGTATGCGAGAAGTTCCAATTTTTGGGCATTTGCTCACAAATAAGGTCCTGGCTATCGATAGGACAAAAGAGGAAGCAATCAGAGAAATGCCAACACCACTAGACGAAAAGGGTACGCACCGATTTGTAGTACTGTGTACCTACATCTCAAGATTTCTACCAAGCCTCTCAGAAATTGCGGAACCGCTCGAAAGATTATTACGCGAAGTGGTATTGGGGACAAGAGCAGGATAACGCTTTTAAAGAACTCAAAAGGCTGATTTTGACAGCACCGGTTTTCAAATATTTTGATGCTACGAAGCCCATAGTCATTCAGTGTGACGCAAACTCCAAAGGCCTTGAAGCTGTATTGCTTCAAGACGAACGCGCAGTCGCTTTTGGGTCGAGAGTATTAACTGAAACAGAACAACAACACACGCAAATTGAAAAGGGGACACTAGTGATCCTATTTGCATGCAAGAAATTTGATCAATACATCTGTGGAAAGCCAAACATCGTCATTCAATCCGATCACCAGCCACTCCAGACCATTTTTAAGAGATATAATTTAGAGAGTCCTCGACGTCTGCAGCGAATGAGACTCTGCCTTCAAAGGTACGGTATACATGTTAAGTATATGAAAGATAGCGAGATGATTTTCGCTGATACGCTCTCTCGAGCTTCAATAAAAAGCTCTAGCAATGAATCCGAACTAGAAAGGAAAGAAATTTATTTACTAGACGAATCCAATGGAGAAAGTTCTTTGTAAATTGTGTAATATAAGTGCAATCGAAGACATAGCAATAGAAGATTGGCACTTAATGGAAATAAAGAGGGAAACTAAGACCGATAAAACCCTGCAGCAGGTTTTGGAGTTTGTCATTTTGGGTTGGCCAGATCGCAAGAATGTTCTTACTGACGCGGTAAAGCCCTATTGAGACTGCAGGAATCAGTTAACATCACAAGACGGGTATCTTTGGCCAATTGTAATCCCGCTGTCAATGCGCAAAAAGATTTTGCAACGATTACACTGCAGTTATTAAGGTATACTTAAAGTCGTGTTAGAGGCGGGCCAGAAATACCGTTTTTTGGCCTGGAATATCAACCAATATCCGCGACATGTGCAACAACTGTAAAATCTGTATGCAAGCTTCAGCCAGTCAGCTGAATTGCAGATTACCTTTGCAAAGTACTGCTCTTCCAAACTATCCGTTTCAGAGAATTGGTCTAGATATTTGCGAGGTATTAGATGGCAACAAAAAGGGGCAAGTCTTGACAACAGCAAATTATTATTCGGATTTTTTTGAAGTTGATGAGCTTGATCGAGCAACGGCAGAAGAAGTTATTAAAATATGTAAGAAAAACTTCAGCCGACATGGAATTCCGGAGGTGGTTACTACCGATGGAGGAACGCCCTTCATTAACAAAGAGTTTTACGAGTTTTCAAAACAGTGGGAATTTAAACACGCGAGGAGTTCACCAAACCAACAACAAGTAAAGCTGAGGCTTGTGTAAAAATAATGAAATCGCTTTTCAGGAGAGCGCTACGCACTAATCGATGTTTTTGGAAGGCCTTACTTGAATGGAGGAATACCGTGAATGAAATCGGTTGCAGTTCAGTGCAGCGTCTGATGTCCCGTCGTACAAGGTGTGGCCTTCCTGTTAGCCGTAAGAGGTTGTTTCCGGTGATGGAGGCAAACGTTAAGCAGAATATTTAGAAGAGGAGGCAGACGGCAAAGTATTTTCATGATAAGAGGTGTCGCAATTTGCCAAAATTAGAGTTCGGCAAGATGTTTGGGCGCAGCTACGCAAATGGACCAACAATAAGGAGTGGAAGAAGGGTACAATTACGAGTCTGCTATCCGATCGTCAAGCAGACGTCCGAGTGGATGATGTGGACTATACCCGTAACCGCCAACACATACGCCTATCTACCGATAAGAAAAACAATGACGTAGCAAACTCGAACTAGCCTGGTGAAGACGCTCCTGCTCCAGTACAGCCAGAAATGACTCATGCAATAGGGCCCACGATTGACGAAGAACAAATGATTCCTAGACCTTCTAGACTTTAAGAAAAATTGGTAAAAATCAGATGAACTAAAAGAAAAAAAAATTCTATATATTATTTAATTTTTGTATGTAGTATAAAACTGAATTTACATTTGTTATAAAGTTAAAGCTTTGAATTCACTACAAACTCGTTGACATAGTTATAACAATATTTGAAGTTTAATTTAATTTGAAATAGTTTTTTTACTAAACACAATAAGGAAAGGATGATGTTATGGTATTAGCGCAAAAGCTCATTTATGTACTTAACTCACTTATACATATACAAGCCTACCTAAATACTATAAATACCTATGTATTCCTTAAATAAAAAGACAGTATTATTTACAATTGTCTAGCAATGGTTCGTTCTTTTAATACTGTAAGTACTAAATGTAACATCACGTCAACTACTTGCCAAGCAATGTTTTTTAACAAGATGCTTGTTATACTAACACTTGTGCATGAGTCTTTATTTTTTAAGGACGTTATGACTTTCGAGAGTTCACCACCACTAATAGGATTATACATATACAAAAATATTTGTTTGCAGAGTATCTCCGATAATGTTGGTTGACAAGGTGCAGTTACAGGGGCAGTGGGATATCAAAACAGGCTTTAGTTGTTCAGAGACTTCAGTAAAATGTTCGTTAAATGTATTTGAGATGCTCACAGGTGGACCTCATCCACCTTTAATTCATTTATTTGAATGTGCTGCTTTTGTTTCCCGAGAATATTATCCACAACTCTCCATTCATCTCTACTATTACCGTTTTGATTGTAAACATCTCTAAGTAGTAATACTTATTTCGTGTAGTTTGAACATTCTTATGTATTTTTTTACACAATTTATTGTAGTACAAATTTAATCTTCTATTATCCTTGACTGCGTAGTATTTTTGTGCAATATTTGTCTAAAGAGTGCATTTATCATCCATGGCTCTATGCGTCTTTTTCTATTAGAAATATGTAAAGATTCACTAGTGCAGTATTTCATATGTTTTTGCTACATATAGTGGATTGAAGAAAAATTTTCAAAGGCCATTGTGGGATCCATTTCAAAATAGACAGGTTCCCCAAATTCATAAGTAAGTCTTTCTCTCAGCGTACCATAGTCTATTTGTTTACCTCGTTTTTTATGATTACGATTGACTCTTTCATCAGTCATTTGGATTCTTAAACTAATCATATGATGATCTCTAACTTTAAAGTCATAACCTAAGACACTAAGATTATTTTCAAAGTTTCTATGCATTCTTATGTTCGATGCAACTAGATGAAGAATCCGTAGCTCGAGTGGGGATATAGACCATACTTTTGAATGCAAAAGTCATTTATAAAAACTGATTTAGTTACGGATTGTAATCTATATATTCGCAAATAATGAATTACTTATTATGGTATTCAAAGGATACTTTTACAACATCAGCACTTGGAATATTAATTTTTGAAAAATTGCACGCATAACCTTCTCTAACATAAACCATTACCCCCCTGCAGAATAACTCTCATTGCAGTTACCAAAAGGCGCCATATACCCGAGTATACATAGTTTAGATATCAAGTTCATTTTCATAAATCCATACATCACTTAAAACAATAACTACAGGTAAATTATTAAGCGTATTAATATGTGATAACAATGATGAAAAGTTACTTTTAACACTACGAATATTTTGATGAAGACAGAAATCATAGGAAACATCGGGATTAGCACATGCAATTGGAAATGAACGAGGGACAGAACAAACACAATTCATAATTTAATGAAATCAGCTATGGAAGTAATTTTTATTGATTTATCACCCTCTTTCTTTCGTATATAAACTATCCCTTTTGTAGTCCAAACATATTTGAATTTCATTGATGTTGCGGTTTTAAACAGCTGAGTATGTTGAGTCAAACAGTTGTTGATAAATATTTTCTGTGGATTCGCGCTCGGATTCAGTAATGTTGATGACAGTGGTTCTTTCTTCCCTTTTCTCACTCTCATTATGTGCTCTTTGTAGTGACGTGACACAAGTTTGGCGTGGAGTATGTTGTCTTGTGGTTGTGGGTCGTTGTTCTCCGTATTATGTTTATGCTCCGTAATTTTTTTTAAGTAACAGTAATCAATGTCTTATTCTGTTACACTTACGTTTAAACCATCACGGGGGGGAGGGGGGACATTATAGATTTCAACTGATTTATCGTTTATCGTTTATCTTACGCAGCATACGGAAGAGTGGTTCGTTAGAGCCATATGTAGTGTGGTGGATTGGTAGATAAAAGAGACGGGGGCAACGTAGATTTCAGGGGTTTGTGTTAAAAAAACTGGAGTTGTAAAGAGACGTGCAATCGACGGAGCCTGGAAGGAGACGGTGAATGAAAAGAATGTCAACTGCGTCCCTTCGCACCTGAAGGGTACTCAGGTTAATCAGTTTGAGACGATCTCGATAGGGAGTAAGATCAGAGGAGCGTTTCATGGTAGACCTCGAAGAGCAAATCGAAGAAAACGACACTGTATGCTCTCAATACGGAACACATGGACTCGTTGAAAGAAACACCACGCTTGGCTAGCGTACCCGAGAAGTGATGTATAGTGATGCATAGAGATCTTGTCACGTACGGGTTGCAGAATTCTTTGGACCATCTTTTAATGAAGCCAAGTGATGAGTTTGCTTTAGGTATTATCTCATCAATATGCGAGCGGAAATTAAGCTCTATGTCACATAATAGTCTGAACAAGGTATATAGGTTGGCCGTGGAGAAGGTAAATTCGAGGAGTAGATTTGTTGCACAAATGAGTATGTAGTACCGAGCAGACCTCCGAAGAGTGCACACGTGATATAGTGCACTCGTATTCTCGGTTTGGGTTTGTGCAGCAAACAACAATAAATAATAAAAAATAAAAAAACACTGTATGTTACATTCCAACCACGCGCGCAAATGAAAAAACAAAAATTTAGTAAAAAAAAAAATAATAGTGGAGTGGTTCCGCGAATCGGGGAGAAAACAATCATGGTTCGAGCACTCCCACATCCCCTGCCCCTGGTCGTAGTGCTGTTGTTTGTACTCGGCCACTGCCGTTACTGTGTACCTCTGTCATACAGCAGGGGCAGCGAATGAGTGCATGTAGCAACTGATGAATACGGGTTGCGAGTGTGAATTCTGTTGGTGCACTGTCGCATGTTGTTGTAAGGGCATAGCACATTTGATTGGGTAAACCAGCGTAAGAGTTTCCACGTTGCAGCCCTGCTTAGAATCGTCGGTGTTTGTGTCTTTTGTGTTTGTTAGGTTGTAGTGACTCGGGAATTTGGAGTGGACATAGCAAATATACGCGGGCTAAAAAGTAATACATTTTCCGCGTACGTCTACGTCTGTAAATTCAAAGCAGCTGTTTTGGCACTTAGTGAAACGCAAGTAGATTCCCGCCCACAACTCTCAGATCACTCTGATCTGAAGCTACCTGGCTAGAAACTAGTGACATTATTCTTTCCTCATAGCGGTCTCGCCATTTTTGTGCGTAGTGATGTAGCTTACCAAATTCCACCACAATGTACAATAGTCCCTGTTCCAATCCGGAATTCAAATTAATGTGGTTAAAAATCCATCTCCGTGAGCAAATTATCCACTACTGTTTTATTTACAGAAGCCCCAAACGGGACAGCAACTCCATTCAGAGAATTGTATCCCTGAATCCTCTTACCGAAATCATTATTACGGGCGGTTTCAATATACACAATTCTGGGTGGCTTCGACATTCTGGACAGACAGCACCCGAAGGATGGTGTGATGAGATCTTCGCTGTTGAGAACAACTTAACGCGGTTTGTAAATGAGCCCACGCGGATACCAGACGTTGATAGTCATACCGCCGACACCCTGGACTTGTTTTTAACTTCTCACCCTGATAAGTGCACCGTCGATGTGCACTCCCCTCTAGGCTCGTCAGACCATTGTGTTATGTCAGCTAATTTCTCGTATACTGACCACACAGTTAGAGAAATAATTCCTAAAAGAACCGTATGGCAATACGAGAAACCAATTATAACAGACTTAACACCTTCTTTAGGAACTTTAACGTTATGTTTCCTCGATAACGACGTGCATGCCGCTGCTGATAAGATCATTGACAATATTCTCCTTGGAATGAAATCGTTTATCCCTTATCGGGTTAAGAGTATCATACCAAAAAAAAGGCATGGTATGACTCGAGCTGTAAAGAGGCTGTCAGGGTTAGAGAAATGTTTTTTCGGTCCTATAAGACCAACCTGACAGAGGAAAACCGAAAAAAGTTCAAACGAGCCAGGAATGACTGTAAGGTCTTTCTCAAGCGCGTGCTATATACGACCAAAAACTGAGGCAAAAAATACTACAATGTCCCAAAGGTAGTAAAAGCTTTTGGTCGTTCATCAAAAACATTAGATATTCTGCGTCATCCTCCATCCCAACGTTCATTTTCAATGACATTCCAGCTGTCAGCTCTTTGGAAAAAGCCAATCTGCTTGCTGCTTACTTTGCAGCCAGTTCAACACTTCCAGATTGTGCTTTATCTCCGCTAAACACGAGTTTGTTAATTGAATTGGATATGAGGAGACATCTAAATATGGTAAAGCCAGAAACACGGGTTAAAGATAATTCCAGGACAATTTCGGGTCCCTTTCTATGAAATATTTTCCTCAAATAACATCGTCGAGTAGGCATGTAAATACAGTAACATAGTTCGGTGAGGCAATAGCAAGATCCCCCCCAATCCGGCGAGCTTATTGCACGGAGCACGACTAGCATGCCTTCCGCTACTTGCAGCCCGAACGCCCTTCCATTTTTGCCCGGACTGGCTATTAGCTATGCCTGTATGCAGTGGTCATAAGGGTCAGTTTAAGGTGGGAGGTTAAGTCCATGTTGGATATTAATTAACGTTACACACTCTCTTTAATTTTCATCAATGATCTCTTGTCTGCTACTTCTAATCAAATATACCATATTCCTTTGCTGACGACAGAACACCCTGCTTTTCATATTCGTTTCCGAACTCACGTCCCTGCTTGTCGGCCGTAGAACAGGAACGGCAGCCTATGTTAAGCTCATTAAATTCCGATATTAGCAGCATAACCAATTGGGGAACTATCAACAGAGTGGAATTTAATGTTTCCAAAACACAATGCTGTCTGCTGTCGTCAAAGCGAAATTTAAACACGCAGTCATTATCCATGAATGGCATTTGCATAATTGAAACCGAAAAACTTTCCATTCTCGGTATGTGTGTCAATGACAACTCACGTTGGAATGACCACACATTCGATGTCACCAAAATTACTGCGAAATGTCTAGGTTTCCTCGAGCGATGTAAGAAATATTTTACCCCCTCTGACCTGGCCACAATATATAAGGCGTTCATACGCCCGAATTTGTAGTACAATTCCCACATCTGGTCGAGTGCGCCCAAAACATATCTATACCTGCTAGATTGGATCCAAAACTGTGCGATAAAACCCATAGGTGATACTAATACCACTCAAGCAATGGGCACCCTCGAACACCGACGAAATGTCTCGTGTCTCACTCTGTTTTATCGCTATTCCACCAATAATGCTCCATAGAAATTGCCAATAGCATTCCACCCCTTGTAACTTTTAACCGTAACACCCACTTCGCTATGAATGCTCATCATTATAACCTCAAGCCCACCTTTGGACGTACTCTGAAATATCGTGATTCGTTCCTAAGCCGTACAACTCGCTTATGGAATGCCCTGCCGAGCTCTTTATTCACTAGTCACTATACTTGCAAACATTTAAGACCAACGCACATCGGTATCTCTCACTTTTCCCTCCCTAACTTCCCGTCGTCCCCGCTATGTGCAAACATCTTAAGGGTACACAAAATCCAAGGGATTTATAAATTATAATTATATAAATTATAACAAAAAAAAATATAAAATTTGGTAACATTGAGTTTTAAGCAGATCTTGATGCACCAGGTGGAAAAACTATTTAGATCTATTTGAAGGAGGCTGGAGTCGTGTTGTAAGGAAATGGGTTTAAAATATTTGGAGGAAGTGCTGAGTGGTGAATGACCTTTTCAAGATCGTTAATTGTTAGGATGAAGAAAAGTGGACCTAGGTGACTACCTTGAGGAACACCTGAAGTGGCCAAGAAAGGGGCCGATAGGACAAACCACTATATATCCAGGTAAGAAGCTATCCATTTTAGCAAAGTGGGTTCAAAGCCCAGGATGGACAATTTGAACAGGATTAGTTTATGAGATATCTTGTCAAACGCCTTACTGAAATCATTCGTTATAACGTCAACTTCTTTACCACTTTCTAAGGCTGAGAGAACAGTGGACACGAATTCGACGAGGTTAGTTGTAGTTGATCTGTCTTTCAGAAAGCCGTGTTGATTAGGTGAAATAAGAGCTTTGCACTGAAAGCTTAAGGCTTCACACACAATGCTTTCGTGGGGTTTAGGTGTATCTGAAAATTTAGCTATGGGACGGGGTAATTAGTGACTTCGCTCTTTAATCCCTTTTTGTGTATCGGTGTTATAAAAGAAGACTTCCATATCTGTGGAAATTCACCGTGAGAGCCAAAATCGGAAGAGATTTGCAAGGTGGTGGGAAAGCGCTGAAGAAGACTTTAAGAAATATGGATTGAAGGCCATCTAGGTCGGGTAAGTATTCATCATTAAGTTGTTGTAATTTATTTTCTATTACTGTGTGATCAAAACTTTGAGAAATATAGGGGCCAATAGGGAAGCTAAGTAGGTATTTGAAATAAGAGGGATCCGGTATGAAGGAATTATCGGAAAAGATTGCTAAAAAAAAGTAGCAATAAAGTTGGCTATAATATGCGGATCGGTTGCTGATATGTTTTCGTATGAAAGGGATGGAGAAAAACCGTCAGAATTTTTTTGGTAGATAGACTTAGGATCGTTTATAAGCCTTGATTGCGCACTATCAAGGTATCGCTGGTAGAGCACATAATAAAGCTGGGCGAATTGAAGGTATGACCCGAGATAGTTAGAACAGTCAGCAAAAGAATTGGACCGGAGGAAAACTGCCCACAATTTGTTTGTCTTGTTACGTAAAGAGCGAAGTCTACGATTATACCACAGGGGACTAGTAGAATGGGTTTTCTTGCGCAGAAAGGGGACATAGAGAAAAATAGAGTTGAATAATTCTTTGTTGAAAATAGAGAGAGCACTATTAAGGGAAATAAAAATAACACTTTCTAAGATATGAGTCGAGGTTTGTGATAAAAAAAGATTCATCATCTGATTGAGCCCAGTCTATTTGAGTGAGATTGAAATCGCCGAATCTGATGATATCATCGAGAGGATAAGATAAGTTAATTATATGATCAATTGCGTCGATACCGAGTTGGTAGCACTCGATGGGTTGGATGTAAGGCCCATAACGTATAGAGACCTGCAGGGGAGTGTTATTTTTGTTGAAACGTAGTCAAGCTTAGACGAAGTAGAAACAGCGATTGGAAAAGAGTTTCTTTCATTGTGGGCGGCCAGTAGGATACCTCAACAAGGAGAATCATCTTTTGGACGGGTAAGATCGTCGTCTCGTAAAACGTTGAAACTAGGGGAGAATAATTCCTGATTGTTTATATCGGGAATTAGATTAGTTTCGTTCAGAGCGTGGACCTCAAATGGGAGAGCGTGAGATTGGGGCATGACAGCACGGGTGTTTGATCGTTTTGATAGCAGAAGGTAAGAGGAAGGTTATTTCGAGAAGACGTAAGAGTGGATGGTTGAAATGCGGCAATGGTAGCACGTTAAGGACGAAAAAATTGTTTTAGTTTTTCCCGCATAGCAAACTGAGTCGGATTTGTTATGCAGATACGATAGTAGAAGACGTATATTTTCGTACGTCTTTTTTTCTCTAAGCCTTGGCCATAACGACATTCTTTGTGTCAAAAGTTTGTTGAGTGATTTTAACTGCGGGAGGCAGAACGGCGTCAAAAATGGGGCTAGTAGACGATATCTTCGTCCAGAGGTAATTGAATGGACATTAGACACATTTTCAGTTTAGGGATTTATAATATGAGAACCAATGAAATTGGGAAATTTAGCTCCGGTTTTGAGATCCAAATTTGGGAAATATTTAGGGAATGGTGAGGGTTTGAGTTGTAGGGGGTTTGTTGTGGGAAGAGGAGGTGTGTCTAGGCAAATGGGATTTACTTGCTAAATTATTAGCTGCTTTAGGTAAGGCAGACTGCTTGATTTTGTCCTGCTCCTTGGTCGTATTTTCCAACCATTTGCAGACACGCATCTTTCCAAGATTGAAATTGTTGCTGGCTGGATTATGGAATAACCATTCCTATTTGGTCGGAAGATTGAGCTTGAAGCTGCGCTTGCTTCTGTGGTGCGATGTCGGAAGCAGATTCCAGTGGCTAATGGTGATGCCATATTTCATTTCGAAGAAATTCGACATCCAATCGACATCAGCGTTTGGGGGGCGCCTTTGATAAGAAGAGTAGTGACCAATTGATTCTTCAAGGGAACATTATCAAGTGTACCTTGCCTTTCGGAAGGTGTCCAAGTTTAATTAAAGTGATTGATAAGCTTCCGTGAGGCAGCGATTGGAGGAGCGTACATAGATGTGTTCTCTGTTGTCAGGTTGGAGGAAGCTTCGCACGAATCACTAGGTTGTATTGTCCGCAGATGACTTATATGTGGGGTGAGCGTGAATCCACCTCAGGTTCAATTAATTCAGCCATGAGCGATGTATTGTAGGGAACATTCTGGTAAAGCTGCGGGAAGTTTGGCGTGTCAACGATTTTGCTGTTTATTGTTGCGATGTGATGTTCAATATCGCATACGAGGGATCCAGTCGCAGTAAGTTCATCACCGACATCGTTCTCTTTGCCGAAGGTAGCTTCGAGCGTAGGATCATATTGTTTACGAGATAGTTGTTTGCTGGTTGGATATAACCTGAGCAGAAGAGATAGCTTTGAGGTCACTAATAGGTGACGTACGGGGGTTTCTTCATGCTTTGATCTCCCGGAGTCTAACTCGATTAGACCTGCAATTTGTTGATCCATGTGCTTTAATTTCGATTTTATTAGATCGGCCGAGTTCTGCACTGAGATAAGTACAGTGTTCAGCATTTTTAACACTGCTTTCGACAACCGAAATTTTGTCCGTAATCTTTTTGGCGGGTGCGTCTTGGTAGAAGTCATTTGAATCGCTTATGCATTTTATTGCCAAAAATACATGCGAAAGTAAGATACTCTTGCACTCATCACAGAAGAAAAGGAGGTTATCGGAGAATTCTTTGATAAAACCGTATTTCTATTGTTTAACATGACACAAACGCATGAAAGGCTTTCACATAGATGCCTTTACAAGCTATCCATTCAGCATTGTTGTCATCGACTAAACAATTGTCAATTCCGTAAGACATGTTTAATTTTTGAATCGGGTGATGTTGCACTAAATACACGTAGTTTTGTTGGTCAGAGGGGAGAAGTATTTCTTACATCGTTCTGTTTGTTCACGCACTTTCAATTGACAGTCATCCAATACAATTCTCTGCCACCCAATATTTTATTGTTGTAAACGAAGGAGCAGACTTCCTCAGAGTAGAATTCAGTTCCGTTTTGATGTTGGCGTAATTGAGGCCTTTCATATGAAAGTATTGTATCACATAACGATGACCAATTTTTTCCATATTTAAAAATTCATTGAGTGCGTTCGCTATTGATGGGTGTCGAACAAATACTAAAAAAAACATAGCGTCGTCAAACTTCAAATTTAAGCTTTATAAGGTTGGTACTTTTCACAATTGCCAGTCTTTTTATTGTAAGGTTTGGCGCGGGGTCGAGGAAAAGACCCATTTTTATGATTTTTTTCAGACGCTACAGGTACTAAATATTTATTTAATTAAACAGTATTTCCTTAATTTTTGAAAGCAAAATATAAATAATTAAACCGATGGCAGAAAATTTCGGAGGCGCCTCAAAAAAAAAGTTGTCCGCTGGTAAACCGTATCATATGAAATCAGAAAATCAAAATGGGAGACGGCTCGAAGAAAGGCCCTTTTTAAGAATTTTTTTAGACGCTACAGGTAATATAAATTTATTTAATTGATTGTCACATTATAGTACAACATATAAACAATATTTCCTTAATTTTTGAAAGCAAAGTATAAATAATTAAGCCGATGGCACCAAATCTTCGGAGGCGCCTCGAAAAAAAGTTGTCCGCCGGTGAACCGTATAACTCATGACTGGAGCATTTGAAATTAGAAAGCCAGAACGCTATCGTTAGATAATCGCTTTCCCAAGGCTTTTGGGAGGAATTTTTTTTTTTCGGATTTTTTAATATTTATTGACACTTAGAAGTGAAAACACCCATTTTCACCTGAAAAATCGTCCAATTAGTTATTGTAAAATTAATAATTATGAAAAACAAAAAAAAAGCGCCCAGGGATACCTGGTCATTTATGTAAGGAAGTAATGCCCTAAATTTTAAAAGAATAGGTCGAGTAGATTTTGATTTCAACCGTTCACCGGCTTCAAAAATCACAAGTATCAGAAAATCGCTTTAAAGTTTTCTGTGCCAGAAAATTTAATTTTAAACATGAAGTTCTATATCAGTTAGGTTTGCCCCGATTTGTTTCAAATTTTGACACAGATGTTGTGCAATCACACAATAAAAAAAAGTTTAAAAACGTTACCCGCCCCTTAAACAACAATCGCCATCAATACGACAGGTCGGGGGTATTTCTGGGACTGCTCTCGTAAATATTTCCTAATGTATTTTTAAAGTGTTTTTAATCTTAAGAAAAAAAATTAAATTACCAATATATTGTAAAATGTTTGTGTGGTCTCAAAAGATACAATAGATGTTATTTGTTTCAACACAAACGCTTCAAAATCACAATAGAAGAACAACTTATAATTCAATCACTTTTATTTTAACTTAAATCAATTTCACATCTTTTCGACGCCGGTATACACCTTTCTGTACTAGGCAGCTTTTCTTACTTGTTCCCATATTTCCATTATTCCTCCAACGGATATGAGAGTTTTCTTCTATTCATGTCCATTTGAGTTAATTGTGTAAGACAACTTTCCGTCTAGTTCTGACATTAGCTTCAGTTTGCTTTCGCCTATTATAATTAGTTGAGCCCTTAAGACCTAACAAGATTTCAGTAGGATTAACCTTATGTCAAAACCGAACGAAAATCCACTTAATTTCTGTCAAATTTTTAATCGGATTGGTTTTATAGCGGGAAAACATAAAATGGAAAATAAATTAAGAAGTATAAAAATAAAAATATTATTGCATCTTGCAATGGAAATTTGAAATTTGAGAGCGGACACAAAGAAAATGTTTGCTTTGCTGTTTCATTTAATTTTGTACCAATTCCCAAATTTCTGTACTGAATGTCTTATTCTATTGAGAGACCGAGCAAAATAACGTTATGGTCATGCAATATTATTTACATGTAATGAGACATTTCATTAAGCTCAACAGAGTCCATTACAGTGTTCATATAGCAATAACATGCTATAAAATGTTAGAGAAAAAGCATGCTATTATCGCAAGCTATAGATTTAGGTATGGCGGCCTCTATTAGCGATAAATATAGCATGCAATGATTTCATAGCTACTGAAGATACAGTGTTATGGTTAGACTTTTACTCTAAACTCAACATGTAGAGAAATGGTAATTTCATATCCAATAATTGCACCTTAGCATGTAGGCATTGGAATACACAGCAACCAGTTTGCAAATTTTTGCTCCTGAATGGTTGGTATGGAGCAATATTTATAAGATCACAATAGTTGTTGAAGAATCTGGCATCATCGGTGCTACTACAACGTAGATGGCGCCATACACGTTCTACATATTTTTTTTATTGTTATTCTATTGGTCACACTGCAAATGGCACGTTTTAAATCTGTCCTTGTTCGAAATCGGCCATTTGCTTTTATACGATAAGTTCAGAAATCGAGCTGTGAACTTGAGAGAAGAAAAAAAAATAAAATAAAATAATTTTCTTATAATGTTTTAAAAAAAATACGAAAATCCTGAAAACAAATGCAAGATTTCAAATATTGTATATTATTGTAATAAACTTATTGAAACTTTAGGAAATTTAGCAAGTCTTAAACTGACGCTGAACGTCTAAATAAAGATTACTCAAAATTTGCAAAAAAAAAGGATTTTAATTCATCTCGATATCTCTAAAATTTCATTTGAATTTAACCAAATCATCCAAAACTAACGTAGGGAACATTCAATTCGTACAAGCGATCCCAAGTCAAATAGAAAAACCCACTTGCACCAACCATTTTACACGAAAATCGGTGAATACCATTCATGCTTTGCTTTCCACTTTACCTCCTTCAAACCCTAAAATGCTACGCACCCCACCGCCTTCACCGCTAGAAGCTGTTCTCTCGGCACAAACTGTACCACAAATTGTTCAACAAGATGATCTGAAAGCAGTCTCAGGAGCCGCACGGCAAGATACATGAAATTCCCTTTTAAAAAGTCTACCTGTTCAGTTAAAATTAATCAACCCGCATCATCAAGAACTGCCTTTACAACGTGCTTTTCCACCCGTATCTACGCACCTACCATGCTCCGCGTCGAAGTTTCTTGTCGCCTCATTCACAAATTCGAAAGACTCTTCACGAAAGAAAATAGCCGTGTTTTTTTCATCGCTATAGATAGTGAAGTGAAGTAACATTGAAAAAAACGTTCCGCAGTTGCTTTGATTTTTATATGTCAATGTTGGTGGTACTCATACTTCACAAATTTGAATTTAAAAAAAAGGGCAAACGTCAGTGTGAAAATTATATTTGAATGAATGTTTGAAATCAAATTAATAATCATCATGAATAATTTTCAAGCAATGGTTAGCTAATTTTATGATTGTATTGATATCGTTGAAGGATTACATTAATTATAATTGCAGCTACAATTTCAAGATTTAATTAACGAAGACCGTATTGCTATGGACGAAAATGAAATAATTTACAAAGAGTTTTTTGAGGACAGCTCAAGCTCTGAAGAATCCTCCGAAGAAACAAATCATTTTAATATTAAGAACTTCATGCAAATTATTGACCTTTATAGCCATGAAGATTTCAAGTCGCATTTCAGATTGCAGCGATCAACTATAGAATATTTGATATGTAAGTATTTCACATTTTTATAATATTTTGGTAATGATTATGCATTTTATTGCAGCATCTTATTCTCAATCTTCTTTTGTTGCAAATTTACAAAGGGGAGGTAGGACCAAACTCGGACAAAAGAAAGAAATGTACATATTTATATGGTACATTAGCAACAGCATAACTTTTCGACGGCTGGGAAATTTGTTTGGTGTTCCAAAATCTTCTGCTTGGATCGCAGTTAATCGTGTGTGTCGGTATTTGGTTTCAGTTGCGAGTCAGCATATTAAATGGCATCAAGGCAGCGTTGTGAGGGAAAATTGTCGCAAATTCGAGCTGAAGAAAAGGATTCTTCGAGTTATCGGTTCAATAGACTGTACTAACATATCCATCGCAGCACCAGAAATCAACAAGCATTGCTACTATAATAGGAAACATCAGTTCACCATAAACTTGCAAGCAACAGTGGATGCAGATAAAAAATTCATTGATATCTGCTGTGGTGAGCCTGGATCTTTGCACGATAGTAGAGTTCTCCGGCGATCTGAATTATTTAGAAAAGCTCAAGAAAACCCTGATCGACTTTTTCCGTATAACACGTTTATACTTGGTGATTCGGCATATTCATCTACCAACTGGTTAGGTACACCGTACAGAGCCAACGGAAGACTTACGGCCCAACAACATTCATTTAATTATCTGCATTCCGGTACAAGAATTGTAGTGGAGCATGCCTTTGGCTTGTTAAAAGGAAGATTCAGGAGATTGCTTAAATTCACAGAACAAAGAAATTTGCGTTCAGTGACAAATTTAGTTATTAGTCCACGTGTTTTGCATAATATATGTATAACAATGGACGACGAATTTGCTGATGAAGAAATTCCTTTTGGAAACCATGAAGGAAATGCATTTCCAAATCAACGCGAAGATTTATTTAATTAGTTAGCTGAAAGAAATTTTATATAGGTTTAATCTTTGGGCCAATAAATAAATACAAATTGGTTTCTTAAAATCTGTCATTTTTATTTATTTATTTAATGTATTTAAAATATCTTTTAGCACTTCTAAATTTTTTTCAAGCATTGCCGATCTTCGATTCTGGCATTCAATGAATTGTTTTCACCGGACTTCCTTTTTTTCATTATTGGCTTTCTTTTGTTGAAGCCTATCCCTATAATAGGCCGATCTCGACATCTTCTGATTCCTGCCGGATATAGCACGTGAGGTCGATGGTGTCACTGCTGACAGGGGAGTTTGTGGCGCTGTTGCAGCTGTCGGCGGACTTTGTGGTGGTATTTCTGCTATCGGCGGACTTTGTGGTGTTATTTCTGCTGCCGGTGGACTTTTTGGTGATGGTGTTGGTGCAGAGGTAGAATCCTATTAAAGAAAAATATATAACGAAACTTGTTGATTATTGTATCTACGAGTACTTACTGCTTGCGAAATTCCACTTGCACCTATGCAGACGATATTTGTCATTGCAACGAAGGCCATGTTTTCAAAAATTTCGTCCATTTTGCTCATAAACGGAGCCACACATGGCGCTGCACCTGTCCTTCCATTATTGTCCATTGCAGCCTTATAAGCCCTAATGAGCGTTTGCATTTTTGTAACCAGATGCGAGGTCGTAGTGTTTGAATCCTAAAATTAAAATAGTTTATTATAATCTATAATTATTGGATATATAACTTAATTCGTTGTTTTTTTTTTAATTTGAACGTTTATTTAAGAAAAACATGTACAATAGTATTATTCAAAGTATTGCCCATCTGAAGCTATGACTTTTTCCCATCTTTCTGGCAATTTGTGGATCCCATCCCAAAAGAACTGCGCCGGCTTGCCAGCCAAGAATGAATCAAGCCAATTTTTGATATTCTGCTCTGATGTGAACCGTATTTCAGTGAGGACGTTCTGGTAGTCAGAAGGGGCAAGGTCTGGGCTATAAGGCGGGTGGGGTAAGACTTCCCATCCACTGTTTTCCAAATAGTTCTTAACCGGAATAGCAACGTGGGGCCGAGCCTTGTCTCGTGTCTGGTCGCATATTCCGGGCGTTTTTCGGCCACTGCTCCCTTCAAACGGATTAATTGTGTTCGGTAGCGTTGTCCATTGATGGTTTCACCCGGTTTTAGCAGCTCATAATACAGCACACCCATCTGATCCCACCAAATACAGAGCATTACCTTCGCGCCATCGATATTCGGCTTTGCCGTTGATTTGGCTGGTTGGCCGGGTTTCACATATGATTTTTTGCGCTTGGGGTTGTCGTAATGGATCCATTTTTCATCACCAGTAACAATCCGATGCAAAAATGACTTCCTTTTGTGGCGTTCCAGCAGCATTTCGGACATGCAAAACCGCCTTTCGACGTCTCTCGGCTTGAGTTCATGTGGAACCCAATTTCCTTGCTTTTGAATATATCCAGCTGCTTTTAAACGATCTGAAATGGCTGCTTGTGTGACACCCAAAGATTCTGCGAGCTTTTCTTTTGTTTGGCAACAATCTTCATAGAGTAATGCTCCCAGTTCTTCATCTTCAAACTTTTTTCGCTGCCCAGGACGTTCATCGTCTTCTAAGCCAAAATCACCACCTTTAAATCGTGCCAACCACTTTTGGCACGTTCACTCAGCTAGCGCATGTTCACCATAAACTTCCACCAAAATACGATGACTTTCGGCAGCAGTTTCCTTCATATTAAAGTAATGAAGAAGAACTCCCCGCAAAAAAACTTTTTCAGGCACAAAGTTCGACATATTTGAGTGAAAAAAAATTATTGTTGTTTACGCTTCAAATGAATGACATATACTGAAATGACGTTCAATGACAGTAGATTTCCAATGCATGTTCCAATGGAATAATAATAATTGAATAATACAAGTTACACCATCTCTTAGCAAACCCCACGAATTAAGTTACTCGTATAGACCCAATATATAAACAAATAAACTTTACCGCATATCCAGCAGAAATCAAATCTTCCAACACATTATCGTATGCATATCTTTTTTTCGACAGTGCTGGAACTCTTCGCTTCTAGATGCGTAAAAGTCTAGAAACGCATCAGTCTCCTCTTTTGTCTAGCTTTTTTTTAATCTAAAAGTACAAATGTACATTAATACCCGTTTGAATGTAAAAAGTTTTCATTTCTTTAATACTCACTTTTTGTATTTATCTTCCATCACAAAATAAATTAAAAAATTAAAATCACAAATTACGGCTTTGTTTAAAAATATCAAAATTTAGTAATCAATTGAATTCACTTGACAGCCAAACGGAAAAAATTTACAATATTTCAACCCTTAAATACGAAATTGCTTTCGAACAAGAGTTCGAACTCGAATTTTTATAGGCAGTCACTTTTCACTGCCGATAGTATGGGCAGTGAAAGGCAGTAGGTGGTTGTATGTGTTTTACGTGCAAAATCTCACCTCACTATTTATAGATTCTTGAAAAAAACACCGTTAATATAGTACAGGAGGTATAGGAGAGGATACGTAGGAAATTAGAGCTTAAGAAAATGTGTAGGATGTGGCTAGGATATCAGGATACCGAAACAAATGGAACTAACAAACGGAAGGAATGAATCGTGGATATGGATATTTGGAGGGAAACGGAAATGAAAAGAGAAGGGATAGTCGAATGTGAGGAGCGTGGCATGCTCGCGATGTACGGCTCAGCGCGCCGGATGGGGTAGTTCTTGTCCCCACTCTCAACTGTACTACTACAAAAAAAACATATATCATGCCATGTTACTTACTGTTTTGCTCTGATGTTATCACCATATTGAGGATCGCTGGCTGATGTTGATTCAGCGATGCCAATCCCTCCCTGCGGGTGAAGTCCCATGGCGGTTCTCCGGACTTCCCTAACCGTATGTTGAGCGCTTTTACCGGGTCAAGTCATCAGGTTCTGACTCAACCAACCTTACTTACCCCAGAAAATTATAAAAACTAACACATCTCTAGGCGCATGTGCCTCTTAAAAGTGATCAAAATTAATCAATAATCAAAAACAAACGACACCATACACATAGTACGTTATAAAATGGCCTTCTTTATTTCATTAAAATATTATTTTCCTCTTTTTTTTAATTTCACATAACAATTTTTATTCATTTGTTTTTTTTTTTAATTTTTTTACAAATCAACAAAAGGGAAATTCGCAAATTACAATTTAATTATTATTTTTTTATATATATAGTGTGGCCTACTGTAATACTGATTAATACTAAATTAATCTTTCAACATTTACCTTTGTAGACTTGTACAATATTTATATACATTTTTTTTTGTTGCACAATACTCGTAGCTTGCGCAATAACAATACTATAATATATGTATTTCTTGTTTTTTTTTAAGAAACGATAGCAACTTCTCTTCTTTCCATGGAAAGCAACACGAAGATATCCCACAGCTCCAAACGCATTTTCGCTGACCTACGTGAAACCATTTAGCTACAAACTGTCGCGTTGCTATTCATATAAACATATTCTTTGAAGTTCGGTTAAATGTGTTGGCTCGTTGGCTTCCCTCTTCCATCATTGGAACGGACGTTTACGATACATAGATTGTTCTTGAGATGAATATGAATTCAAACGCTTTCAGCGTCTATTGAACACAAGGCTAGAAGAACTACGCTTAGATCTTTGTGAACTATCTCCAGTGCTTCTCATTGATGCGATCTGGTACATTCGAACTAGCTGGATTTCATTGCTATTTCCCACAGAAAACGCCACGCCTGCTGGTTTTCATTTTGGACAACATTTTTGAATATCTCCGCTAACTGACAAGATCCAGTTTGGCTTTAATCGGTGCAAATGCTTACCCAACTTGTAACTACGAGTATTTAGTTTTTCCGGCAATATATTCTAAACGTAACCGTTGTCGATTTAGTTTGCAGTTTGTCAGAACTACGGTTTTTTTTTTAAGAACTTGACATTGGAGTTGGTATGACTCCACTTAATATGCTTGAGCATGTGTCAAGTAATTTTGAAAATGGGATAGAAAGGTGTTTATTTCCAAGAGCGCCATCCATATAATCACGTGATTTAACTTACTAAAAAAAATTATTTCTATCGGGCACGATTTGGGTTTGAACCGGATCATCCGACTTGAAAGCCAATACACCGCCACTTGATCCACGGCCATCCACACTGTTATGAGAATGCAAGGTCCTAACGCATTTGTGATGTTGAGAAGCCTTTTCTCTACTACGTTCAGATATATTTTGAAAATTAATATGATTTTTGATTTTTATTCCAAAACAAGTCTGCCTAGGAGGAAATATTTTAAATTGTGAGTATTTAAGGGAATAACAGATATAATAAACATAAAAAAAAGGTAAAAAACCGAAATACATCCCCTCCGAGATACAGAGGTTTTAAGAACATCCTTAAAATTAGTTGAAACAAGAAATTTTTCGAAATAAAAATTAGTTGAAGCAATGGATGAAGAAAAAAGTTCGTTTTTAATGACAGCGGTGAATACGTTTTATTTAACATACAATCTTTTAAAATCGAAGTAAGAAAATGGTACACCCTTTATACCGAAGAAAGTAATATCAACAGTTTCTTCCAAACAACTTTTGCTTTTATAAAGGAGACCTTTTTTTAAACCAATTCATATGATGTAATCAATATAAATTTCTTTTGAATTTTGTTAAAAAATCGCTCACGAAAAAATTCATTCTAAAACCTGTTGATCCGATGGGCAGGATGTTAATGTACCTTTCTAATTGATGGTTTTCTTGAATGTAGTCAATCTTTATTTTTAAAGATATCTGCCCCAAGGAGTAACACAATACTACTTAGCTTGGTCTTTTCGAATGCGGGTATCAACAGTTCGGAATATACATAGTAGTGGAAACCTGTTAGTTTTATTGAGAATTGTCACCGGTTCATACGAATATGACTTGTGATTTGAAAACTATTATCAAAAAGTTCAACGATCTGTGTGATATGCCTAATTGTGTTGGCAGAATTGCGGAATGAAGTGTCCGCTGAACACAAGCTCGAAATATATTAATTACAAGGGATATCTCAGCATTGTTTTATTGGCTATATATGTATAATGACAATTATGTTTTCACCGCTGTCAACATTGGAACATGCGATAGCCAGAGTGATGCTGGTATTTTCCGCAACTCATTCGATATAAACCTACCACTACCAGAAAAGCTCTGAAAGGAAGGAAAGCAAGAAACCTATGAGACCATATCCTGGAGCTCTGTTGAGCAACCCGGAGGAGGGGCGCAATTACACATAGTCGAGAGATCGGTGGGTTATTGAAAATGCTCTTGAAAGTAGTTCTCGCATGTACTATTTTACATAACTTCCTGAAAATTATGGATAGATAGTATAACTGCCTCTAGTTATAGATTGAAACAACCGAAAGGTTTGATTTCCTAAAGACTGCTTTATTCATATTGTCCTTAAAGGTAACAAAGTTCGCAATGCATGCAAGTGAGAACAGGTTAACATTTCCGGTCTTACGCTGCATTCATTGTGGCATAGGATTACAAAAATTAGAAAAAGCTGATCCAGCGTGTGTTCCCACGATAAAACAATAAATTTACAATAATATATGTATGTATATGTTCTTAAACGTAACTCCTCCGTTTTCAAAAGTAACTTTATTCTCAAAGAAAGTTCTGAAGGGTAGGAGTATGATTTTTTGAATTGTTACATACATAATAAAGATGCAATATATGAATGTGTTTGGGGAGAGTACGATAACTTAGGTGCCAAAAATTGATAACGGTTTTTTTATAGAACAGTTCAACACCAGCATTTTTTCCTATGGAGGGTGGGGGTCTCTCTCGCTCCGTTTAGGAGGTATGGGCAATTTTAAAAAAAAATTACTTAAAATGAAAAAAAATATTAAAAACAACGGCAACACTTAAAATGAAGTACTATTCCGGTTTTGAAAGCCAGAGTCCTGTTCTTTAATCCTAAATTTAAATTAAATTATTTATGTTAATAGTTTTTGAATGATTGGAATGCAAATTCTAAATTTTGATATAAAAAACAAAAAAGAAAAGTTTAGACACGCTTTACCACATGTGTATGAAAAAAAAACAACGTACAAAAGTCAAACGTTTGTTTGATTATATTTTTGCATCAGTACCAAGTGCATTACATATTACATAAGTACAAACATACATATTACGCAATGTAAATAATTTGCTGCAACATTCGAACATGTGAATTTTCTATAATGCGAATCAGCAAAACTTTGTCATTAATGTGAACTTTGTAATTTTGGAATGAGTACTGTAAATGACGAGTATTGATGACATAGGCCCCTGCCTGACGAAAAGCACCTACCACGAGCGGAGCAACGAAGTTGCGTGAGCGGGACATGCCGCATGCGAAAAGAGAGTTTAAATCCCTTAATCCCGCGAAGCGGACCACCCGGGTACTGTGGTATAGGCGCCTGCCAGACGTTTACTCTATTATTCATTCACTTACCTCAAAGGAAGACCGCGTAAATGCAAAAAAAAAAAAAAAAAAATATGTAGTACTTTTCAATTTTCTCAAAAACTAGAAGTCCATTCTGTTTTTTGTGTTCGATTCAGAATTGATATAAGCACTGACCACAAAAAGCCAATTTAGCACTTCGTTTCACAATTTTGGAAAAAATTGGTCTAAATTTTTTTTTTAATTTCTTTTATCAAAATTTTGAGTTGGCATGCGAATTTTTCAAAAACTTTTTACATAAATAATTTAATTTAATTTAAATATTAAAGAACAGGATTCTGGCTTTCCAAACCGGTATAGTACTTAATTTTAGGTATTGCCGTTGTTTTTTATTTTTTTTAAGTAACTTTTTTTTAAATTGCCCCTACCTCCTAAACGGGGCGAGATAGACCCCCCCTCCCATAGTAAAAAATGCTTGTATTGAACTGTTCTACAAAAACCGTTATTATTTCTTGGCGCCTAAGTTATCGTACTCTTGCCATGTGTTTTTAATGTTTTTTTTTTTAGATACAATATGGTATACGTGTGGTAAATCTTACTCTATCTACAAGAATTTTAGTAGTAAACTAGAATAGAATATTATAACAAAATTTACTTTTCGGTATACAAATTGTATGTTTCAATATGTATTTCCATGTTTTTATGTATATACAGGGTGTCACAAAAATCAACGTCAAGCCGGAAACGGGTGATAGGTGATGTCGGTTATCACAAAATTATAAAAAAGAACAGAGTCATGTACTTTTAAAATTATTGGCACTATAAAAAATGGAGAAATCTGGAACCCTGTGACGATGTTTCAAGTATTGTGACCGCAAATCTTTACTTTTCTTCGATTTTTTTGTTGTCACGTAACCCTGAGTAACTGTTCTGTAAATTACGGTTCAAAATTGAAACATAATTATATCGGTTGTCAACGGCCTCGCCACACTGAAAGCATCAGTTCCCGCTTAGTTTTATATTATAACAAAAAGTCCTGATACTAAGTTTTTTTATTTAAAATTCATTTTCTTAGTTTTAGTGTTAATAAATGTAAAAACAAAAATAAAAATACACTGTAAGCAACGTCGAAAGACATAGATTAAGTATTATGTTTAACCTAGAGTGCCCGCATGGGGCCAGTAAGTTAGAATAAGATTATTTTTAAGTTATTTAAGCTAATTTTTTAAGCGTTTTTTTGTATAGCATGTAAGAATTAATTAATTGAAATCTAATAAAAATGCATTAAAACTGAATAAAAAAAACTGCATCAGTTCCCGCTAGATCACCGAAATTAAGCAGTGTTGGGCGCGGTAAGTACGGAGGTGGGTGACCACATGGGAACTCAGTACTCCGCGTGCTGTTGACAAAACGCGCCACATGGACATAGTATCCCGGCGTTAAATCCCGGACCCTACAAATTAATTTGTATCGTTCCCTTGATAATAATAATAATAATAATAATAATAATAATAATAGTAATAATAATAATAATAATAATAATAATAATAATAATAATTATTTATAATTTTAACTAAAATATTGCTTTTTTGTCCATCCATGTATCTGAAAATCATTAATCAGCTAACTTGAACTGACTGTGCTGACAAAAAAATGTACTGTGCCAGTTTGGTAAGTAACTTTAAAAGATGGCGTATTTAGTCTGGATTCCAAAATGGTATGACATTTGCTAGACTAACAACTTAATTGAGGACAAAAAAAATATTTCGCTAAAGAAACCCGATTCGTAGTTAATTTTTTTAATAAATTAAAATGAGGACCAAGTGTGAGCGAGACAGACAGTGACGCTGTGATTGAGACGGATAAACACGTCATTTCGACTAGTGTGAGTGATACAGATAGAGATGCCACCCTTGTCATTTCATTTCATTTTTTTCCCGCCACAGAGCACACAAAACTACGTTCTCTTGGTGTATGTAGCGTTCAGTGCATGCGTTCAACCGCAGAGTTCAGTGTACGCTGATTCAACTGAAGACCGCTTCAAGTTGGTTTTTTGATAGAGACACATCCTTTTGGCCTACAAGACAAAAAGTCCTCGTTGTATTTTTCCGTATTGTATTTTAACCCAATTTATTAAAGTTTAAAAAAAAAAATAAAAAAGATATCAAAAGTTTTTTTTTATTTTTAGTTTTTGTAGCTTGTGGATGAAACGGTTGCAACATTTTTAACAGTTTCGTCCCAAATGTATACTCTCAGGATCGCCATCTACCGATCTTGTATCTTACAACAAATGTTCTAGCTGTTTACCTTCAGCGACAATGCAAGCTCTGCATCTTCTTACTACTGATCTGGTAATAAGACGGGCATATCTTCTGGAGTTGATGTCTTCAACAGCTTCTGCAATTTTTTATCGCAGGTCGTTTAAATTTTCTATCGGCTTAGAATAAACTTTTTCTTTTACTGCTCCCTAGTAAAAAAAATCGAGTGGATTTAAATCAGGTGAACGGGCTGGCCACGAGGTGGTGAAAACCAAAACGTTACCGTTGCTTCATTGATAGCTGCCAGAGACGACATCACGAGCTACTGCATGAAGCACCATTATTTACGCCTTCTACCCCAGGCTAAAAGGGTCTTTCAAAAGTCGCTCCTAGATGTCAGTAAATAATTTCTGAACGCTTCCTTCTTTTAGGTCATCTTTGACATTTGGAAGTTACATGCTAGAACAACGCACTAACACTTATTGGTCCATGTTTAACGGGGTAGTCTGATGTTCGATCTTCAAAAAATCAATTTTTTTTATATATGTTCAAAGTTTAATAAGTTGAGAATATACTGTGAAAATTGTAGGCCGATACACTAAGTCATTTTAAAGTTACAGCTAATAATAGGGGAGAGCGTACCCTGCATTTTCTTTTCTTCTTCAAACTTTAAACGCGTTTTTCTCGAAAGTACTTTTTATCCGTCGACCCAGATGATTAAAAAAAATGTTGGACCAATTCGGCTGAAACACAATATTCTGTACACGAATGGTTCTGTCCGGTATTAGAATTAGGTTCTTTTATCCACTTTTTTTTCTATCTGGATTTTAAACCGAAAAAACTGTCGATTATTGAATTTTTTTTTTAATGGTCGCCATTTTGTTATTTTTTACTCAAATGTTTTAAGTCTGCTACGGGACAGAATGACAATCCTGCTGAATAATAATACTTTTGGAATTTTGATTTCAGATTATTACAAAAGGAGCAATCAGGGGTCCAGCTATCTACTTTTTTTTTGAAGAGACCTACTTTACCTCACCAAAATGACGTCATAATATTTTTTAAATTTTTTTATTTAACAGAAATTGTTTTGTATTATTCTAAATAACATACAATTATCATAAGAAGATTATGATGATCCTTAAAAACCTTCAAAATTTAACCTCGGACATGAGACTACCTCCTTAAAAAATACATATCGTAAAATTCGTGATTTTGTAGTAAATTATAGCCCAAGTGAGTCAAAAATTCAAAGGTTGGTAAAAAACTATTAAGAAAGTGGTTCTGTCGAGGATCGAGAAGGTCTGGTAAAGCAAAGCGTGGACACTCTACTGCTGCTGTAGGACAAAGTGTCACCTCAAGCTTCAACACCGATATGACGCCGTTATTGAGCATCAGGCAATTAATCCATCGTCTGTTTGGCGTATTTTACATAAAGGCTTGCATATTTACGAAATCCAATTAACACAAGAATTGAAACCAATAGATCTCAATCAACTTTCGTCAATTGTTTGTTAGACCAAGATTTTGGTTTTTCACGCAAAATTATTTTTAATGATGAAGTTCATGTCACATTGAATGGATTCGACAACAAACAAAATTGTCACATCTGGGAGAAAAAAATCCTCGAATAATTTTACAAAAATTACTACATTTACAAAAATGTACTGTTTGGTGTGGTTTTTGGGCTGGTGGAATCATCGGTTCATTTTTCTTCAAAGATGCAAATCAAAGAGCTGTTATTGTCAATGAAGAGCGCTATAGACAAATGATTGAAGATTTTTTGTGGCCTCAAATTGAAGATATGTATATAAACAGAGATGAAACTAGATGAAATCATAAAATTTTACATCGAAAAAAAAACTACGCCCGTAAAATACTGCCATCGGAAGCCAAAGACGTGGTATAGGAGTGCCTACTAAGCCATCCAACTTACGCCTTGCATTTGACGCTGCAGGTGGAAAGGATATCATTTCTTTATGGCCATGCGTACATTGCGCAGCCCGTTAGGAACTCAGGCTTTCATTTACAACCGGCCCCGAATCATGACCAGCGACCACCGTGGCGCTAAAGGCCACGAAGACTATCCCAACCAAACGTCCCAACTAAAATGAAAGGAATTTTCATTTAGATACATGTTCGCTAATCCACCGGATCAATACAGAACAGAGAACATGAATGCTAACCCACATGAGATGCAAGAAAATTTTCATGTGGACACGTCCTTTCAAAATTAACCTAATCGGTGCAATATGAGGTTGTGGAAAACTACTTATCTTGCGAACAAACCCTCATTGATTATACATGGTGGCACAAAAGTTATCACCCTATCGGAAGATGCTATAATTTTTTACAAATGGCGGGAGATGTCAATTCTACTTTGACATTTGTGAAGTAAACAGATACAAACTACACGCCAACAAGACATGAATGGTTTCTAAATAATGCGGAATAATTGTTACGATGCTACCAGGTCTGGTCGGCCCCGAAGCAGCCGTTCTGCTGAAAATATCGCGGCTGTGTTTGAAGATGAAAACGCCGCGGGCCAAACGATTACTGTGGAAGCGAGCGCTACAGAGCCATGCTCAATGAGTTTCTCCTTTCTCAATTGGATGAATTGGGACTGGAGAATATGTGGTTTCAAGAGGATGGAGCAACGACCCATACTGCACCAGCCACAACCGAAATTCGGAGGGCTTCATTTCCGGGTCGCCTAATCTCTCGTGTTGGCGATTTGCACTGGCCGGCAAGTTCGGCTGATTTAACCGTTTTTTTTTGTTGGGGTTTTTTTCTTTTTGTCAATAAGCCTTGGACCCTTGAAGCCCTCAAAGAGAATATCCGTCAAGAATGCTAGGACCTATTGCCCAAAATTCTGGCAAGAGTGAGGGAAAATGCCAATGGGGCACTGGTGGTGGAAATAACGATAAAACGGAGTGAGACAGGATCCAGGAGAATCTAACAAGTGCAGAGATGTTTTAGGAGCACCGAACCAGATGTGAGCATTGTACTCCAATTTTGGGCGGATGAATGCCTTATATATTGAGCCCACATCAGAGGGGGTAAAATATTCCTTACATCGCTTGAGGAAACCTATACATTTCGCAGCATTTTTGACGGCATCGAATATGTGGTCATTCCAACGTAAGTTGCCACTGACGCACATACCGAGAATGGAAAGTTTATCGGTTTCGTCGATATAAGTGCCATTCATGAATAATGGCTGGGTATTTGAATTTCGCTTTAATGACTGCAGACAGCGTTGAGTTTTGGAAGCATTAAATTCCACTCGATTTCCGTTCTACAGTCGAGGAGCAGGGGCGTGAGTCCGAGAACCAATATGAGAAGCAGAGAGTGCTGTCATCAGCAAAGGAATAAATTGGATTAGAAGTAGCAGACAAGAGATCGTTAATGAAAATTAAAAAGAGTGTCGGAGACAGAACGCATTTTCGACAAGAGAGGCTGATGCCGAACTCTGTCAAATGCCTTAGAAATATCAAGTGCAACTATCTTGCTTTCGCCAGATTGATGTACGCTTTGGTTCCACTTTTCGGTGAGACATGCAATCAAATCACCCGTGGACCTGATGCTACGAAAACCATATTGCCGGTCATTGAGAAGTTTTCGTGTTTCGAGATATTCCATTAGCTGACGGTTTATCAGCGTTTTCATGACCTTGGAAAGAAGGGACGTAAGTGTAGTGGGTCTGTGGGAGGAGAAGGAAGAAGTTTCGCCTTTTTTAGGGACGGGCTGGACAAATGCTGTTTTCCATCTGCTCGGAAAGAGTACTCAAGTATAGGATTGATGAAAAAGCTTACGCAGTAAGCCTCTTCAGCAGAATGGGAAATATACTATCTGGACCAGCGGATTTATATATATTAGACTATATAAGTACTCTTGCTACAATACTACACGAGTGTAAAAGTGGATTCGTCCCATTGAAGATTCGACGCACTCAAATGTAGGTGGGGATGAAACACAATCTGGAGGGTTGAGCTAGTTGCAAAGTATGGAGCAAGCAGATTGGCCTTGCCCAAAGAGCTAACAGCTGAAATGTCATTGTAAATGAGCATTGGGATGGAGGATGAGGCAGAATTTCTAATGTTTTTGACGAACGACCAAACATTTTTACTGCCTTTGGGACATTGCAGTATTTTTTGCCTCAGTTTTTGGTAGTATTGGAATTTCACGCGCTTGAGAAAGACGTTGCAGTCATTTCTGGCTCGTTTAAACTTTTTTCGATTTTCCTCTGTCGGGTAAATAAGCGTTAACTTTTTCATCTATAGAAGCATCTTTATTAAAAACTCTTTCCAAAGATTTTTTTCTTCTAAATTTTTACCAGCTACATGTCTTGTGTTTAATTTTTGTGCTTAAGGCTCCAAATAAAAAATGATTTTATGTGGTTTTGGATAATTTTTATTTTATGTGTGTACTAAAACCGTTATAACAGGTGCACAAAGTGTCCTCCTTAGGTTTGTATGCATGCTAGAGCCCGTTTTTGGATTTCAATGCGAATGTTAATTGTGCTAACTGCTGCTTCACTTTTGATGACGCTTCGAGAATACCCTCTTCCAATTCAATTAAAGTTGCCACTTCGGTTGAATAAACAAGTTCTTTCTTTCATCACCATACAAAAAACAATCCAATACTGTAAGGTCAGAAGATCTTGCAGGACAGTGAACTGGTCCATTTCTTCCTATCCAACGGTTACCGTACTCTTCATTTAGCCAATTCTCAAACTCGCGACCATAGTAGGCTGGAGCCCCGTCCTGTTGAAAATATGATGAAGATAGTTGAATGAGTGGAATGTCCTCCAATAGTTCTGGTAAATCATTTCGCAAAAACTCCAGATAGTTTGCTGAATTCAGCCTAGGTGGTAGTTTGAAGGGGCCGATTAACTTGTTTCCAAGTACACCTGCCAACAGATTGACGCTGAATCATTGGGTATGGATAAAGATTTTTTCCATGCGTCTGATGGTTATTAAGGGATCAGTTGTAACAGCTTCCAGTGCCTATTCTTTCATCAGCCGAAATCCTTCTTACTTTTGGAGCTCCCGCATTCGGTCGTGTATTTGAAACTGATCCCGTTTCACGAAGCCCTCGATACGTATTTCCAAATACTCCTTTACTAGGAAGTCGTCGGTTAGGATAAAGCTCATGGTATCTTTGTCGCGCATTAGTTGGACTTCTATTGCACAGCCCATAAACGTAGATACTGTCTGCGTATTCTTAGTTTGTAAATGCAGATATTTCAAATAGCCTTTTTAAGCAACCGCAACCTTAGCGTAAAAAAATTAAACTGATGAATTTTTTTTTCTAATATTTTATACCATTTTTATTTGGTATATTTCCGAAATGGGATTTCAATTTCCAAACCCAACCCTTTCTGAAAACTCTTAGGGGACAAGGTAAGGAAATGAGGGTTTTGACAGGTAGTCAAATAAACGAGCAAGCTTTAAAACTCTTTATGCAATGCAATTTTAAAAAAAATATTTGAAAATTAGTAATTCTTGGAAAACCACTCTTACGAGTATTGTTAACTGTCGTTAGGAATTGCTGCATGTTTTCTCAAGTATTTATCATAAAATCTATCGGTTTTTGTGCAAAATTGATGATGATTTTTTTTAATTATTGTTCCTTTCATAAGAAAAAAATAGTAAAACGTTATGTTAATTAGGCATTTTCTGGACGAACTCTTTCGGCTTCAACGAAGGAGAGCTAGTGTGGCTGTATAATACTCAGCGTAAGAAAGACATATAACCAAAATAGCAACAGGATTGGGAAGGTGCGTACTAGGTGATAACCAGCATTAATGACGTTGTCTAGATCCAGCATGGAGATCGCGGAGAATTGAAGCTGGTGTATTTAGACAGAATGTGTCATTTTAGAGGAACGACGAATGATGACGGGCTGAACAACTTTAAAGAGGGGGCATTTTAATAATAGAAAATTTCAACCATTGGTGAATTTTTATAGCAAAATGGCAATTTGTATGGAACAATTAAGGTGACGAATCAAAAATCAAGAAGATGAAAAAACACCTGCAGGTAACCAACCTCGAATATTTTCAGAATATAGCCTCGAAAACAACGGACTACCCTATATTATATTTGGACGAAATAGAAAGTTAAGATTATTATTAGACAGACAATTTAATTTCAGAAGAGCATTGCCCCTCAAAATCGATAAAAAATGTAAGAAATCAGCAGGCAATATTAACTATTAACAAAGAAATTGTAATCCCATCTCAGAAAATTGTAATTGAAACAGAAAATCCAGTATAATTTCTTTAATACATATAAATTTAATGATTTCTTTGTCGGACTCTTAGGAACAAATTTCTTCAGAAACAATAATGTTAGAATAAACTATAAAGCCAAGCTATTTCCGACAAAATTTATCCAATTTTATACCAAGGCAGCAATGAAGACGAAATAACGGGTGACCAAATAGCAAATTGTTATGTTTCAGTAGCTGTCAAAGTTACCAATGATATCTAGCTGGAAAGATATTCAGTAAGGTTTGTCATTTCATAGTGCATCGTTTTACGCTTTACGAACGTACGGAAATTATTAAAAAATATTATCGAATGGCTCAATTGTAAATACTCAACGTTAATTTCGTTGTGAGGTCGGTCGCCATCACGACTTCAGTGTGCATGCAATTTGTCGCACCTTGGAAAAGTGAGCGTGGATGTTAAGCCACCAACAAGACAGAGACTGGTGCGAAATGAAAAAAACATATCTGCCGTAGCGGCCAATATCGAAGAAGACCAAGAAATGTCGATTTGGGTCAAATCAGCTAAATTGGGCATCGCCAGAGTGTCAATCCGGGTTATTGTGCGGTTGGCTTTGGGCCTGCATCCATATAAGATTGCGCTGACGCAAGAATTGAACTCAGACAACCATAGACAGCGCCGTGAATTCGCTAATTGGTCGCTGGGAATGTTGTCCGGAGATCCCGATTTTGATCAAAAAATCATCTTCTCGGGCAAGACCCATTTTTGGATCAGCGACTATGTCAACAAGCAAAATTGCCATTGCTGGGTGGAACGTAATCCACAAGTGTTCGGTGAAGCATGAATGCATCCACAAAGATTGTCTGTTTGGTGGGGCGTATGGCATGGCAGCATCATCGGGCATATTTCTTTCGAAACTAGGGAGGAGGCATGGCTTCCGTTAACGGTCACAAATACAAAGCGACGTAAACCGATCTTATGTGGTCAGAATTCGACGACATCGATATATCCCAGCTGTGGTTCCAACGAGACGGCGCTACATGCCATACAAGCGAAACAACGCTCGAAGTTGTGAAGGAGAAATTTGGCGAGAAATCACAGCGACCGTTCATCAATTGGCCACCGCGGTCATGCGATTTGACACCACTCGATTATTTTCTCTAGGGCTACGACAAGTGCTTAGTCTACGCTAACAAGCCAACCACTTTGAACGGGCTCGAGGCCAACATTCGACACACTTTTGCTGGAATAACGCCACACATATTGGATCGGCCGCTGGAATCACTGTCAGCGAAGCCATGGCGGCCATATAAAGGACGTGCTATTCCACACATAATGGTACGAACGTAGCTTCAAAATAAATTTTATGTCTCCCTTCGTTGCTGTTTTATATAATTTTTTTTTCCTATAATTCTTATTTGGTCACTTCAAATTCAAAATAGGATTTGCTTGGTCCAAACATTTACAGAATTCGATGTTGCAGGTTAGTTATTTTTTCGAAATGAGTTTTCGCGGCGTTAGGTATCTAAGGTACCATGGCAAAAGTTAGCTGAACACGCAGGGCAGAAAATGCTCGGCGATTGTTATTCCGAGATATTTGAAGCTTTGACTAGCTGATAGTTGACAGCAGTTGACATTTCGGTGATATATTTGGACTGTTTCTTCTCGCTTGGATGGGGTAAATTCGTGCCTCACCTTTGTTTTGGTTGCATTTATGACCAGTCTATTATCGTGGCACCAGGGCATAATTGAAACATTTGTGTTTCACGACGATTACTATGTCAACAGCTTGTGCATAGGCAGTGGACTTTTTCCATAATCTCAAAAGGTTAATAAATCAAGTCCCAGTGTTGAGCTCCGATGTACTCGTATTCCATATTCGCTTCGTTTTTGTTTACTCAGTGTATCAGACACATAAACTTTTATCGATCTATCAGCCAGTTTGCCTGTACTCCTCTCAAGCCGGTTATGTCAACACTATCTACTAGCTTTGCATGAGTCGATAAACAAAATAAGGGCATGATGGTTTTTATTTAGTCCAGCATTAACTGTATTGAAAAACTTTCTTACTAATGATCCAGTACTCTTGCCTTTTTGGAAACTGTATTGGTCTCAGTACAATACTTTGTATTTACTCATAAAATAATCGACTAAAATAAGTCAACTAACAATTACTTCTTCCGTGCATTTTTTAACATCTGACAATAATGCGATCAGCCTTTAAGTTTCTGTGACTTTTTTATTCCTCCCTTATATATTATCATATTTGGAACATAGAACTGATAAATACTTTGGTGTATAATCTTAATAACTAATGGAGCAAGACACATAGCATTTATTTTAAAATCAACAGGCCTAATATTATCAGCTCCAGGGCTTTTTTTGCTGTTCAATTGACACAGCATCGTATACACTTGCTTCTTATAAATAAATATTTTGTTGCATTTGCCTGTGCTTTTGCTTTCATGTGATTGTGTTGCAAACGTGAATAATCTTTGGAGCTTGGTTCGAAAATTGCTTCACAAATTTGTGCACAGTGTCTTGTAATCCTCCATCAGTTTCGGAAAAATAGTTTTTGATAGCTTCATCTATTGAACCGTTCTTTCTTCCAAGTAGTTCATTAACAATATTCCATGTTTTTATCGGATCTTTATTATTATTTTATGAGTTTGATCTTTTCATTAACGGTATTCCTTTAATTCTTATATTTATTTTCATATGCTTTACTCCTCCGGCAATTTTTCTACCATCTACGAGTATGAAGTTCGTCCCGTTTTTGAAACATTATGATTATTTCGATCGCAATCCGTAATTCGTGTTCTTTTTGTTGTTTTGATTTTGCTTACTGCTGCATATATATTATTCATTATTATTTACGAGTAGTATCTCGACATCGTTTTCGTGACAACTTTTGCACCACCTTGTATAAACTCACAAGGAAGTGCAAAAAATTCTATTCAAACCCCAATTGAAGTAATACTTCAATTATGAGATATATATTTTTTAAGTTAACTGATTCGTCACTTTCCTATTTTGAAGTCAACACAAAGAGCGTGGACATTTCTAAAATTCTTATTGATACATGTTCTAATAAGACTGTTCTAAGCTGAGTCGTACTTAGAAATAATTTTATTGCAAGAAAGCTGTCTTGCACCCATGTTCTAAGCTGAGTCGTACTTAGAAATAATTTTATTGCAAGAAGGATGTCTTGCACCAAAAATGGGTTAATTGCTCTAGATAAATGAAACAAACTTGTTCGTATGACGTTATAATAATCTTTAATAGTACCGATCTAGTCTACTGCTAACTGAGAAGTGTTCGTAAGATTTGCATCCTAGTTCCCATGAAGCCTTGCTTTTAGTCGCTACTGTGCTTTACATACATTTTATTTTAATATACATCATATGGTCATTGAACTTGATCTTGAACTTGAAATTCTTATATACCTACAGATCCATTAATACATTTACATTATCATTTGCTTTTATGGGAACTGTATGAATAATTACATGGATTGCATTTACATTGGTGTTCTACTTTTTACATTAATGCCCCATATTTAATGTTGGGGTGGGTATGGGATGATCATATAGTGAATGATCTCCTTTCTCTTTCTGTTTATTATTATTTTATTAGCCATTACCACCATGTTGCAAATTTGACATTTCGTTTGTTTTCTCGTTTCGGTCGGTCGGTTTTGTTTTATTCAACATTTTTTAATTTAATAAAATACGCGAAAGTTTGACGCGATCTTGGTTTATTTCATTGTGCGTAGTATATGCTAGTCATCTGGGATATGTATTTCTTATTTCCATATCTTAGTAACTAGCCCAATATGCGCAATGAATGCAACAATCAATTGTGCAAATGGTTTGGCAATAGCATTTTAATAATTAATTAATTTTAGCTTGTATTGTTTTCGTCGGCGTAATATGATGCCTTGTGTTCTAAATTGTGTTAGGAACCAACATGCTCCCGGCCTTCGGGGACAGAGTTCAAGACATCCTGGTCATCTCACATTTCACCATAGCCTGCTTTTGCATGCGGCTAGTCCTGCCGCTAATTTGTTGTTGTTGTGTTCCTTGGCCGGATGGCTGTTTTGCTCTCAAGCATTAGTAATGTTTTTTGTGTGTGTAAATATACATAATGTGCAAAGTGACAGAGATGTTTAATATTTATTATCTTTTTTGGGCCTGGTTCCCTTTTAGTTTCAAGGGATGATCGGCTGTTGGAAAACAACTCGTTTGGGCAGGGGGAAAACAACTCGTTTGTTTACGATTATTTTAAATTGTTTATAGGTTCAGATATCGGTAAGGGGGATAGTTTTACGATTGGCCTTTTAAGTGTTGATGTGTTGGTTTTTATTGTCGCGACGCGCGTGAGACCGTCAGATCCCGGATGTAGTTGTATTATTCGCGCGAGTGACCACAATGAGGGTGGTAAATTGTCCTCCTTGACTATGACGATATCTCCAATGTTGATGTTGGGCTGCTTCTGGAGCCATTTTGGTCGTTGTTGGAGCAGCTGTAGATATGATATGCTCCATTGCTTCCAAAAGTCTTGCATAAGCCGCTGAATGTATCTCCATTTTTTCAGGCTGATAATGTTAACGTCGCACAGGTTTCTTTCGGGAACAGTATGCATTGATCCTCCTATAAGGAAGTGTCCAGGAGTCAAGACTGTTAAATCCTCGGGATCCGAAGACATTGGACATAGTGGCCTCGAATTGAGACATGCTTCAATTTGCGTGAGCAATGTCGAGTACTCCTCAAATGTCAATTTGGAATTTCCAATGGTTCGTTTGATGTGGTGCTTGATGGATTTAACTCTCGCCTCCCATAGCCCTCCGAAATGTGGTGATAAAGGGGGGTTGAAATGCCATGTTGTATTTCTGGCCGCGAGTTCTTTGGCCACTTCTGACGACCATTCGGACGAGCTGAATTTGCTGTCCCTTTTCATTTCGTTGTGCGCTCCTTGGAAGTTCGTCTCACAGTCGCTAAATATGTTAGCGCATGTGCCTCTTCTTGCGACAAATCTTCGAAAAGCGGCTATGAAGGAAGCCGTACTCAAATCGTTCACCAGTTCAATGTGAATGGCCTTCGTTGAGAGGCATACAAATACCGCTATATAACCTTTGGAGAATTTGTTACATCTGCCTTTCCACGACTTTATTTCTATAGGCCCGGCATAATCTACTCCACTGTTTGTGAAGGGTCTGCAGCACATGACTGGGAGGCTTCCCATAAGTTGATGCTGAATTTTTGCCTTGTAACGATTGCATCGAACGCATTTGTGTATTGTGGATTATATGAGTCTCTTTAAGTTCGTTATCCAATATGTATTCCGTATTTCTGCCATCATCATTTGCGCACCGCCGTGCAGAGTCCGCTGATGGCTATCGCTCACAATTAGTTTGGAGAAGTGGTGCGAATCCTTGAGTATTAAGGGATGTCGTTGATTAAATGGAAGTGACGAGTTGGTTAGTCGGCCTCCGATACACAGTAGTCCTTCCGCGTCGAGGAACGGGTTTAAGTTGATGATTTTGCTCCCTTTACTAACAGTGTTACTGCCCTTCAATTTCTTAATATCTTCCAAGAATAGCTCTTCTTGTACTATTTTTATGAGCTGGTTGTGAGCTGAGATAAGATCTTCGGGCGTAATGGGATGTGTGTTAAGTGTTTTCTTGTTTTGTGGGTTTTTTAAATTTGCGAAATACCTTCGCCATATGGCAACGTTGCGAACCAATCGCCGTAATGTTGAATATTGTTCGAAGAACGCCTGGTCAATAATGCAGTGAGCTACTACCTGTACGAATTTGGGTATTCTACAAGTGTCGGATAGTTTTGTTTGATAGAATCCTACATGAATATCTGTTCGATTAATTTTTTTTGATTCCAGATCAGTCTCGATTGGGATTGCTGCTGGAGATTTCGAGAGAGTAAAATTTTTTAAAAATTGGGGCCCATGCCACCACAATTGGTTGTCGATGAGCTCCTCTGGTGAAACTCCTCTTGAGCCGATGTCTGCAGGATTTTCTTTTGAAGCGACGTGTCTCCAAATTGTGGGGCTAGTGAGGGTCTGGATTTCAGCCGCCCTATTAGCTACAAAGGTTGTTCGCGTTAACGGGCTCCCTTTGATCCAAGCTAGTGCGATCATGGAATCACACCACGCAAAGACTTCAGATTGGTCGAATTGCATTGCCCGTGATATGAGACGTAACAGTTTCGCTAAGAGCAGAGCTGCACATAATTCCAAACGCGGTAAGGAAATGCACTTTACCGGCGCCACTCTTGTTTTGGACGCTAGGAGCTGTATGTGTTCTTTGCCGTTTCTAATGATGCGAACGTACACTACTGCTGCATATGCCTTCTCAGAGGCGTCACTGAAGCCATGTAGTTGTACCTGATCCGATTCTTCGTATTGGATCCATCGCGGTATTTGGATGTCTTCAAGGGCTGTGAAGCCATTTCGCAGCGGCACCCAAAGATCTTCTGTCTCTTTGGAAATTTGGTTGTCTCATGCTAGCTCTTGAAGCCATAGCTGCTGCAGGATGAGTTTCGCCTTAATAATGCAGGGCGAGATCCACCCAAGAGGGTCAAAAAGACGGGCGATGTCTGCTAGGACTGAGCGTTTTGTGTGTCCCTTCACTAGAGGTAAGTTTATTTTGAATTTAAACACGTCTTGTGCTGGATGCCATCGAATTCCGAGTGTTTTAATGGCATCAGCTGAGTCGAAATTTAGGGGAAGATTTATCTCTCTTTCCGTTTCAGGTACTCTACTTAGAACCTTAGAGGAATTACTTGCCCACTTTCTGTGCAGAAATCCCGCCGACTTCAAGATATCCAGCATGTCCCCTTGAAATTTGATTGCATCGGATTCATTATTTGATCCATAGATAAGGTCGTCCACGTAGAATCCTTCGGTAAGTGCCTTGGTGACATGAGGATGCGAATTTTTTACCTCAGACGCTAGCTGATGCAATGTGCGCACTGCCAGAAAAGGTGCTGATGCAGTGCCGAAGGTGACAGTTTTGAGCGCAAATGTTTTTATGGGCTCTGAGCTGTTTTTTCTCCACAAAATCATTTGGTAGGGAGTATCGTTAGGTGCCATCCAAATCTGCCTGTACATTTTACTGATGTCAGCCACAAATGCCACCTTAAACTTTCTCCATTTTGCGATCAATTCGATGAGATCTGACTGTATGCGTTGTCCTACCATTAAATTGTCGTTTAAGGATTCTCCGTTCGATGTTTTACATGAAGCATCAAAGACCACTCGCAACTTTGTAGTTGTGCTCGACTCTTTAAACACTGCGTGGTGTGGAAGAAAGTAGTGTTCTCCTGTGGAGATTTGCCTGTCTGGAGTTGTATCCTGCATATGCCCGAGTGTGATGTACTCTTCAATACATGTTAGATTCGTGGTTGATTCGAGTCGTTTCTCAATTTGAAAAAACCTCGCTAAAGCTGCTCTTTTAGAGTCACCAAGATTTGGGCGACTATTGTTTTTAAATGGTAACTGAACTTCGTACCTGCCATTGTCTCTTCTTTTGCAGGTACTTTCATAGTGTTCTTCGCATTTCTTCTCTTCTTCAGTAAATTTCCTAACATCTAGGTCCTCTTCTAACTCCCAAAACTTTTTTAACTGAGCCTCCAAGGAGTTGAAATGGTTTTGAATAGTTGTTTTGTTGGATTGGCCTGAACTGGTTGTGTTCCCAGTTAGAATCCAGCCTAACTCCGTGCATTGGGCAACAGGCTCCGTTTTCACCTTTTACAAGACCTTCCAGAATAATTGATGAATATGCATCAGCACCTAGAAGAAGGTCAATTTTCCCTGGCGAACTGTACGACGGATCGGCCAGTGGTAGATTGTGCAAATGCGTTCACGCTTTTGTGGTTAACTGGTGTGCTGGTAGCAGTGACGTCAGTTGTTTGAAAACAAATGCCTTGACATGTAGAGCAAATGATGTCTTAATCAAGGAACGGATTGTAAACTCAACTTGATGGTTTGATACGCCAGTTGACATCTGCCCTAAACCTGTGACTTGTGCTGAAGTCTTTTTCTTTTTTAGATTGAGCACATTTTCGGTGACAAATGTTCCTTCCGAACCGGGGTCAATTAATGTCCTTAGAATGTGCTGTTTTCCATTGGTTGCAGAAACTTTGACCAATGCTGTCGCTAGCAATGCTTTTGAATGCATTTGATTGGATAGGTTACAACATGTTTGTTGATGGTTAGATACCATTTTTGTTGTGTTTATATTTTGGACATTTGTGTCTCTAATAAGGTGAGAGTTTATGCTACTCGTACATTGTTGATACGCGTAAGGTTGATTTGGAGATTGCGCGTACGCTTGAGCATTTATTGCTTGTTGCGATGTTGAAGGACCACGGTTCATGTAGTCCTGTGGTTTATTGGGAATAAATGAGTTGACATTCTGTTTTAACGGATTGGTATTGGCTTGATTTTGGTTCGCTGGCATAGTATTAGTGGTACTTGTCATCTCTGTGGACTTGTTGGGGAATGACTGTTGACAAAAGTGATTTTGAACGTTTTGCTGACCATATTGTAGTGCATGTTGTTGATTATTTTGTGGATGGATTTGTTGAGACCGTTCCATATGAAGAAGAGTGTGATGTTTTAAATTACACTTGAAACATCGATTAGTGCTTGTGCAATTGTTCATATGATGGTCATAACCAAGGCAATTAGAGCAAACGGAATTTCGTTTGGTTACCTCTATACGGGATTTGATACTCATTTTTAAAAATTTCTTACAATGACGTAAACTGTGCGCGCCTTTGCATAGCCGACAGCGAAACTGTTTGTCTACGCCTTCCGTTTTTACATGATATGTGTTGGAACTAGATTTTCGAAACGATGTTGATGGCAACGGTTGTTTCGAATGTGTGTTCGACTCCATGAAATTTTCAAGTGAGCTGAATCTACCCTCAATGAAAAATAAGAAGGTTTTCCAATCGGGAATACTTCTTGAAGTCCCTAATTTCGTTTCCCAATCTTTTTTTGTGATTTTTGGGAGTTTGTGATATATGAGGTATATTAGTATGTGATCCCATGAATCCACCTCCATTCCCAGATTTGAAAGAGCATGGATACACTGATTACTGGTATCATGCAAGGCCTTTAAGAGGTCGGCCGATTCAAATGTAATTTTTTGTTGCTCTAACAAAATTTTCAACTGTGTGTTAACTAGTTTTCTTTTGTTTTGAAACCTTTCGGTGATGATTTCCCAAGCCGATGCATAGCTTTTGCTATCGATTGGAAGATGTGAGATTAACTCTCCAGGTTTTTCACCCAAAGAAGATTTTAGAAATTGTAGAAATTAAACTTTCGAAAACATTGTAGAATTCACTCCAGTCTTCGGGTTTGCCTGAAAATGGCTTTATATTAATTCGCGGAAGACGAATATCCGACACCCCAGATCTGGTGGTATTTAATCGTGAGATATCGAGATTGGCACTGTGGTCGTGCGGAAATTTATCAATGTCATCGTTAATCATGCCACTGAATTTGAAATACATATGCTTGATTTTGGCATATGTTTCATCTGCGAGATATTTCTCTTTTTGCGGATCCGCCGCACTGTTAATTATTGAAGTGTGTATGCCCTTAGCACATTTAAAAACTTCATCGACATCAGCTAAGCACGCGTTTACATAACCCTTTGATTTGCGCGATTCGATTTGCTTTTGGTATTCTTCGAAATCACTAGACAATTCCTCATGAATACGTTCTTGCCTTTCGATCGATTTTTGGAGTTTACTCATGATTATGTATGTTGTGTTATTTCACTGATTGATTCAACTTTTGTGTTTTAATATATTATCTTAGGTGGATTTGGGTTCATGCATTTATGTATAATATGAATGTTGGTATATAGTGTATATTGCAAAAAAGGTTTTAGAAAAGAGGAATAAAATTCCTACCTTAATTTGCTTTTGCAACTGTAACTTGAGTCTCCTTGACAGTTACAGTTGCAGAAGACTTGTGTTGGACAGTTCCTTGCTGTGAATAACTACATTTGTTCCGCTTGCAGACCGCTGTATCGCTTGTAGACCGTTGTACCGCTTTAAGACTCTTGTGCCACTTGAAGACAGTTGTGCCGCTTCAAGACCGTTGTGCCGCTTGTAGACTGTTGTGCCACTTGTAGACCACTATATCACTGTAAATCCTTTGGTTTCAGGATTCGTTCACTCGGTATGTTCGAGTATTGAGCAATTGAACATAGAAATATGTGTTTTGTTAAATGGAGCACTCAAAGGATTAAAAAGGAAAAGAATTCCTACCTTGGATTGCTTTTGCAACTGCAATTCAGTACATGAACTATCAGTTACAGTTGCTTAAGGCTTGCTGCTGCTGCTGTACGGGATATCGTCAACTCGTTGGATACTGGGGCCGATAGACTGTCCGTCGTTGATCGGGCTGCTAATTTAGATTGGCGTTCTAATTATGCACTTTTGTACGTTAGTGATAATGTACTTTTACACTTTATGCACTATTCACTTTGTGTTTTAATTGTATTTAAATTAAACTATCGTCCATTTTAAACGCGGTTCTTATTCTCGAAGGACCATGTTCTAAGCTGAGTCGTACTTAGAAATAATTTTATTGCAAAAAGGCTGTCTTGCACCCATGTTCTAAGCTGAGTCGTACTTAGAAATAATTTTATTGCAAGAAGGATGTCTTGCACCAAAAATGGGTTAATTGCTCGCGAAAGTTTGACGCGATCTTGGTTTATTTCATTGTGCGTACTATATGCTAGTCATCTGGGATATGTATTTCTTATTTCCATATCTTAGTGACTAGCCCAATATGCGCAATGAATGCAACAATCAATTGTGCAAATGGTTTGGCACTGGCATTTTAATAATTAATTAATTTTAGCTTGTATTGTTTTCGTCGGCGTAATGTGATGCCTTGTGTTCTAAATTGTGTTGGGAACCAACAAAGATTTATATACAACCTCCTAGTGTCAAGCAAAAACAATATTTTATGCAAATTCAATCGGTGGAAACATAAAAGTTTCATACTACACGTTCGCCAATTTAAGAACACAAAAATTAAAGCTTTTCTTATACCTTACCTCATTTCTTTTCATGGAATCCTCGGCAACGATAGCCTTAAGGAGTTATTTGTTGTAATCCACACAAAGGAAAATTTCATGGTAATCCAAAATAGACTTAAAGTCCGAGTAAAACAACAATCCTCTCAAAGTGTTAATTCAATATCTGTAAAACCTAATAACAACAATTCGCTTTTAAGTCCACAACAAATAAATTTCCTAATCTTTTTGCTTATCCGGACACAAAACTGACATATGCGACAAACGTCGGGGTGGGATAGGAACTACAACCAATGGTCCGTTTGATTATAAATTTTAACCTTAACCAATATCGATAAAAGATGAAGATAGATAGATTAATAGACAAATAAAAGAAACGCTCGATGATGGAATAATCAAACCATCAATATCGCCGTACAACTCCCCAATTTGGATATTGCCAAAGAAATTAGGTGCATCTGGCTGTTTATCTAAACCACAGATAAGTGGTTTAGTGTTTTCTCAACTCAGAGAAAGTAAGTGGTTTACTGTGTTAGACTTAAAAAGCGGATTTCTTCAGATGCTGTTAAAGGAATTTGATACAGAGAAGACAGCCTTTGCCGTTATTAATAAGCGACTCCCGCATATTGGAAAAATATTGTATAGTATGTGTACATCGACGATATTGTGATTTTTAACGAAGACGAGCAGACGCAGCTCGAAAACACCCTAAAAGTTTTCTATACTTTCGAAAAAGCAAATATAAAGATATAGGTAGATAGATAGACGTGCAATTTTTAAGGAATGAAATTGAGTTCCTCGAATTTGTCATTTCGTCGGAAGGCATAAAAACGAATCCAGCAAAAGTTCAAGGCATTGCCAATTTTCCACCTCAAAGACCCTTAAAGATTTAAGATCATTTGTCCTGTATAAACGACGGTTTATACAGGAATGTGCAGAAATAGCGAAGGAACTAATATCTCTTCCGGGAGGAGAGGTCGGGCGAATATCGAAAAACCTTCCAAGCAATAAAATCATCAACCTCGATGACGAAGCAATGGAAGCATTTTCAAAAATTAGGAATTCCTTAGTATCAAATAACATAATTTTTATATACCCCAATTTTCACAAAGAGTTTCACTTTACTACGGAAGCTTCCAATTATGCACTTAGCGCTATCCTAGAATAGGATGTAAAACCGATAACTTTTATCTCAAGAACGTTGAATAAGACCGAACGAGGATATGCACGAAATGAAAAATGCTTGCAATAATTTGGTCACTCACTTTACCATATTTACCGATCACCAGCTGCTTACTTTTGCTCTAAGTACAAAAACCACAATAGCATAATGAAACGGTTTAAATTAAGTCTTGATGAATACAAGTACAAATTCAAGTATAAGTCCGATAAAAAAAACCTAGTCGCCGACGCGCTCACAAGAATTCCGCAACTTAACTCTATTTCAGTCTCCTAATACAGTGACGATAGCTTAACTCATGGACTAATGCAATCCGCAGAGGCACCCATCAGTGTTTTCAAAAATAAACTTATTCTTCTAGTTGGAGAAGAAATCCTCCATATAATCGAAAACGCTTCGCAGAACTATGTAGTTTCAGTCAACTCTTATATACATAGTAACAAATTCTTCCATTTAAAAACGCATTATGGTTATGAAGGGTTACTTCAGTTATAATTGGACTTCTACAAAATGAAGAATTCAAGAATTGTACAAACTTACTTTTCGAACTACAAAGTGCGCCTTATTCAGACTAGAATAGGTGACCTTACCAACGATTCAAAACGGGAAGAAGTTATTCTAGAGCAAATCGAAACCCAAAAGAAAATAAATCCCACATTTCACAGAAATTGTATTTTCCTCAAATGAGCTTAAAGATCAATAAGCTTGTCAAACAATGTCGTGTGTTTAAAGTGCAAGGTATGACCGACATCGGTGCTTAATACAACACCTATTCTTCAATTTCCTAAACATATCACTCACCTAGACATATATTCTACTGAAAAGTATCGTGCTCTTATGGCCTAAATACGCATAGGCAAAAATTGTAAAAACTATTGGGCACCACTAATACAAATACTATTCTTTTTTGGTGTCCAAAGAGTTGTTGTGTTTGACAACGAAAAATCGTGTAATTCATCATCAAATTGTTTCATGCTTCAAGACCAGTTAGGAATAGAAATATTCAAAAAAACCCCATATTACAGTAATGTAAATGGACAAGTAGAGAGATTTCTCTCTACACTGTCAGAAATAATGTGTTGCCTTAACGGAAACCACACCTACAATTCCTCTTAAGAACTCCTGGATCGATCTGTTTACCACCGGAAAAAAGCACATTGAGATATTTTCCGGAGGAAATGTCAGTAATAACCCTGAACAGCTCGACAAAGCACGACGGTATCTTCGCGTACTCTGCAAGCTACGTAAAACAGTCATTTCCCCTATTTTATCCATTTCAGCCCAAGAAATTTGTTCGACAAATTTGTAAAAACTGCCAACTCCTTTTTTTATTTGAAACTGTCATTGAGTTTGTTTTTATTGCGAAATGACGAATTTTTCTTAATCTGCTTTGCCAAAATTAATTGAGATTTGATTAGAATTCAAATGGTAAATTGTTTTTCGAAAGTGTTCACAAATAAAATACGTTGAAAAACATGCAAATGAAATGAAAGTGCTTCCCACACTCCTTCTAGCATATACATAGGTGAGCAATACAAGGGTAAATTATCGGTAGAACTCATTCAGACGTGTCTAAGCTTATGCCCATATTCTGATTGTGATGTGGTCACAACTCACGAATGTCAGTGATGTGAAAATTTTAATTCTTCTCTTGTGAGGTTTCTTGTGAGCGATCAGCTGTTTAGTATTCTGGCCAACACCTCACAATGAAACACCGAAAAATACTTACCACAGTGTGGTGGATTCATTGTCATGTCAAAAAGTATTTTTTTTACAATCATTATTTTCGTACCCATTTCCACATCAAGAGGGAAATGGAACATTGTGAAATAAATAATAAAATAACGAATAATGGCGGAATATTGCGTACAAGGTAATATTGTTTGTGATAAAAAGAAACATATGTATTAATAACTAGATGAACCCGTGCTCGCCTTGCTTCGCCCTCAAAAGGCTTCCTCATACATAGAAATTGTATGTAATATCAGAGCGAGTGAAAAAACATCAAAGTATTTGTCTAAGTCCATAAAATTGATGGAATCAAGGGAGCTGAAAGCGAATTTAAAAATTCGGCCCTATAGTTGGTTGTTTCTTCTTGTTCCATAACCAGGTTGATTGAAGTGCATTCTACATTCCGAGGCGACAAAATAGCTCGCTCACAAAGCCAAGAATTCTCACGGTTTGTTAGTTACGATATATCACCGTAAATGGATGAGATAAGTTTTTCGGTAGAAGACACTGTTTGGCAAAAATGATGTGATAAATTTACTTTGCCATTTTCTTTCGGAAGCGTTCCTCCACCAATTTTAAGTAATAAATCAGAGAAATGTTGTGAGTTTGGATTGCCTCCTCCTGTTCGTGCCCGCAAATTGATGGTCAAGTACATTTGAATAACTGGACTTTTTCAGACTGGCGTTTACTTTGTCAGCTCTTGTGCCTCGTGTCACTACCGGCAACGTTTGTCTAAAGTCTCCGCAAAATAGCGTTGTAATAATCTAAAAACAACAATTCTCCAAAGCTGTTGGTGGTGCTTTTACAAACACGATCGAAAATTCCCCGCTGCTCTGCTGTAAGGCTAGGCACACCGTCTCGAAGTGCTTGTGCTGTTTCGACGGGGTCATAGTTGGTTTCGGATATATACTCTCTGTTACCACGCCACCACCAGATGGTGAGAGTTTGGTTTGGGCAAACCATATTTTGACAGAATATTACCGCGAATAGGCAAAACTGTATCTAGTGTAGCTTTTAAACAGCAATTAAAAACACTATCCCACAACGCGCCGTTCAGTTCGCCACCGCCATAACTCTGCTTCGTGTCTCAGAAAAAATCTTCTGATAAACTCTGTTGATATTTTTGCCCCAATAGAGCAGCATCAGAAAGTCCGCAGAATACCAACATCATGGCAAACTAATGGCGAGAGACATGGGCTCTCGCTGACACATACTTCCGCCAGCGTATCGTCTCAGTGCTGGTCGTCATCCAGCATATTTCGCGCCCGGTAAGCAGCTTGAAAGGTGGGATATTCGACGTCATCAACCATTCGCAAGGCGGCGAAAGAAGTGGGTCCTCGTATTGGGTGCAACAGCAAGCGTAAATAATAACATTCCGAATTGTTTGGATGAACTGTATAGACTCTTCCTATAACGTGTTCTTTGAACACGCCTGGAACACCTTCTACCGTAGCACCTCGTTTTCGACGATGCAAAGTACCGTGTTGCTTATCATATGTGTAGTAGGATGGAACTTCCTCGTACATAGCGTTTTAGCAAAGCAAATAGAAAAAATGCCAGTAAAGTTGTGTTTCTTGGGTTATCTAACCGCTCTCTGATGTTCTCAGGGTCAAAATATATGCGTTGTCCGCCCTCTAAGTGAACGTTACGATGTATGGCCGGTGGGTACCTCTCGTGTATAGGAAAACTGAAAATTCGCCACATAGCCTCAGTAGAGCTTATATATATAACGGCCAGACTGGAATTGTGTCACTTCGTCGCGTTTATTTCTCAATGCAAAAGTAGCTTGATTACTACCTTTATTTACATACTTACATATGTACGAGTACTTTATGGACTGAACGCTGTTACACATTTCCACATTTATGTGAGCACAAAACGTCTTTGACAGTACTGGCGAGTATGGTACGACCCATCTATTGTCTACTACGATTTGCTGTCCACGCAGACTTATTTGTGCAGTAAGTCCACCTTGCTGAGGAGAACGTCGGCGATATAATGGATACCCATCCTCTTCTGTTACAGTCTGTTGGATCTGCGCTCTGGGATATTTTTTCGTGCAGTGTACCACAGAGACAATGCAACATTTGATTTTTTACGATATCACGTACTATTAGATCTTCGTTGAGGTCCAGAAATTCCGCACTAATTATATTATTGACATCGTTCGGACGGACTTTTTCCTTCAACCATAGAAGAATGTGCGCATGGGGCAAACCACGCTTCTGCCACTCAACACTATACATAAAGAATAATGACACGCCGAACGCATTTTCCTTTGTCAGCAAGTTTATCAATAACTTTAGTTTTAAATGGAAAACTCCTGCTATGATATCGTGCCGATCATAGGAAGCTTGACCTAAGGAAAGGTCTTGGGTGACTTCGTCCCACTTAGGATTAGTGGTAAACGTTATAAAGAGGTCTGGGCGCTCATACTTCCCTACATAGCAAAATGCATGTTATGTCCGCTCGTGCATGTAACGCGGCCCACCCGTGAAACTCGACGGCAGAATTACCAACCGCTTCAGTTCCTCAACGTTAGCATCCTGCTGCGCGGTGTCCTGTATATCAATATAATTTTCAGCACTCAATCTTTTTTGATTTGTGCGAATGTATACCAAACGCTCTGTTTTGATCTTAGCGTACATATCAACCACAAACTGATTCAAAATACCTCGAAACTAGTGCAAATGAGCAAAACGGTTTCGTCGTATATGCATGAGGTATGGGTAGAACTGCAGAGCAGATGTTTTTTTATTGTAATTTGGCACCCCGGTAGTAGGATTGACTTGGCAAATGGCAAAATTATGTCCGCCCTCACCGCGAAAATAAATCAGTGGGTACTGAAGACTATCATAGGCCCTATGCGTTTCACTTATCCGTTGCAAGCGATGCTCACGGGTGCCTAGCACACTATCACGCCTATCGCACTCCTGATCCACCAAAACGACGGCGACTTCGTTCGTGCTAGGGGAATTGTATCGGCTGCGATATTCTGTTGCGGGTCGTTTATCAGCGCTGATTACAAGTTTGTAATTATTTTGCTGATTTTGAGGAATAGGCTCCAGTGCAGCCTTGAAGCAATTCACATATGAATTGATTTCATGAAACATGCTTCGCAGCTCGGAAATCAGACTGGCGTTTAGATTTTGCAAATATTGATTCCTGATACAAAGGGTATTTGTAGGAATTTGGGTTCATCTGCTGGCAACAGAGATCCAATTAAATGATTAGTTTGACGCTGAATTTTGAAGGTGGGCATAAATGACCCTTCTACAATCTGGTTTGCCCCGAACGAAGTCATCGTGAATGCACTGTTGTAAGAATGTGTACATTCCAAAAAATGTTTAGATTGTAGGTGATCCCCGTCAATAGGGATTTCAAGGGTTCTGGTGGTTCTTGAAAAATATCTAAACCTACCTTTCCGCCTGAGCAGCAGACTCCATTCGACTCTTTTGCTCATTTAAGTGCTTCACAATGATCACAGGCCTGGGTCATTCCACCGATACCAGCAAATTCGGCATAATTAATTCCTTTAGTGTAATAAAACCCACTTCTGTTTTTATTGATCCACTGAAGATGTGTGTTTGTTTGTGACATGCGAGTTGTACCTGACCTAACGTGACGTTCTTCATTTGTTTTATGTGATCGAGCTTGACGAATTGTCCTAGCACGTTTTGAGCCTAGAGAAAGATTAGACTTTTTCTCAAAGGCATACTTTTATAAAATAAACGGCGTTACCTAAAACAAAACGGCAAGCCCTGTGTCAAGCAATAAATTAAAAATATTAACTCACGTAAAAGAAGCCAATGCAAAAAAAAAAAAAACTGGAAAATTGTGTTGGTGGTAAAAAAAATAGCATTCAACGTAGATTCAAATGAGAACAGTGCAAGAAGATTCATATGTATGTACACTCACTAAGGACAAACACCAACTATGTATAAAGTTTCAACATTATGTGAGGGAGTAAAAGATTTTCTTTTAACTTGCAGAAAACAATTTTTACTCACACTAAACGGTGTGTTTCTTCCAAAAAAACTGGAGTTACACTCAATTTGTATTTACACCACACACGCATACTTCTCTTTCGTTGCGACCCAGCAGAGAAAACGACACACATTATTTGTTGAAGGTAATTTGCTTTCGATATGCGCCCATCACTACCCCAAAGCAGAACAACGATCAGAAACAATCGTTGTTAATTTCTTTCGATTTTAGAAAATTAATTTAGTTTTATCATGTGCGATTTTGGGCTGTAGCTCAGCTTCTAGATGAAGCAGAAAACTGATGGATAGCTTAAAATATTAAGGGAGTGTTGACCCATTATGTATTCTTTTTTTTTTTGTATTGATTATGAATTACCAGAGTTATAGGAGGATAAAGTCAGTAAAGTCAGTAAAAAAAACAATAAAAACTACAAAAACGTTCACAAAAAGTAGGCTGACTAAAAAAGGACATAGCCTATGTCCTTCTTGGAGTCTTAAGAAACATTTAAAAAAAAATTTCACCCGAATCTATCCAGCGGTTCCCATACCATTAGCTAACAAAAGAAAAACCTTACAGTTTTATTATATGTATAGATAAACACCTTGCAGAAATTTGGAAGAAATATAGTATGAGGAACAGCGGGATCATTACTTGCATTTTTTGCAGGAGAATCCTAATTTTCTTGCGAGTAAGTGATCCGAACAAGACTAAGAATTACTGGGACGTGTTAACGGAAGAGTTAAACGTTTTGCGGGGACCAGTTCGAACTGCGGCCAAGTGGAAATAAGTAAATTTGGCTATTACCTATTATTTTGTTATAATAATGTTGAATGCATTTCTTTATAGACTTTAAGCCGCTGGGAACACCAGTAGCGTTCCCGTACGCGGAAAATAAAAGTGCACAAGAATCTAACTGGTGGGGGTCCACCGCCATCAGACAAGATAAGCACCTTTGAAAGAAAGACGCTTGAGGTGTTCGGTGCTGTAGCTTTAGACGTCTTGCAAACAGTCCCAATGATTGGATGTGATATAAGTATTTTTTAAAAATATTATTAATTGTAAATATTGTTGTTGAATATGTATTTGTTTTCAAGGAAGGATCCATTGAGTCCTCGCCGGCTACGCTAATGTCAGTATCCTCATTAATTTTTGAGGGCATGACCCAAGAAGTTCGAGGCCTCCATCTCTTCAAAATTTACCGCACGAATTTCAACAACTGACCTCTGTTCGAAAGTTGTAGAACTTTGTGCTAAGAGGTGCGAGATGGAGAAAGCAACGCAGCAGGAGCGTCATCAAATTTGAAAAATCAGGAAGCTATGGCAGAGGCTTTGCGCAAAGTCGGGGAGGGCTTAGAAGCTGTTTCTCAGCTGGTAAATGCAATAATAAATCGGCAATAAAATAAAACGTTTTTTCTTTATTGCCGCATTAATTTGCGTTTTCAATGTCCTTAATTTTGATAGAAAGATAACTAGATAAATAAATAATTACGTTCGTAAGTAACTGGATAATTTTAATTGTTAAATGTGTTAATATAGCTTTGCCGCACTCGTCTTGCTTCATTATAATATTGGCTTCTTCCTCTGAGTTAATTTTCCTCACTTGTTTCCGTCGCAACTAGAGGTTCTAGTGTTTGACCTTCATCTTCGTATGTCTAATCGATTCGGTTTATTTGCATTATATTATGTGACATACCGCATGCATAAGTTGTGTGTGTTGCCCTTTTGTGATAGTAATGCAATACTCTATCCTTCAGCAAGCATCTAAAGCGAGATTTCAAAACGCCAAAAGCTCGTTCGATGATATTTCGAGCCTTGATGGGGACTGATTATACCGAAGCTTACCTTGCGAAGTAGGACCATCCACTGGAGTCATTATCCTAGGCTCTAATGGATCTCCTGAGTCACCCAAAAGCCACTTGAATTGCCGGCTGTTATAGCTTAGTATTAGTTGCATCCGAACTGGCGACGTTGTCCAGATGCCGGAATCATGGCATGATCCATGAAATCTGGCGTTTAGGTGTAAGAATTTTAAATTTACTTCACAAACCTTAACACAAAGAAGAAAAAAAAATTGTAGACAATGAATACAAAACAGAAAAATATGACTTACGGCTTCTGCATTTATACTATAATAGCCTTTCCTGTTGATATATAAATGCGCAGGAGTTGTGGGATTTCTACTAAGCGATGAAACAATTGCTATGTGGGTATAATCAATCGCTCCAATTTTTCCTTTAGTGTGAAACTTTTGGAAAAAACCTTAAAAAAAGAAATGAATAATGCATTTTCATTATTGTATAACTACTATTTGTGCATATACCCTGTTTTTAAGACACTATATCTTAATTTGTTGTAGGAAATTTTATCACATTTCCCTTAACCCGCAGTATTAGTTTGCAAATGTATTGGTAGGAGCCGTTTCCGAGAAAATTCAATACTGAAAGGAACTGTTGTAAGGAAAGGTATAGATACTATATGTATATTGGATTGTTAGCAATGAAATTACTGGAATATGAAAGGGCAAACTACTTGATTGGAATACGCAGCAATTCTATGATATCCCAACATAATGTGTTCGGAATACGGAAAAATTTGATGAAACAGCTATCATTTAATGAGAAAGCATCATTCCTTTCCCGCAAATTCCGTAGAATTTTTCTACGCTGTAATCTAAACGAATTGAAATATTTACTACATTTGTACACTGTCCAACAAAAAAAAAATATATATACTTTTACCTTTCCTCTTTTTTGTTTATTTCACTCACAAGCAGCAAAATCAAAACTTTTTTCTCCATTTGTTTTTCAAATTTAACAATATGTTATCCTTCATTTTTCTCTAATGATCGGCTTGTGAGCCTCTCAATCGGACATCACAATTTTGAGAGTTTTGTGATGCTCACAATTTGTGATGTTTTGGTTAGAATACGAAAACCTCATAAATTATGACTCACCACAAGAGTGAGGTTGTTGTGACATATGAGGCATCATAGAGGTATGCCAGGATAAGGGCATTCATCTTGGTTAATTTTTTTAAGTTCTTTTATTTCATTTGAAAGTTTCTGTAGTGTCTGTAGTGCCTTAGATTTTCATATTTTGTTAACAACAAATTCGCAATTAGTATTTATTTAAGACATTTATTTCCTTGCTTTACGCATTTCGTTAAAGATTATTTGAAGTGTCGTCCATCTGACCCAAAATGTGCATGAAAGCAACTTCTCTTCTTTTCATGCAGGGCAACGCGGAGATATCCCACAGTTCTAAACGCATTTTCGCTGACCTGCGTGAAAACATTTAGTCGCAAACTGTCGCAATCTTTTTTGCGTAATCATATTATTTGAAGTTCGGTTAAATTCCAACTCCAATTGAAATATTTTGGCTCGGATATTCCAATAGAACACGAAAATTTTCCTTCTTCCATCATTGGAACAGATGCGTACGATATATTGTTGTTGAGATGAATATAAATTCATGATCGCTTGTGTTATGCCTGGATTCAGGAATGCACAAATAAAAGAGAAGGTACAAAGTACCTCGTTGGGCCAGTATTAGGTCGGGTCCTGGACTTCTAGCTTTACCGTCGGAGATTAAGGATAATGAATGTTCGATTGCACGCAACGAATTTTATTAATAGCGAATGTTTACTGGACACACAACGAATTAAAATAGCGAATATCCAATAACACACACAACGGGTTAAAATAGAAAATGTCCAAGAACACACACAACGGGTTAAAATAGCGAATGTCCAATAACAACAACGATTTAAAATAATGAATGTATTTATTAAAACAGATATATATTTTTACAAATAGATATTTTTACAAATAGATATTAACAGCTCGACATTAACTCGTCACTTACAAAATTCAACTCAACTCATTTCTTATTGATACCTTAATTTATAAATTCATATTGGTAATTCTTCAAAATACAATAAATGTATTTCATTTTGCTAATTAATCAAAATACAATAAATGTGGGAATGGGAAATTTTCTGTTTGCTGACCTGGTGCGCTTTTCTGTTGTTTGTTCGGAAATGCTGACTGGATAACACTTGCAGCGCCTATTGAACACAAAGCTAGAAGAGCTACGCCACAGAATAATTCGATCTTTGTGAACTTTCTCCAATGCTTCTCCAGCAAACTTAGCGGCGCTGAAATTATTAATACCGAAAATATTTGATGCGATCTGGTACATTCGAACTAGCTGGCTTTCATTCCTATTTACCACAGAAAACACTACACTTGCTGGTTTTTAATTTGGCAACATTTTTGAATATCTCCGCTAACTGACAAGATCCAGTTTGGCTTGATTCGGTGCAAATGCTCACCCAGCTTGTAACTATTTAGTTTTTCCGAAAACATATTTTAAACGTAACCGTTCTCGATTTAGTTCGCAATTTGCCAGAAGTACGGTTTTTTTTTAAGAATTCGACATTCAACTAAAGGGTCCGCCAAAAATGTTTTTTTTTTGAAAATGCTATAAAAAAACACTACTGAATATTTTCTCAAATTTCTTACTTTATTTGAAAGTACAATCCTTCCGGTTAATAATAGAAAATAATTTCATTCAAATGGCTGCCTCGGCTGGCCATGCAGTAGCCTACACGATCGGTCCAATTTTTAAGCACATTATCGATTGTGTGCAGCTGTATTTCACCAATGGCTTCACGAATATTGTCCTTTAAAGCGTCAATTGTCTTACGCTTATCGGCGTAATACTTATCTTTTACGGCACCCCACAAATAATAGTCCAACGGTGTCAAATCGCAGCTCCGGGGTGGTCAAACGACATCAGCTCTGCGGCTGATAATGCGATCTTCAAAAACAGGGCGCAAAACATCGAGTGTAGCTTCGGCTGTGTGGCACGTAGCGCCGTCCTGTTGAAACCAAATGTTGCCAATATTCTCCTCTTCAATTTTTGTGAACAAAAATTCGTTCAACATGGCCCGATAACGATCGCCATTGACTGTAACGGCCATTCCTTGCTCATTTTCGAAGAAAAATGGCCCAATTATGCCTCTGGACCAAAATCCGCACCAAACAGTGACTCGTTTTGGGTGTATCGGCTTTTCAATGTATGCGTGCGGGTTTTCTGTGCCCCAAATGCGACAATTTTGCTTGTTTTCATACCCGCCAAGATCAAAATGAGCTTCACCTGAAAAGATGATTTTTTTGGCAAAATCGGCATCTTCTCTAAGTCGATCGCAGGCCCACTTAGCGAAGCGAAAACGCATTGGATGGTCAGTTGGCTGCAACTCCTGAACCAATTGGACTTTGTATGGCGTCATACCAAGGTCTTTATGCAAAATTCGTCTCAATGATGTCTCCGAAATGTTCAATTGTTGAGAACGACGGTGAATTGATATTGATGGCGCTTCACGCACACTTTATGCCACAGCAGCAATATTCTCGGGTGTACGCACTGTTTTTGGCTTTTCACGCTTTGGTTTTCGATAAGGATGCCAGTTTCTTTCACTTTTTTCACAAGATAACGAACATACGGAGCTGACGGTGCTTCTCTTCTTCCAAAATCCGTACGCAATTTTCGCACACATTCTGTAACATTACCATGATTTTCAAAGTAATGTCGCAATATTTCCCAGCGTTGTTCAAGCGTATACACAATCATATTCGTTCAGCGGAAGGATAAAACTAATTATCTGTCAAATCAGACATGAGCTAAGTACTCGTATTACCATTCACGAAATAAGCACTAGTTGAAAAAAAACGTTAGATGGCGAACCCTTTAGGTAACTTAATATGCTTGAGGATATGTTAAGTATTTTCGAAAATGGGATATTGTAGAAAGATGTTTGGGCTCAGTGGTTATTTCTTTCCAAAAGTGCCATTTAACACTTAATTGGGAGAATAAATAATCATCTCACGTGATTTTACTTGCCGGAAAAATTAATTTCTATCGTGGGGTTTGAAGCCGAATCATCTGACTTGAAAACCGATACACCGCCACTTGATCTACCGCCACCCACGCTATTCAGAGAATGCAAGATTCTAGCGCATTTTTGATGTTGACTAGCCCGTTCTCTACTACGTTCAGATATTTTTTGAAAATTAATATGATTTTTGGTTTTTATTCCAAAACAAGTCAGAGTGGATGCAATTGTGAGTATTTAAGTATTGTACTACAAAAAGTATTCTGAGCATTCGCATCGGAGCAAATGATAAATCCCATCTTCCTGGAAACATAGTATTGAATGAGTTCGGCTAGCGCCGTTGGTGGTGGTGGTAATAATGAATCATAGAGAAAATAAGCAGACACAACGACATTCATTTCGTAACTTATGTCAGCAGCAAATAAATCTTGGATTCAAATTTGCCCAAGTTTAGATGGCGAGTGAGTTTGGCACATAAAGACAAGTTCTCTGTCTTTCCGATCGCTTGTCATATGGTGGTGTGAGACACCTTAAACATCCGAATCCACAAATGATTTCATTTTACAGCCATGGTTTATTGGACAACAGTTCAAATACATAAAATCTTCCCCTTTTTATCCTTAGTCCTAAGATGCAATTATTTATTAATTAGTTTTAATTCAGTATATGTATTGGGTCCATAACTTAATTCGTGCGGTTTGCAAAGAGATGGCGTAACTTGTATTATTCTATTGTTATTATTCCATTGGAACATGCGTTGGAAAGCTACTGTCATTGTACGTCGTTTCAGTATATGTCATTCATTTGAAGCGTAAACAACAATAATTTTTTTTCACTCAAATATGTCGAACTTTGTGCCTGAAAAAGTCTTTTTGCGGGGAGTTCTTCTTCATTACTTTAATATGAAGAAAACTGCTGCCGAAAGTCATCGTATTTTGGTGGAAGTTTATGGTGAATATGCTCTAGCTGAGCGAATGTGCCAAAAGTGGTTTGCACGATTTAAATGATTTTGGCTTGGAAGACGATGAACGTCCTGGGCAGCCAAAAAAGTTTGAAGATGAACAACTGGAAACATTACTCTATGAAGATTGTTGTCAAACACAAGAAGAGCTCGCAGAATCTTTGGGTGTCACTCAAGCAGCCATTTCAAAACGTTTAAAACCAGCTGGATATACTCAAAAGCAAGGAAATTGGGTTCCACATGAACTCAAGCCGAGAGACGTCGAAAGGCGGTTTTGCATGTCCGAAATGCTGCTGGAACGCACCGGATTTTTACTGGTGATGAAAAATGGATCCATTACGACAACCCCAAGCGCAAAAAATCATATGTGAAACCCGGAAAAGCAGCCAAATCAACGGCAAAGCCGAATATCCATGGCGCGAAGGTAATGCTCTGCATTTGGTGGGATCAGATGGGTGTGCTGTATTATGAGCTGCTAAAACCGGGTGAAACCATCAATGGACAACGCTACCGAACACAATTAATCCGTTTGAAGAGAGCAGTGGCCGAAAAACGCCCGGAATATGCGACCAGACACGAGGCGATCATTTTCCATCATGACAACGCTCGGTCACACGTTGCTATTCCGGTTAAGAACTATTTAGAAAACAGTGGATGGGAAGTCTTACCCCACCCGCCTTATAGCCCAGACTTTGCCCATTCTCACTACCATTTGTTTCGATCGATGCAGAACGCCCTCACTGAAATACGGTTCACATCAGAGCAGAATATCAAAAATTGGCTTGATTCATTCTTGGCTGCTAAGCTGGCGCAGTTCTTTTGGGATGGGATCCACAAATTTCCAGAAAGATGGGCAATACTTTGAATAATACGATTTTACATTTTTTTCTTAAATAATCATTCAAATTTTGAAAAAAAACCGCACGAAATAAATTATATACCCAATATAATTATATATATTTATAATATATGTATATAGCACAAATCTAATACTAGCTTCAAACGTTAATTAAAGTAGTTTTTATTTCATTTCATTAGGTTTTTTGCTTTTTCTTCTTTGTCCTAAACTCGACTAGACCTTCTCAGTTCTTGAAGGTCTGGTAACCTAGATTTCATTTTCGTAGATCTCTTAAATACTTCCTGCTCTACTTCTTTCTTTATTTCCTGCTTATTACATTCTTCGAACCCTTTAGGATCTATGTCTGCCAAATAGGACTTATTTCTTAAATGCTTTTTCATTATCTGGTTTTCATGTACAAACCGCTCATAGATGTTAATCAAAATGATATAAATTTTCTTACTAATTATCTTAATAACCTTTGCAGGTATCTATTTAATCTTATTTACAAAATGATTTCTGTAGAAAATCATTTTAAAAACATTGCTTATACTTTTAAAATTATTATATAGTCTATTTTTTATTTATTTACTTATATTTATATATATTTAAATAGCTTACAAAAAAATTAATTTATAAATTATTTTTTGAAGACATCTGGGCATCAAGGCCATGTGATATCGTCGTTTCATAGTTCGTGTTTTACATAAAACTAATAGATATACCTACTATAAAATACATTTTTATTTTTATAATCTGTTTGTTATTTGTAATGCTTAAATTCCGCGTATCGTGTTATATTAGTTTACTTCTTAAACAATGAAACACCGTTTTTGGTTGATAACTAAAAACGAGTTCGGAGGATGATCTGCCAGTTACAGTTGTAGGCGTATTACGATAGTGTAACAAAAATTCATTGACTTTATTTAACAGCGAAGTTTCATTTCTCAATTCCAAGCAAAACTTTCTTAACACTGATTTCACTGTCTGGACTCCACGCTCAGCAAACCGTTCGATTGTGCATGGTATGGAGGCGATTTCATTAGATTTATACCCTTGCAGCTACAGAATTTTTTGAATATAAAAAAATTAAACGGAGGCCCATTATCTGTAACTATATTGGCTGGCACGCCAAATACTAAAAACAAGTTTGTTAGGATTTCTATTAAAAATGGTGCGGATGTTTTTGGCATCATTTTTATACCACAATATTTTGAGTATGCACCAATAATTATAAGAAACGATTTATCTCCGAAATAAAAAAAATCTAGATGAATTCGCTCAAAAGGAACACTAACATCTATCCACTTGCGTTTGCTCACATACCGTACAGTTCTTAACAAACTGTACAATATTGTTATCTAATTTAGGACACCATACAAAAGAACGCGCTAACATTTTCATACAAATAATTCCTGTGTGTGTGGCATAAAAATGCAATAATACGAGGATGGATTATCGTTACCGTACCGGAATTACTATTCTATGAGCATAAAAAACACAGCCATTTTCAATCGCTAAAGAGTTCCGAGTCTTATAATAAAGCAGCATAGGAGAAGAAATTTCTTTTAAACTTGGCCAGCCATATTATAAGTATTGGTATACACCTTTTAAAATATCATCCTTTTCCGTGAACTCTCGAATCAATTTTGCATCTATTAGGCTTTCTTCCGAACTAAAATAAAAAATGTTACCTTCATCTACTTCGGGATTCTGTTGGAGAGGTAAGCGTGATAGACAATCTACATTTGACATTTTAGACCCTTTTCGATACGAAATTTTGAAATCATATTGGGATAAAATAATAGCCCATCGTTGAAGCCGTGCCGCTGCAACTGCAGAGTTTCCCTTATGCGGATGAAAAATTTCCTTCAGTGCCTGATGATCCGAACAAATCTGAAATTCGTGTCCGTAAATATCCATGTGAAATTTTTTTACAGCGAAAACTATTGCTAGGGCTTCTCTATGTAGTTGCGAGTAATTCTGTTCTGCCGGAGATATAGTACTTGACGCAAAATATACCGGCTTCTCTTCCAAGTCAACTACATGGCACAAAATTGCTCCAACTCCATATGGACATATGGACTCGCATCCGCTATGACAACAATAGTTTTTTTCGGATCATACAATTCTAAGACTTTGTAGTCTACCAGCAATTTCTTGCACTTTTCGAAAGACAATTAACATTCGAAGGTCCAGTCAAAACAAACACCTTTTCTCAATAAGTTGTACAGGGAATGTGCCTCGCTTGACAAATTCGGAAGGAACTTATTATAATAGTTCAACAAGCCTAAAAATGATTGCAATTGCTGAAGATTTTTTGGCGGTGGTGCACCCACAATTGCTTCACTTTTTTTTTATAGGGACTCATACGTTTGTGTCATAAATAATCAACAGTGTCTACTACGAATCTGCACTTGTTAACACTTATGTGTATGTTGTGCTTATGCAAGCGATCCAAGACAATAAACAAATTATTTTTACGCATTCGGCAGAAGAACCGCCGATCAAAATGTCGACTAAATAACAAGACACATGACGTAAGTCTTTTAAAATTCGATCCATTACTGACTGGAATATAGTAGGTGCATAAATAAAACTGTTCGACTTTGAACTGATCGAGACAGTTTGACCGGTTCTTTCTTTTTTTAAGGAAAAAAGATCTTGGAAAAAAGATTTGGAATAAAAGACGATACCGCTCTCGTGTACGTTATAAAACAGAATCATTTATTTTCGAATTGCCCCTTATTTTCCTTTTTTTTTATATACATATTGTATTTGACAGATATGATATAACTGACATTTCTTTATTATTATGGGACAATTTCCCTGCTATTGTGGGTGGGTGCATTCCGCACTATTGGATGTTTCTTTCTGATGCCCCTTTTTTGTTAATTGTGTGGTTTGTGTCGTAAACATTCTCCCCCCACCTATGAGCGAAGATCATCAATTTTTCTGCTATCAGTAGTGGTTTGCCTCACTGTAGTCTCCTCTATAATGTCTACATCAAAACTCGTTCTTGTACGCTCGCTGTCTTGTTATTGAGGACGAAGACTTTAAATTGTGTGTTATTAAATAAAGTTAAAATTAAGTTGATTTTTGCAGTGTTCTAATTCCAGTGTAATCCAGGTGATTTGCATTAATTTTATGATAATACATAATTATGGTGGATAAAAAAGTAAAATTCATTTTTGTTTATTATGTGTAGTGTTGTGCGATGTTGTTTAATTCATTTGTCGTGTCCCTCGTTGATGTGCATGTGTGTGCGAAACGCTGTACAATGATTGCTGTGTGTTGGGTAAGGTCGGGCAAATATCGTCGTAAAGTTGCGTTGGGGGTAATAAGTAGTGTAGGTGTGCGTGTTTTTTGCTTATGGAGAGTAAAAGAAAAAACAGTGGACTGTATTTTCGTAGTTGTGTTGGGTTTGAAATGAGTGTGTGCATGAGTGCTTTCCGTGTTGATTTGAGTGGTTTTATTTGGTTTTGTGGACTCTGTGTTTGTGTTTTGTGGAATCGGTATGATGACAGTACAGCATACCTTTTGCACAAAATTATTTTAAATGATTGATATGATTATTATTGTTAATTGTTGTATTGTGTTCTCTTGGATGCTTCCGAAAATTGTATAATTTGAAGTACTATTACGTTGATTGTTTGGCGTCATTCAAAGGAAGTGGACATAGCTTAGTGATTGGTCTTCGGAGTTCTCCATGTTGTGTTTTCACTTTCACGACCCTTGTTAAATTGTCTGCTCCGGGGTAAGTTTCGACTACGCGGCCTAGGTTCCATTTTGCAGGGGGAAGTCGTTCGTCTGAAATGAGAACTAAATCGCCTTTCATTAGCTGTGGCTGAGGCTTCAACCATTTTGGACGGTGTTGTAGACGGCTTAGGTATTCAGTCTGCCACTGCTTCCAAAATGTTTGCAAGTGCCTTTGAATAGTTTTCCATCTGTCGACTAAATTCTGCTTTCCTATAGTCAGGTCTGCTTCGGGAACTGTAAATAAGCTTTCTCCAATAAGAAAGTGTGCCGGTGTCAACGCCTGATAGTCCGATGGATCTTCCGTTAAGGGACAGAGGGGTCTCGAGTTTAGACACGCTTCGACTTGTGTCAAAAACGTGGCGAGTTCCTCGTAAGTGAGTGTCCCATTTCCAATAATCCTTTTTAGGTGGAATTTAACACTCTTTACTCCGGCTTCCCACAATCCTCCAAAGTGAGGTGAAGCCGGGGGAATGAAGTTCCATTTTGTTCCTTCGGTTGCTAAGACGTTGGCTATCTCGTTATAGTCCTGAGTTCCGCCTTTTAAGAGGCGACGCAGTTCGACGTCAGCACCCACAAAGTTCCTGCCACAGTCGCTGTATATCTGGGCACAGACGCCTCGCCGCGCAGCGAATCTTCGAAAAGCAGCTATAAATCCCTGACTTGTTAAGTCGGTGACCGCTTCAATATGTATTGCCTTGGTGGCCAGACAGATAAAAATAGCCAAGTACCCCTTGTGGCACTTAGCTCCACGCCCTTTCCATGTTCTTATATTAACAGGGCCCGCATAGTCAATGCCAGTATGGGTGAAAGGCCTTGACATTGAGACTCGAGGTGCAGGTAGTTCTCCCATCAGTTGCTGAGCTTTTCGAGGTCGAAACCTGTAGCATGTAATGCAGCTGTGTATGTGCTTTTTCACAGCTCTTTTAAGTTTAAAAATCCAGAATTTGTGTCTTAAATACTCCATCATTAACTGAATTCCTCCATGCAGCGACTTTAAATGGGTATCACGTATGATTAATAACGAAATCTGGCTATTTGGGTCCAATATTATAGGATGTTGTTGATTGTACGGGATGTTCGCCTGGCTCAATCTTCCGCCGACGCGTATAACACCATGTCCGTCTACAAAGGGATTAAGAGATCTCATACCTCTTGTTCTTGTGATCCCATCTGGAAACATCTGTCTTTGTGCGATTCGTATCAGTGATCTTGTAGCTTCTTCGAGTTCTGTTGGCGTGAAAGGTTTACTGGTATTGTCGTTTCGTAGACTTCGTGCGTAGTTGCAGAATTTTCTGTGATGTTGACGAAAAATGTTGATGAATCTCTGACAATATGCAACAGTCCTTACCAACCTTTGGAACGTCGAAGCCTTACTGATTAGTCGCAGAATTTGGTTATCATCTGTTTCCAATATGAGGCAGCGCGTACGTTTCTGTCCTTCATCGGTTGTCAAATTCGTTGGCTGCGTCGGTATGTCAAAGTCCCACGATGTATTCAGAAATGTTGGTCCTTTCCACCATAAATGGTTCTGTATTAGTGCCGAAGGCAGTACACCTCGGGAAGCTAAATCTGCTGGATTCTGTTCTGTTGGAATGTGTTTCCAAATGGACGAACTCGTCAGCCGCTGAATTTCTCCAACTCGATTCCGGACAAAAGTTTCCAATCGTGATGGCGGTGACCTTATCCAGCAAAGAGTTATTGTTGAGTCAGTCCAAGCATGAATCTTTGCTTCCGGTAGGTTGAGAACACTTACGACATGCCTGAGGAGCCTCGCTAGGATGACAGCTCCACAAAGCTCGAGTCGGGGAATGCTCTCTGGTTTAAGCGGGGCGACGCGAGTTTTGGAAAATAAGAGATTCATGTGAACTGATCCTGTTTCACCCAGTACTCGGATGTATACCACAGCACCAAAGGCCTTTTCTGAAGCGTCTGAAAAACCGTGGATTTCTACCGTTTTGAAACGTTGTCCAGACTGCACCCATCGAGGCAACCGGATCTGATTGATCGATTCCAAGTCATGAAAGAAGATGTTCCAACCCCTCTCAAGCTCGTCGTCAATAGGTTCGTCCCACGTCAGCTTCTTCGCCCAAAGTAATTGTAGGAAACATTTTGCTTTGATGACGCATGGCGAAATCCACCCCATTGGATCAAAAAGTTTGGCTATAGTGGATAAAATAGACCTTTTGGTTTTCTGAGGATTACTTGGTGGTGTGTATCTATATAGGAAGTTGTCTTCATTTGGGTGCCAATAAATCCCTAACATCTTGAGTTGCTCCGAGCCTTTTGAAGGGAATGAAAATGTTGTCTCTCGTTCTTTCAATGGTATCTCTCTCAAAAGACTCACATTGTTGGACGCCCACTTGCGTAGATTCAACCCTGCTGCTCCGAGTGTAGTTTTCACTTCATTAATCTTTTTTTTTGCTTCTTCGGTGGTGTCCGCTCCAGAAATTAGATCATCCACATACATTTCCTCCCAAATCATCTTCGCCGCTCGTGGAAATTGACAACCAGACTGCTCTGCTAGCCAGTTAAGAGTTCGGATGACCAAATATGGAGCAGATGCCGTGCCAAAAGTCACTGTCTTAAGCCGGTAGATCTTGATGGGCTCAGATGGATCTTTTCGCCATAATATTAGTTGGTAATATGAGTCCTTGTCAGTTACCCAAATTTGGCGGTACATTTTTTCGATATCGGCGGTGAAAGTGTACTCGTACAGCCTCCATCTGAGAATGACATCGATAATATTATTTTGCAGAGCTGGTCCAGTCATCAGCCTATCATTGAGGGACGTTCCATCGGATGTTTTAAAAGACGCATCAAAAACGACTCTCAACTTAGTCGACGAACTGCTTTCCTTTATTATGGCGTGGTGCGGAAGAAAGTAATGCGGGGTATTCTCCAACATGTGTTGATCAACTTCAATCATGTGCCCCATCCGTAGGTATTCTTCAATACACTCAGCGTATTCCCCATGAAAATTCTTGTTTTTTAATAGACGTCCTTCTAGCTGCTTGAATCGCTGAAGAGCGCCTTCCATAGAACGTCCAAGTACTGGATAAATGTTCCCTTTGAAGGGAAGAGCGACTTCACACCTACCATCTGCTACGCGCTTGACGTTGTTTAAAAAATGCTCCTCACATGCGATGTGTTCTGGAGTTTCAGGGGTTTGAAACGGCACCTCTTCTTGCTCCCAAAATTTGCGCAAGTCAGCCTCCAGATTGCATGTTTGGTGGAAAGCTTTGGCAGAACGGGATGCGAGTGGAGCCCGTCCAAATAGAATCCAGCCAAATTTAGTGTTTTGTGCTAAAGGCAAATTGGGATTGTTCGGCCTTACCAACTCTGGCAAGAGTATTTCAGCTAATATGTCGCTGCCCAGCAGCAAGTCAACCTTGGCTGGCTTAAAAAAGCATGGGTCGGCTAAGCTCAAGCCGTCGAGATGTCTCCAATCAGCAACTGGAAGCGTTCGGGCCGGAATATGCCCAGACAGCGATTCATAGACGAGGGCCTTTGTGTTAACAACAAACGCTGAATGGTGGGATCCGATTGTTACATCAACTATCCTGTTGCACGTGCTGCTGTTGACCATACCTAACCCGGACACCTCGACAAAGGTTGATTTGTGCTTCAAACGCAGTAGCTGAAGTGCAGACTCAGTTATAAAAGATGATTCTGAACCAGAGTCCAGCAATGCCCTAAGTGAAACAACTTCCCCTGATGAACCGCTGACCTTGACAATAGCTGTGGCCAACATCACTTGGGTATTCGTGTGTGACACAGAATGGTATGTGTGGACGGATTTGCTACAACAAGCTTCTTCATTTGGCAGTTGATCATCTCGTTGATTTGGTGAAAGTTGCTCCATACTGTGTGGCTTGAAACTCGGTGCTTTGGGATTAATTGAGGAAGTGAAACAATTTGTGTTTTGATGTTGGGAGTTTTGACTGCACGCTAACATCTTACAGGGTTGAGGATGCGATGTATAATTGGCTTGTGGAGCGGTTGGCTGAGAATTATGTAGTAGCGAATGATGGGGCTGCTGACAATAATAACATCTACGGATACTTGGACAGCTTTCGGACAAATGACTATAAGCTAAACAGTTCTTACACAAACCCAGCTTGGAAATAGCTTGATAGCGGTCTTTGATACTCATCTTCAAAAAACGGTTGCATTTTCGGATGGCATGTTGACCGTTATTGCAGAGCTTACAAACAAATTTGGATGTAGTAGCCTGCGCGTGAAACGAATTTCGCTGGGGAACCCTTTTAGATGGTTCTGATGTCGTCTTTCCCTGCTGGTAACTTACTGCCTCCAGAGTACGAAACCTCGATTCGAGAAATTGCTTAAATTCCACAAATGTCGCTAGCTGTTTGCTGTTCTCCTTACATCCCAGTTTCTCCTCCCACAGTTGTTGCGTTTTTGTTGGTAATTTTTGCAATAAGACGTAAATTAGTATCACATCCCAATGTTCGACCGGCACCTTCAAGTTGGCGAGGCTGTGAACTATTTCCGTTGACGTGTCCAGTAGTTCCTTGATGGCTTCAGATCGCTCCTGGGTTACCGAAGGTTGACTGAAGAAGCACTTCAATTGCGTGTTGACCAGAAAGCGCTGATGGTCATACCTGTCTTGCAAAATAGTCCACGCCTTAATATAATTGCCATTCGAAATCGGTAAATGCGACAATATTTTATCCGCTTCACCCGAAATACTTGTTTTTAAGTAATGCATCTTTTGTATTTCGGATAAAGACGAATTGTGATGAACAAGGGACACAAAAAGATCACGAAAACTCCTCCAAGTTTCGTAGTTGCCTGAAAAAACTGGTACCGGAATATTCTTTAACCTAATATCTGGGTTGTGAGTGGACATAGTGACATTCGTATCTGCTTCGTTGTTGTCCACCTTGGTTTCCTTCACCTTAACCTTGTCCGTTGCATCCAGTAGATCTGCACGGTAATCAAAATATAATTCGCGGAACTTCTCATAAATCTCCTCTATCTCGGAGCATTTGTCCTCCTCATCATCCCCCAGCGATCCTATGCACACTTCATAAGCACTCTGTGCCGTCTCCATGGATATCTCCAATAACGACAGACGACCAGACAGATAATTTGCAGTACGAGTGCTGGACCCTCTCTTAGCAAAATTTGAAATATCTTTCTCCAATTGAGTAAGTACTCGTGTGAGTTTATTATGTTTCATAATTAAATATGACTTTATTTGTAGATAAACACACAAAATAATAAATTTCAATGCACTTACTTGCAAATCTCTGCAACTCCAGGTCTAATACGACAAATTATGTGATTGATTCCTTTTCTGCAAATGACGGCGTCACAGAATACAGCAACAACGAAATCCAGTAGCTCCTCCGTAAATCCAGGATCAGCACCTCCTCCAGCACACAAAATGCACACAAAATCCAACAAATGTTACTTAAGGTAATAGAAATCCTTTGTTCTTGTGTTGTGTTGAGATAAATTTTCTTAAAAAATCCGGGTCGAGGACCAAATGTTCGACTTTGAACTGATCGAGACAGTTTGACCGGTTCTTTCTTTTTTTAAGGAAAAAAGATCTTGGAAAAAAGATTTGGAATAAAAGACGATACCGCTCTCGTGTACGTTATAAAACAGAATCATTTATTTTCGAATTGCCCCTTATTTTCCTTTTTTTTTATATACATATTGTATTTGACAGATATGATATAACTGACATTTCTTTATTATTATGGGACAATTTCCCTGCTATTGTGGGTGGGTGCATTCCGCACTATTGGATGTTTCTTTCTGATGCCCCTTTTTTGTTAATTGTGTGGTTTGTGTCGTAAACAAAAACCATAAACTAATCGCGTGAAAGCGAAAAGCGCTTTATGGGTATTAATAACAAGAAGTTCTTGTGAATTTTTGGTTACAAGCAGTTGTTGATAAGCCCCCTTCAAATCGAGAGCCGAATAAAAACAACAACCCGATAGACTTGCAAAAATGTCATCTGCTAGAGGGAGTGGGTAAATATTTGTCTCTATGCAACGATTAAGGGCCACTTTACAATCCACACATGCTCTAATAGCACCATCCCTTTTCGGCACTACCACAATTGGACTCGCCCATTTGCTAAACTCAACTGGTACTATAATCTCTTCTGTAACTAGCCTACATATTCAATTCTGACTCTATTTTTTCTCGTAATTTGTACGGTACTTTGTAGGCTGCGTAGAATATCGGTGTTTGATTTGGTTTAAGAACAATCTCGGCCTCATACCCCACAACTGGACGGTTTAACTCTTCTATCGTTATGCTTGGAAACTCGGACTTTATATGCGATAAAAGCTCTACGTGCTCCTTCAGTTTGGAAATAATTTGTCCATCCACGTATGGTCCATTAGAACTTTTTTAGGCATTTCTCCTTGAACGACTACCAATGGTAACTCCACCATGTGACTGCCAGATCCCACCTCAACGAACAGATTTCTTGGCTCTATTAACCTTAAACCTGGCCGCATCTCCTAAACTCCTTTTGGCTCCCCTGTTGGTTACATTACGCTTTTTACCCTGATGTTGCTGCGCTTTTGACATTTTCCCATATAACTTAGGTTTGGCTGCACTGTTATATAAGGCATACTGATGCAATGGTTGAATGTTCGGACGACTCCATATTAAGTGCTAGTGAGCAACATGTCTCGAACGTAAGTGTATCATCTCTCAACAATACTTCTTGGATTTTTTCATTTCTTACCCCCATTATAAAGCAATCCGCCAGAGACCTGTCTAAAATTTTTGCTTTGTACTTGCTGGCCTGTTTATCTCTTTGTTTTTCATCCTTAGCGTCTTCCAAACAATCCTCAAAACGAATTCACTTAACGGCTCCCCATCATCTTGTATTTGAATTTGAATCTCTCGGCTCTTTTGTTCTCTTTAGGAGCAAAATGATCTCGTAAAAGTGATAGTAGGTCCTCAAACTTCAATTCACTCTGCAATTGTGGCATTGCCAGAGACATGAGAATCCCATAAAACTCTGCTCCCACTATCGTAATAAAAGGTGCTGTTTCTGCTTCCTCACCGACATCATTTATCTTAAAGAATTGCCGGAGACGATCTTCGTAGGCTTTAAAATTGCTGCCCGTCACAAATGGTTCAATATGCCCCACTAAACGTGACATGATAACTTACTGTACTTTACGCACTTGGGTTACTTAAAAAAAACAATCCTCGTCGCTAATGTTAAAGATTAAAACGATGCCGTTCTTTTAAATAGCACTTTATTTGGTGCCGGTCAAAGTTGAAAGAGAGTGAATTCATACGCTTACAACAAACATTCTGTGCTTTGGCTAGCTCTCATAGGTGATCGACACAGTGCTTGCACTCAGCGTCGTATATACCGCTGTTATTGTCAACCTTCTCAATTCGAAGCGCTAGAGAGGAGATAGCGTCATCCTTATAGGTACGCCGGTCTCGTCTACTTTTAGAAAACAATAATCAGTTTTTATCTTCAATAACTTCTGACATAATTTCAGGCAACATCTAGATAGAAACGTTTATAGTATCATACACACATAAATATGAAAAATGTTATTTTTAATAGGAATCAATGTGAAAGTAATTTAGATATGTCACATATGGCAGTTGCTCTGTAGCTCGCACAGCGTAATGTAGCAAACGTAAATCACTACAATTATGTTATAAGACAATAAAGATTTTTCACAACTAAATTTGTATTAATCCATTCGTAATGTAGGGCAGCATAAAGCCTCAAACAAACTGATCTAATGTCAGAACTCCACGAAAACTTACCTTAAGTTACTTCAAATAAACAAGTTGTCTATAATAGGATTCTGAAATCCAATAAAAAAAATTAATGAAAATAATCAATTATCCACGCTTGTCATTTTTTTTTTTTGCTTTTTCCAATTTTAATTGAAACCTTGAGTCAAATAAGCTGTTCTTTCTAATTAAAATTCTTGTTAAAAAAATAAATGTACTTCCATCAAGCGCAACCACGGCTTTTTGTAATCGCAAATTTCAGTCAGTTTGTTAACTTTCAAATTGTTGTACTAAATGCAATTCTGGTTGCACTTTAGGTACGAAAGCAAAAATGAACGAAAACTCGACGTAATCGTAATCGCACATTTACGTACGTAGTGCACATACGGATCCTTTCGACAATTAGGGGTCTGCCTAAACTGCTGGAATACAATACGTCGCTGTCATAGAGGAAGTCGTGGTTGCAAGTGCTGTCAAAAGTGTGAAAAGTTGAGATACACACATATGTAAAAGTGCGAGTATATGAATGAATCGCCGTCGTAGCCGTAGTCGCGGTCTTTGCAGTATGAGTTGAGCAATTGTTAACATCAGTCGCACGACGAGGGTGTATAAGTAAACAATGGAGGAGCAGTAAATCGAAAAATTTATAGAAGTGTAATGAAATGTAAAATTTAGCACATCTGCTTTACAAAAACATAAAGAAAAAGACAATCATTTGAAATAAAAAAGAAGGGACTGGTTTGGTATATTGTGTAAGTTTTGGTGTAATTCTTGGATTAAGAACTATATTTTTATTTTAGCAAAATGCAAGGCTCAGTAAGGAATGTAGTAAATATCAATGGATCAACCGTAATAAATGAAATAAAAAAGGAACTAATATCTAATTTTAGCGACAATCGTGATGAGTTTTGTTTATCGTTCAATCATAGTAATTAATGAAAGGCTGTAAACGAAACACCACAACAATTTTACGATAAAATTCGCAAAACTTTAAATACCATTTCCAACTATTTGTTGATTTATGATAAAAATCTAGCCATTAGTAAAATTAAAATGTACATCCATAATCAGCAGGCCCTCAAAGTTTTTCTAGCTGGACTTCGTAATCCATATGGTACTATGGTTCGAACAAAAGAGCCTAGTTCAATGACAGAAGCTATTAATTTTATTAAAAAAGAAGAGAACGTTAAATATTTGCAACAACAAACAAGTCCTTCTAATTCTCAGCATTCATTTAGACCTTGTAATAGGCAGTCTCAGTCGGCATCCCAAAATCGCCTATCGAATTCACATCAACAGACAACAAATTTCTCAAATACATTTCCTCTGCAACCGCAAGTTCAATCCCAATTTCAAAGTCGTTCTCTTCAACTGCAACAACAGCCACCTTCCTCAAATTTTCTCACACATACACAAGTTTTCGGCAAGAGTCAAAATGTATGGAAACCCAACCTGAATACGAACAAAACTACATCAAAACCGACCCCAATGAGCACATCAACAGCTCAGTCAACCACCCTTCAAAGACCGCCTAAGTTCAATTCGGAAGAAATATATTGCATCCAACAATTTAACAATAATCAGACACAACCTGAGGTTCAAAGAGAACAATGTGAACATTTTGAGCATCTTTTCAATAATAGCGAAGATCAGGGTTTTCTTCAACATCAAATTGTCATATATGAAAATCAGTACTCCAGATTTAAAATTATTAATCGACACGGGAGCCACAAAATCTTTCCTTGATCCCGTTATTGTAGATAAATACTTTTCAAATTTAAAAAAGAGTGAGCCTTTTGTAGTCACGGCATTCTTTCTTCTTCAGCACATAATATTACCGTCACCATACTTGCCTTTAAAGAATTTAATGAAATTTAATTTTATGCACATACGAGGAGCGTTCAACATATTCTCGGTATCGGAGTGAAGCTGTGGTTGTATATATAAATTATTTATAGAGTAGTACTATTATTTTAGTGCATTCATGTAAAATTTCATATAAATGTGATTATTAATTCGCGTTTTATCTCTAGTTAAACAGAATCATAATGGCAACTGAGACGATGATGGTGAAAATTAAGCATCGCGCTGTTATTAAATTTCTCACTAAGCAAGGAAAAAGTCAAAAAACTATTCATGAAGAGATGGTGGCTGTTTACCAGGGTTCCGCACCTTCATTATCAACTGTGCAAAAGTGGTCAAGTGAGTTCAAGAGAGGCAGAGAGAGCATTGAAGACGACCCCCGCTCCGGCGCCCCGGCTACTGCTTGTACGGGAGAAAGCATCAAAGAAGTCGAAAAACTTGTTCTTGAGTATGCCCGAATAAAGGTGAAAATGATGGCAGAGATCACCAAGCTTTCAATTGGTACCATTCACACCATTCTTCATGACCATCTTAACCTTTCAAAGGTCAGTGCAAGGTGGGTGCCACGAATGCTCACAGCGCCTCAGAAAAAAGTGAGAATCGCATGCTGTAGAGAGCTTTTGGAGATGTGTAGTGAGAACGCGGACGGTGTTATGGATCGAATTGTTACTGGGGACGAAACATGGGTCCACCACTATGACCCTGAAAGCAAACAAGAGTCCATGCAGTGGCATAAAAAAGGAACAGACCCCCCGAAGAAGTTCAAAGTCACTCCGTCTGCCGGGAAGCTCATGGCCACAGTTTTTTGGGACTCAAACGGAATCTTGCTCATTGAGTATAAAAAAAAAGGTGAAACCATCAACGCCACATCTTACGCCTCCACTTTACATAATTTGCGGGAGGAAATTAAAAAGAAAAGACGGGGTAAACTCGCAGCGGGTGTGTTGATTCTTCATGACAACGCTCCTGTTCACACGGCACGAGTTTCCAAGGCTGCTGCGCGAGATTGTGGTTTCGAAGAAATCCAACACCCACCCTATAGTCCAGACCTTGCCCCTAGTGATTATTTCCTGTTTCCGGATTTGAAAAAATGTCTTCGTGGAAAAAGATTTTCGGATGATGAAGAACTCAAGTCGATATTTTGCAGAGAAAGACGAAATTTATTTTTTTGAGGGTTTAAAAAAGCTTATCTCAAGCTGTAACAAATGCAGTGATGTTAGGGGAGATGATATTGAAAAATAAAAACAATTTAAATTGAATTCGCATTTTCCTTCATATCGATACCGAGAATATATTGAACGCCCCTCGTATGTAAGTTTCATAAAGTTTTTGATGGATTTTAATACCTAAACAAACTATTCAAAATTGCGAAATACCAGAAATCATAACCTTTTCCATTAATGGGTGGGCACAAATATGTAGAAATACATAACATGTCAGAGCATGACGTAAATTTTATTATTTTATACCCAGTTAAAACAAGCCCCATTGAAAACAATTTTGAGTTTTACCATATGAGTGTTACTGATTCAACGATAACAAAGCAAGAAGGACTAGAATTCATCCCCGACTTTGCCAAAATCACGAAACCACTGACATTATGCTTAAAAAAAGTTTCTAAAATTACTCTCAAGTCTCAACACAAAATATATTCAATGCTCTGAAATGTGTAAACAACTGTTAATAAACGAACCCATCTTACAATATCCAGATCTAACAGTACCATTTAATCTAACCACAGACGCAAGTCAATTGGCTACTGGGGCTGTTTTATTTCAAGGTACTCCAAATCAAAATAAACCTGTTGCTTATGCCTCTAGAACTCTAAATGATGCCGAACAAAATTACAACACAATCGAGAAGGAACTTTTCGCGATTGTATGGGTGACGAAATATTTTCGTCCGTATTTATACGGAAAAAAGTTCAACATCTATTCTCAACATAAACTGTTACACTTGTTATTCTCCATGAAAGATCCAAGAGCTAAATTGACACGATGGAGATTGATACTCGATAAATTTGGTTATAATATCATTTACAAAAAGGGTATCCTAAATTCAAATGCTGATGCATTTTCCCGAGTAAAAATCTGAGATGTCAATACAAATGAAGCTAGAAATAAACAAGCTTTGGATAGCAACTGCTCTGAAATTAACTAAGATACTGACTCAATAATTTGTAAAATAAATATAAACCCTGACGTAAATGACATTGAATCCAGCATAGATTATTTCGAAAACTCTGAGAATGAGACCGTACCCACAAGTCATGGAAACGCCATTTTAGAAACACCTATTAATAATTTTAAAAATCAAATCTTCATAGAAAATGTTTTTCATTCCCCCAAACAACCCAAAATACCACGTTTATTTGGTAACAGAACAAGAACATATTTTGAAGTTTCTCAGGATAAATTTGAATATGAAATAATTAATATTTTTAAAAATCTTAGCACCTCTATAAAAACAATTTGCAGTTCATTTAACAAAACTCAACTTAATACCCCGATTTATTATTGGGTCTACAAGTAAGTTTCCAGCGTTTTTTTCCAAAATTTGAAGTTTTATTATGAAAACATAGTTACAATGATTTATTCAAAGTATCGTCCATCGGAAGCTACAACTTTCCCCCAACTTTCTGGCAATTTATGAGTTCCGGACCAAAAAAATTTCTCGTCTTTCGAGCCCAAGAACGTATCGAGCCAATTTTTGATTTTCTCTACTGAGCTGAAGCGTATTCCCGTAAGAGCGTTCTGCATCGAGCGAAACAAGTGGTAGTCAGATGGTGCCAAGTCTGGACTGTAAGGCGGGTGAGGCAGAATTTCCCATCCACTATTTTCCAAATAGTTTTTCACCGAAACCGCAACATATGGCCGAGCGTTGTCGTGATGAAAAATGACGGACTCATGCTTGGTCTCATATTCCGGCCGTTTTTCTTTTAATGCCCGCTTCAAACGAATTAGTTTTGTTCGATATAATGGTCCTTTGATAGTTTCACCACTCGGAAGCAGTTCATAGTAGACGACACCCTTTTGATCCCACCATATGCAGAGCATGACCTTATTCACGTGAATATTTCGTTTCGGCGTCGATTGGGCGGTCTCGCCGGGCTTTGTATACGATTTTCTGCGTTTAGGATTATCATAATAAATCCATTTCTCATCACCAGTGACAATACGATGCAAAAATGATTTATTTTTATACCGCTGCAGTAACATTTCGGATATGCATAATCGTCGTTCGACGTCTCTTGGCTTCAATTCGTACGGCACGCAGTTTCCAACCTTTTGAATGAATCCCAGTGCTTTTAGGCGCAGGGAAACGGCTTGTTGCGTGACGCCCAATGATGCAGCAAGTTCTTCTTGAATCTGACACGGATCCTCATTCAGTAAAGCGTCCAATTCCTCGTCTTCAAAACTTTTCGACTTTCCGGGGCGATCTTTGTCTTCAACTCCAAAATCACCACTTTTGAACCGTTTGAACCACCCGCGGCGCATAGATTCACCAAGACATTCCGCCCCATAAGTTTCCGAAAGCAAACGATAGGCCTCAGCCGCACTTTTCTTCATATTAAGGAATAAAAGCAG